>OZ037776.1:50024115-50076615 GCA_964035525.1 Porites cylindrica | reverse complement strand
TCGATAGGGAGCAAACCTTTTACGGGCTCTGCTGTGAACAACAGGCTTAGGAAGCATCTTTCGGAGGCTAAACTCTATGCCGGGGAAACTCCGCATAGCTTTAGGGTGGGCCTATCCAATACCCTCAGGCTGCTAGGTTGTTCTTCGGAGGACGTTGCTCATTACCTGGGTTGGAAAAGTGGGGAGGTCGCCAAGCGGTATATGCAGGGCTCGGACGCTGCTGTATCTCTTACGCTTCTAGAAAAGGTTTTCCCAAGGGCAGCTTCTGGGACGGTTACCCCGGTTTCACACCCAGATAATTTGCAGGCGGCTGTCTGAATTTTGTTTTGCTGTGTTTGCGGTATTACGGCTCTCGCTTTTCTGTTTTGTCTAGGACTAGGATAGGTTGGGGTTTTTTGACTAATGGAGAATAAAGATGTTTGGAGATCTAGTTCTTTGGTTTTCTCGTTCTTCTCTGTGCCTTATTTGGGCCTAGGCAGCGTTATGTCTGGGACAGGAGCGGCATCTTTCCATAACTTAGTTCTCCGTGACGGGGTAATAGGTGTGCAGTGAGGATAGTTCTATGATTATCATTTCAGTGGACCTGATCCTTTAATTTCACCTCCTGCACTTATGGTGTTCCAATATTCACCCCTAGGAAGCTTTTTCTCGAATTCAAACTTCTCCTGTTGAATAAATAGCTAAACTTTGAGGCTAATTACTAATTTACTATCTTATTAAAAAGGGGGGTAAAATTCCATGTTCAAGAAGAAGCGAAGTAGATTCCCGTGGGGCAGACTAGGTTATAGCCCGGTCGGATCTTGAAAAAAACGTATATTTGGTACAAGGCAGTGGAGGATTGGTATTTAGATTGCGTCTAAAAGCCCACAAGTCCCATTGATTCAGTAGTTGCAAGAAGTGGTCACAAGGGGATTTTCAAACGCAAAATTCACAAAGTTCAAAAGTACTTCAAGGTTAGTTATGTAGCTTTCTGTTGATTTAGATTCTATTTTCGCTGACAAATTTTGTCCCTGGCTCTGATGATGGCCTTTTGTGCTCGTTTTAGATCAATATTTTGGACCTCATTACAATTGCAAATATAGCGATGGCTGAATGAGCCCGAATAGTCCATGGGCCAGAAAGTGAAACCCTCCCCGCCCTCGGGGATTTTTGCAGACATGTATCCACAGGTAGCCAAAGCTCGAAATGTGAGCATCGGCGAGCATCGGTATTGTTGTGTAACATTCAAAATATAAGGATTTGTATGGGAAAGAAAGCCCTATCGGTTCTGTAACCTGCGAAAATGAAAGGATTTAGTTAAAGGTAAACCTTTATAAAGAGAGAAAACCGTTTACATAAAAACCCATAAAACGGCCATAAATCGGCCCGTGGACCACACAGGAGATACGTTACAAACATTTAAAGTAAGGTAAGCTGTTTTTTATTGAAAGCCTTTCATTTTCGTAGGTTACAGAAACGATAGTTTTTTTTTTTTTCCATACAAATCCTTATATTTTGAATGTTACGAAACAATGCCCATGCTCGCCGATGCGCATATTTCGCGCTTGGGCTACCTCTGTTGCATCATTTCAAAGCTTCACCCAAGGGTATTTGAAAATGCATGTTTGCACTTGATTGTTTGGTGGGTGTGGCTGTGCAGCAACATTCTTTTCCTCACCAAAGAGTCACAGGTTACCCACGCCAAGAGGTAAGTTAACGGTGAGTTAACCTCTTCTGAAACACCATTACCGACAAAAATAACACTCAAAGTTATTTAAGGTAAAGTTTTTTTAATCTCATATGTAAGTTAAAATTCTCTACTTTACTTTACTTTTAAGCTCCAAAAACTTACCCTTTACTTGGATACGTAACTAACACTTCTTACGACAGTTCTAATAAAAAAAATCTCTCTGAAATGTCTAACCTACGTGAAATTTTGGTAGTTACTGGCCAATGAGAATGTATTAGCCACTAAATGATGACTAATCCCTAGTTTGCTGCTTATGCGATATTTCCAAGCCGAAGAGACGTTAACAGCGCTTTGTAAGGTCCTGTAAAGTAAAGCACGATAATTTTTCCACAGCACTGCCTTTAATTATTTTTGTTCAAGCTTTTTGTGGTACATTGGCTGCAACAAAAAAACTAGTTAATCATTTCGTGCATTTTATTTCAAGACGCATATCGCACTTCTCTATTTGATATCCCATGAGGCCCAGTCCACCTTTTTTCCTATCCCACAATCCTTTGAGACTCAGATTCAGAAGAATTCAGTGATGTAATTGTACGTATGCGTAGTTTTCATCTTACCTGGGCATTCATGGGTGCTCTTGGAAAGAAAATGAGATGTAGTGGTTTTGAAGAAGTCCTCATCGAATCAGGGATCTGTGCAAGTGGATTGATAGAGCAAGTTTTGACTGGCAAACATTATAACCACGCCCTTCGTGTGCACAAGGTTGTCTACGAAGCTTTGGAACGAATTCTTCTTCAGGTCTAAGAGTCGATGCATGGTTGTCTTTTTGATAAGCAAGGGGTTACAACATTAGACCACCTAGCGAAGAACCCGTGCAAAGATAACCTTTTGGAATGTTTCGCAAGTGAAAACTGTGACAAGTTCCTAGACCGTTATGATAAATTGAAATAAACTGTTCGGCAGGGCGCGCTTGGCAAGACAGCTCAGTTTTGGTTGAGCTACTTCATGAGGACCCGCATACGACTTTATTTTGCACACCACATGACGCCGGCGTTGTTAAGGACGCTAGGTTTGAATGACAAGCAATAAACCTCCTACTGCGAAAAGCAATTATTTTCTTCACCGTTTGATCCAACCATCAATGGTCAGTTATTCGCTAAAGCGTTACATTTTTTAACAAGATTAAGGCGGCATCTGGCGATAGAGTAATTAGATAAGAGATTACAATTCAACATATGCCTGAGATTTGCGTTCTCAGCTCACGAGTTATCCAGAATAATCGCGCGTGGCCTACGACTCAAGCGTTGTCTTTCTGGTCTTTGCCAGTATTAAAATGTAGCGTAGTTCCATATTATATTTTATGTATTGAAGGTGGCGGAACTCAAATAGAATCGGACGAATGTTGCTAGATAAAAGCGTTGGTTCAAAATTTTGATTATGTATAATCCCCAGTCCGTGAACGCACAGCATACTACTCATCGTAAAGGAAAGATAGATGCCAAAGCAAATTGCAATCATTGATTCAACCAATTTTTTGGCCTGAACTTGCTAAGCTGCAGTTTCCGCACTGGGAATCTGTAACGAGACGATGGCGAATATGTGGCGCAAACCGGTTGAAATATAGGATTTACGGCCCTTCGTGTTGTTCTTTTTCGCAGAGGTACAGTCAAACCTGTACATATGTAATGTCCCAGTATATGGCGGTCACCCTGCAATATTACGGTCACCAAACAAATTCTGGGAAGTGGTGCCTTATATTTACTGTAAAGTTGCCCTGTACATGACAGTCACCTGTATGTAACGGAAGCTGTCACCCTTTAGGCTTACAGATTCCCTTTTTTACCTGTATAAAACGGTCACCAATTCGGATTAGGATCAAACTATGTAATGTTTAGTAAACGGGCAGGAGTATGTTATCGGGATTTGTCTGCAAAGACATTCCTGGAAAAGTGTGTCTCAATAAAGTTGATAACAATAACGCTTATGTGAGCGCTGGAAATTAACATTCGAAAAAATATTAGGTATGAAATTAGACATGCAAGGAAATCAAATCTCACACGCGTTTAGGAATTTTCCAGTCTATGAACAACACTAATCGAAGAGGACATGGCGTCTTGTTCCAGAGCTTTCCGGAAGCCTAACAATGACGAGGAAGAGAGGAAGTCGATCGAAAGTCAACTAGTGCAGTGAAAAAGTAGTCTTTCAACAAATGTTTCTACCATGGACGAATGGTAGGTAAACAAAAATCCAGTTCTCGAGCCTTGCTTATTCACAACTGGCAAGTCTTAAGTGCAACGCTTGGACACTGCTGTAGCCAATATTACCGCTGAGTCACTAAACTTTTGGCTGATTAAATTGGTAAAAGAACAAAGTTTAATTTGTGCAATAGTAAATTTACTGCGTATGTTATTTTGAAAGAACATTAAATATTCACCCACCATTTGTTGTGTCAGTTGCTGTGCTGCTAATAAGGGGAGGTTTTATTAATATAAAGTCACTGCACGTGAAGTATTATCGACCATTTGATAGGTCAATGGGCTTATGAATTATTAATGCATAGTCACTAAAACATGGAACGACCTAAAACCACCTAAAACCACGTAAAACCACCTACAACCATCTACAACCACCTCAAAAAATCTACAACCACTCGCAAACAATCTAAAACCATCTAAACCAAGGTATAAATGTCTCAAATAAGGCGTGACGACAACATGTCACGTACATGAAATACGACAATCGAACAAAACATCCACTTCCCCCCAAAATCTTACTCTCCCTGGTCCCTTGTATCATCAACCATTGGCTTAAGTCACGAAATGAAATGCGAGATTATGCTAAGTATATTAAAAGACTTAAAGAACTTTACAAAATGAACTATCAAGTCACAAAAAATAATAAAATAAAATAACAAACTCGTAGTCGAAAGACTGACTTGATTTGGCTTTTTCTACCCTGGGTACCAGTGAGACGTTTTGGTTGTGGATGTTTTGTTCGATTCTCGTATTTCATGTACGTGACATGTTGTCGCCTCGCCTTATTTGAGACATTTATACCTTGTTTTAGATGGTTTTAGATTGTTTGCGAGTGGTTGTAGATTTTTTTGAGGTGGTTGTAGATGGTTGTTGAATTTTTTGAGGTGGTTGTAGGTGGTTTTAGGTGGTTTTAGGTGGTTTTAGGTCGTTCCATGTTTTAGTAACTACGATTATTAATGCATTTTTGAATATAACATTAACGAATCGTCCCAAGTTTTATTCATCAGATCATTAAATTGTAGCTGCCTGGGTATGGGTCTCACTTAAATACAAATATTATACTTAATACAACTACAAACCACAAATACGTCTCATCGCCTGCGTACAATGAATAACGTGTACCAGAACAAACCACTGAACAGTGGCACAGGCACAAAAAACGATAACAGAATTCTTTGTCAAAAATCCATATTGTATTTTTTTCTATCCAAATTTGCAGATGATTTTTTTATTTATATTTTATGTTGACTACTTTTCTCACAAAAATGACCTCTGTTTCCGCAGGTCCCGTGTTTTTTTTATCATCACTTACATAGCAACATGCTAATTTTAAACATTTATAAGGAAGTAACTTGCTCGGTTTCATTATTCCCTAAGGATTCAAATGAGCCTATTATTGTTGTCATTGAAATAACAGAGATTCCCGGATCTAGATGATTCGTCTGATAAAAGCATTTAGTACAGCTGCAACATGTTATGTGAAGGAAATTGCAAAAGTTTTCTCTAAATTCCGGGATCCGCAAATGGTAAATAACAATGTTGATAAGTGAATTGCTAAAATGAAAGAGTTTGATAATGTAGACTGATCAGGGGCACCCACCGGCAATTTTCGGGAAAATATCTGTTCGGAAGACGATTTGAGAACTAGAATTTTCGGAACATTTGTTGTAAAATTTCTTGCTTGCCTGCCTCTCCTATGATTTTCGAACATCTACAAAATGGTATAATTACCCATTTTAAACGGATATTTACCCTAAAAAAGGCCACCTAGAATTTTCGGGAGCCTTTTCCTGGCTGAAATTTTCGAAAAGGTAAGTTTTGATCCCTATAATTTTCGGATCACTAGACTTGCAGCTAGGAAATCCGAACAGATGAAAAGTTTTTAGGGGATAAAAATATGCCTATATCTACCGTTTAAATACTAAAATACGTTCAACAATGCTATGTTAATTGGTTTTGAACTATATCCTCGTTGGGTGCCCCTGACTGATGACACAGGTATTCTTTGGCATGGGACGCATAGGTGGACAGCAAGCACTAATATTTCAAATGGAAACCACGTGATAATAAAGGCCGCTGTAACCAATAACATTGTCTTGGCAAGTTTATCATCGTTTGTATTTCTATGTGGATTTGGTAATCGAGCTTTTAGAGTTTTCCAAATAAAGCCGTAACAGAAAATTGTGATGAGCAGAGGAGTAGTCAGAGAGACCATGACAATAGCAACAAAATGTAGACGAGCAATGACAGAATAATTCAAAAGAAGTCTCGAAGATGAAACCAATGCAGCTAAGAACCACGGGGTAGCAATCGCCAATAGGTAAGCCCTAGAGCTGAGAAAGCGATGACGGAGTGGCTTCCCAATAGCATGCATCCTCTCCAACGATATAACAGCAATTATGAAAACAGATGCCAGGCCCACTAGCATGTCAGCACAGTCAAAAACAAGAAGTAGTAAACGTGTCATATAACTGTTGTGAAATGTCACGAAGATGGGAATGGATACCAAACCAACCATTAAATCCGCGATTGCCAAATTAATCAAGAGAATGTGAGGTCGCTTTCGAAGCTTTCGTTTGGAAAATATGAAAATGGTGAAGGCGTTTCCAACAATTATGAGAAATGCGACTATCCCAAAACATATACTCCAGAGGATGTTCCAAGAATCAAACTCCATTATTTTTAATAGTCACCAGTGTGTTTATTGGATTGTCTGACTGGAAATAGAGAAGAAAAATCAACTATTTAGCCTGATTACAATGTAAATATAACTCTGCAGCCGTTTTCCTGACAATTGGTTCTTTTTTTACCGACAATACTACCACATACAATGGTTCCTTTTTGTACTTCACCAGGAAATACTTTAATCTGACAAGTAAGAAAAAAAATATTTTCTCTTATAGAATAAGTAATCTGGCGTTTTAAAGAAACAGGTCTGTCACTTTCAATGTAAAATTCTATCTCTTCTGGAATAATATCAGGGCCCAGGGAGCAGTTTTTTTAAGTGCGGGAGTCGATGACCACCTATGTAAAAATGGGGGGGGGGGGAGGGTAGACTCTAAATTTACCGAAATTTTGTTTCCGATTACAGTCACCAGTTATGATCAGCATATCTATTTGCTACGTCGGCAAGGCAAATTTCTCTGTTCTCTCTTTGTGGCTCATAAGTATTGTTGGAGCACTGAACCCAGGCGTAGTCAGTCGATAGAAGTCAATATCGAAAATGAATCGATATACTCGATATCAATCGATATCAATCGCCGATTGCTATCGATTGATATCGGTAATCGATAACAATCGAACTCACAGAAAAAATTATCGATTTTTATCGATTGGCAAAATTGATAACAATCGATAATCGATAATTATCGATAACAGTCGATAACCCAACCCCTCCCCTGTGGGGGCCCTGAATATTACTTGAGTATACGGGTAGCCAAAATAACCAAGAGCCATAATTATGGCTCTTGAAATAACAGAAACTGTGATCGTCTACAGACTGGTCATGACGATCACTGACAGCGATTTTTAAACTTAACAGTGACATTTATTTTCTTAAAATGTCCAAGCCCAAATTTTGCGACTTCTACAGAGAATTGTATGGAAAGCTAACTTTTTTTAAAATTAAATCTGTGAAGCATCGACGTGCCGCACAAATACTGAAGACATGGCCAGGAATAAAACAAAATAACTAATCAAGACACAATCTCCTCACATTCGATTCGTTAAACAAATCGAATTTTTCTCTTTTGCCGATTCATTGCTTTCAGAGAGGGAAACACAGAGTAAAGTTATTATAAATCTCCTCGAATGCTGGGAGACTGATATTTTTTTTCTTTTCATTTTCTTGTCCCGCTTCCGATTAAAAACACTCCTTACCTTTAGCAAAAGCTTAGGAGACGTCTTCCGAATCAACTCAAAAAATCCTTTGATATGTAAACGAGTATTGTTAAAACAATGTTACGACACTGAATCAGCATCTAAAGTTTCACCGTCGTCCACATTCTCGAGTGCAACATTTTGGAAATAATTTATTGATATAATTGCATTTGAAATACCACACCATCAGAAGAAATGTAGGTCACATAATACGAACTGGATATAGAGTTCATAGCAAGAACATGTTATAAAATATTAACACCGGCGGCCAAAAATATTTTTTTCCTGCAGCAGAAGGATTTTTTTGCCATGCCCGTTGTCAAAGGTATCGACAACTGAGTCCACAGCAACTGTTTTATTCTTAAGAAAAAAAGAATTTGGGAAAACTTAATCAATATTATGAGGTGAACGATAAATTTCTGACTTATTTGATTAAATTAGACTGTTTATTTTTCTCTGAGTTTTTAATTAAGTAAATTTAATTCGATATACTGTGTTATAGAAAATTTTACTGTCCTTTTTTGCAATTAACGAGACAGAGCTGATAAGCTTTTTTCTGCTCTGTTGAAGTCACTGGCCTATGTTCAATTCTTCGTCTTTATCTCCACTTGGAAATTAGAAAATAAAATAAAATTTGAAATATAATATAGCTGTCCGGCAAAATAATGGGTTTCGACTTTTTCCACCAAAGGAGGTTTCAATCAACATTTTTCCTTTTTCTATACAGAGAAATGAAAACTTTTCTGTTATTTGAGTTTCTCCACATCCACGCTAATTCATTTGTCAAATTTCAACAACTAAGCTGTACAGCTGCGGACCGCTGGCAAAGGAACACCAACCAGTTTTTGCATCGATGTTAAGTTCATCTTCGATACTGTACGTTTAGGTTTGTCCAGCTCCCCAAATATTCTCCAAATTGCAGATGTCGCCCTCCGAGTTGTCTTCTTGCTGTTTTTGCCATGTTTTCAGCTATTATTTCGCCTAGTTCCAGCTGTAGTTCTTACTCTTGAAACGAGTGAAATGTCCGCCATTTTTTTTTCACAACCAAAACAACTCAACCTCGTCCCCAGGTCTTCTCGGTTAACGGTGCCTTAACCTGTAGCGGGATGCATTTTTGACGTCATTTCCTCGTTAAACACAAAATTCTTCCAAAATGTGGTCACCAGTAACTGGTTATGGTGAATTATGCGTGTGCTTTTAGCCAATCAGAATTGGGGAAGTATTTTGAATGAATAATAATTAGCAATTATTGCACGAGGCTGAGTAAGATGTGAAGAATTATGGAGATCAAGGATACACACGAAAGCCAAATTCAATGATTGTCAGTTTATTCTTTCGTTCATAACAAATTATTTCTAAGTTCTTGACAAGGTTAACATCCTCGAAGACTTTCTTCAAAACTTTGGCCTATTTCTCAGCACTGTTTCAAAAACAGATGTTTTTCCTTGCAGATACTCTTCCTTTCATTAATACAGACGACTATCCTAATCTACCAACCTAATTGGCAAAAATGGAACATATTGAAGGTCACCCACTCATTTGCAATCGTCTTAAAAGTGTACCTGTATTTCTGATTGACATTAAGCGTATTCCGGTTAACCTCAGCATTGTTCGACTCAATTTATCTTTCCTCCTCTTTATATTACATTTATATTAAAAATTACTCTTCTTTGATATAAATTGTTATATATGATCAATTCAATACAATTCCGGGTGCGATTGTTTTTAATTTACTTATTTATCATTATTATTATAATAATTATTATTATTTATTTATTTTCTGTATAGATAATGTCCACCAAAACTAACTTTTGCTTTTTCTGGGTAGTAAAAATATAAAATTGTAAATTCGAAATGAATGAAATGAAATGACAGGTTGAAGAAGCCCGTTTACGTATTCTTTAAGTAATCTTTTCAAATTAAGTATGGAATTATCAACAACTCAGTAAAAGACCGGCATGTAAGAGCCTAAATTTTTCTGAAGTCTGGAGAAAAAGGTTCTTGTATTTTGAAACAGTTTAGGCAAATGAGGCTAATTTGGTTCTCGATTAGGTTTTTAATTTCTGTTAAGTAGAGTCGTTGACTGCCAGAAAAATATCAGTACAACCTTAGTGTGGTATTCACAACTGTATTATAAAAATCCTAACCAAACTGATTGCAGAATGTTCGTGTAGTGTTATCTCAAACGTGAAATTTCTCGGTTAAAATGTTTATCATAGGTTCACTGTAACCCATATATAAGAACCTCCTTGATCTCTCTTGACAAAGGGCAGTTTCTTATAAGCGAACTCATACTGTACCAGAATTATTGGGTGGCAATAAGAAAAACAGAGACATACTTTCCCGTTTTGGAAACAGAATTTCTACATATCGTGCTCAAAATTTTAGAGATGGTTACTTTTGCTGTGAACTTCTAATATTCAGACTTGATCATAAGCATATGCTAAACTCTAAACTCTCAGTATATAGTGAAAAACACGGAACGTCTGAAAATCCAATAATTTTGACTTTCACAGAGGTTAACTGCTACGGCTGAATTATTAATATATTATTATTATTATCATTATTATTATTATTGTTGTTATTATTATTTTTATTATTATTATTATTATTATTGTTATTAAACATTGTACTCGCACTGTCTGTTTTCTCATTGGCTAATTGTAAATTTTGGAAATCATAATCTGTAGGTTGCGCGTAATGCATGATTTTCAAGATCATTTTGAAAATGTCAATATGCTGTGTTGGTCCTTATTTTCTTGAAAACATTGTATAATAAAACAGTTATTATATTCTGTTTTAGTGATATCCGGAATAATCAAGGTCTCGGTAAGTGTTATCAGCCTCGGCGTTCGGCTAGGCTGATGACACTTACCTCGAATTAATTTGATTATTCCGGATATCACAAAAACCTCATCCAATACTTGTTCATTATCTGCATTTATAACATAGCTAGAAAATTCGCCTAATCAAATTCAATAGCGCGAGCGTGCTTCATATTCCTATTGAGCACGCTGATGACGTCAATAAACTATTCGTAATTCCTCGAGTTGTTAATGTGAGCTAAGCAATCCTGAGTCTCCTGAGTGCATCCATAACTTGGCAGTACACGATAAAGCGTTTACCATGTGTTTTATAAGGAAATTGAAGAGGAAACATTTGAATTTGTTAACCGATAGTAAGGAAAAGAGGTGAGTGTTGTTGTTGTTGTTGTCATCTCCTCGAGCTGTGCGGGCTATTGCGTGAGATCCTTCTCTGCAAAGTTGTTTTCTCTCAATAACAATTTTTCGGTAAATTTATAGTTTTCCGGCGCCTAAATATGGATTTTACGATCATTTTAGAGTACACTTTCTCTCAGTTTCAGGATAAAAACATAAGATTAACTGTGAGGAAAAAAAATATAGTCACGTAAACATTGACGCGTACTGCTTTGAGCGCGCCCTACAATAATAAAATTTTAAGTTAACTGCTGCATTGATCTCTTTGATAATGTTATAAAACAATTAGTTCATGCTGCAGCTGTGCGTATGTCGAGATATTGAGCACTTGGGAAGTTTGGAGAGCACTCAAGATGCTAGAGTTGCACTCGGCTGCGCCTCGTGCAACTCTTACGCCTCTTTCGTGCTCTCCAAACTTCCCTCGTGCTCAATATCTCGACATACGCACGCTGACGCATGAACTAATTGTTAAGTAATCCATGGGTATTTATTATTTGTTTTGTATGTTACACTGACCTACACAAAGGTGGGTCTGGAGACGTCACGACTGTGATATCTTGAGCTTTTGATGCTTGAAGAACTTTTACCAGATGTTCGATCGACACTAGTTTGTTTTCGAGGCGCCTTTGATGGACAGAGGCAGTAAAGAAACATCTCAAAGAGAGCTTCCTTGTATTCAGCAATTCTTAAAGGATAGATGACAACGTTGACAAAAGAATTACCAAACTGAAGTAGTTTCATAAGATGAAAAACCACAAAAGGCCAGCCTTGACACGGAGTACAAAACGAAGCAATAATGTTAATTATGTGGAATGGAAGCCAAGTTACGACAAATGACCCGGAAACTATGAGAAGTGTTTTTGTTAAACAGTCGTCTTGATGTGCTTCTCTTGCCAGGTGAAGACGGGTCTTTTGCTTCCTCCACATTAGAGAGTACGCAACGCATGTGAAAAGAAGAGGGCTTGTGAGAGAGACGATAATGATCACAACAAAAGCCAGTTTCGATATGATATAAAAATGAAGCAGGACTCGGGCTAAAATGCCAAGATGAGCTACGATCCAAGGGATACCTATAACACACGTGTAGAAACGCAACGTCAGCGTTCGATGGCGTAAAGGCCACAAAACAGCGTGCATCCTTTCCAATGAAATGCTAGCCAAGGTGAATATTGATAAAACTCCAGTGAAAATATCAACACATTGGAATGAAAGTATCAACAGACGTTTAGTCGTGCAAATTCCAACAGCAATGTACAGAGGCACAGCGAAGGCTCCGACCATAAGATCCGCAATGGCCAAGCTAATCAGTAGGAAGTGTGGGCGTTTTCGAAGTTTCTGTTTTAAAAATATCACAATGGTGATAAGGTTTCCGATGGTAATAACCACGGATGTTAAGGCAAATGTCAGTGTCCAGAAAATGTTCCAGTACTCAGTGAAATCCATGACAAATCTGAATCATAAAATTTGTCAATATTGCAATTTACCTGCGAAAAAGAAACAAATCGTTCTATTTAACTGAGTTGCAATAAATCACTTAGTGGTCCACTTAGGGAATTCACTTATGTGACGGCACTTACGATTCGTACGTTTTCACTTAAATGTCGTTTATGCAGCAGACATTACGCGCAATGCATAAAACTATTTTTACGGGAAAAATAGCACGTAAATTTAGGGGTCCCGCATCCTTACTGTTTTTACTTAAGTTAACCGGATTTTTTTCTGGGAAGTTTTTTCTTTACGGCATTTCGTTCTAATGCGCTTTGTTAACCTCTGATGTGTGCTTTAAAGTCGTCGTTGAAAAAAAAGAACAACAACAAACATTTCCAGTAGATGTTCAGCCTCGGATTTATTCTTGAAATATTCTTAGAAAATATATTCTTACAGAAAAAAAAAAAGCGTAGACGAGCTCATCACCAAGATACTCGGAAAGGAAAATCCCTCATTCGCGTCTATAGTTGGTGGAAGTAGGCCCGTTGATGGTTGTAATGGAAAGGAAGAGTACTTCAGAGAACGAGCAAGACGAAAACCGCGAAAACTGTGATTTAGTATTTTGAATATTTTATAGAAAAGGCGCAATACAAATAATAAATGTTACTGTTATTGTTAGTAAATTTTAGGGCACAAGTACATGGAGAAAGGCACACTCAGAAGATAAATGAAGAGCATTATATGAAGAACATGGAATTAAAATGGTATTTCTTAAAAAGAAGGAACAGCTGCAACTTAAGACGAAAACTTAACAGTGATGAGTAGTTTAGAACCTGTGCGGATGTTGCTTTAAAAAATTTTTTTGAGTATGTCGAAGATTCCTGGTTGAAATTTTTTTTAAGAAAAATGAGGAAACACTTTCTTTTGTTGCATGATATAAAACGTAATCTCGGTAAAAACTACCTTTCCCTATTTTATTTATCAGCCTTATATGAGACACTTAATTTGATTTGTCAAAGGAGTATTTATAATTAATCATGTAATTATTACATAGTCTATGAAACTGGGTTGTGCCTAACAAAAGGACAGCCGAGGAGTACTAGGAACGAATTTCCGATTCGGGCCGACTTCGGGAAATTCTCGAAATCATCCAATATGGCCGGCGGCGCTAAAGTGCAGGTCACAGGCCACAGGTCAGGTCACAGGTCAGATCATAGGTCAGATCACAGGTCACACTCAAAAACAATAAGACACTGGACAGAACATGCTGCATGTCAATGACTCGCTCCAAGTTATCTTGGCTGCACGGTCTATTTGGAGATGATATTCCAACAACAAGACAACACTTCGTTCTCAGTGAAAAACATGTGATTTTTTTTTTCGTACAAATCACATGATTTTGGACACCTTTGTGATTTCGTTACGAAGTCTGGATATGCCGTATGATCAGCATGAAAATATCATTCCATGTGTGAAATTTAATATTGTTTAAAGGACAAAAATATCATCAAGGTTCCTTGGCAAATTTTATTTTTGCAGCGTAAAAGGTCAGTCCCGAACAGTTTTGTCCAGTGTCCTATTGTTTTTGTGTGTGACTTGTGACCTGACCTGTGGCCTGTGGTCTGTAACCTGTGACCTGCACTTTGGCCCCGCCCCGGTATTGTTGATGAAGTTTGCGTTTATTGTGACTTTTGAAGAGTTCTTTGTCCTATACAGTGAGCAATCCTTTTATAAATGTCTTATCAATTTGTCTTGTCGCGCTGGCCGGTGTTACCGAAGAAAATAGTACCGTCCAAATCGAACCGTACATTTCCTATGGACTAATTGCATGGGAACAAGCTGCCAATTCAAGTCTGAACAAATTCTAATATTGCAAAAACGAGCGCTACGGTTAATGTACTTTTCTGACAGCAGAGCTCATGCCATACCTCTGTTCGTCAGGTCTGGTGTTTTGCCTCTGAATATGCTGTACTTTAAATATTCGGCTATCCTAATGCTCGATATCTCCAATAACCGGGCTGCTTCTAAATTTCTGAATCGTTCGTCCGTTCTAACATGATCACTCTCCTTATACCAGATTTTCTGCCGTAGGTAATTTTTATGTCAAGAGATCTAGACTCAACCAGCTATTATTATCTTTTTCTAGAAGTGGTGTCAGAATTTGGAACAAAATTCTTCTTACGTTACGTGAACAGCGCAAAGACCCTTTCGAGCGTAAATTACTCATAAATTTCTGATCAAGGATTTGGAGACTAAGAAGGTGTATGTTGATATGAGTACCATTACCAGCTCCTGCCTGAACTCGATATTCAGTTAAAGTGTTTTCCTTCCTTATATCTATAAGTGCTACCTTTTATTTATTTATTTCATTTCTGCTCTCTCTTTACTTACCGTTCTTTAGCTGACTTTATAGGAGACAATTATTGCATTGTTGCCCACCTAGAATAGCTCCACTAATTGTGGGTAACATAGTCTAGTATCATAGTTTGATAATTGAATAAACTGTTGTTGTTGTCCTTTTGAATGGCATTAAGCTAACAAAATAGTACCACCCAGAAGGTTATCTGACATTACAACAGCATTTGTTTGCATGTACAAAACACTTAGCAGGCTTGCAGCTAGAAAGAGACACGGCAAGGCGCTTATCTCACCTACACACTTTTTAACCCAAAATTTAAAAATGCGTTTGAATGGGAAACAATGAAAAACTGCTGAAAATCCGTGTTTCAAGGAAATAGCTACCCTTTTCAGGGGCTCACACCTTTGGAAATTGCAGATCTGGCCTCGCCTAATTTAAAAGTCTGGTTACCACACTTTTGCTTTCTACTGTTTAATTTTTTGTAACATAGGCCTAGCTTGCCAATTGCTTCCTCACAATGAGCAATATTGGTGCTCAGTGGTCTTATCCCTTTGGGCAGAGTTATCTAAGTAGATAGGACTCAGATAGTAGGGAGTTTAAGATACGGAGACTACGGACTACGAACTACGGCTGAACGAGCGTTGTCCTTTGTTCGTAGCACTAGGTTGAGTCGTGCAAATATAGAACGTTAAGATTACACTACAGACAGTAGACTACGAGAGAAGAGGCGGGAGGGAAACAACACGCAAAGATTTTCTTGTTTTCATCACAGTTCACAAAAATGCAAGTCAGTTTTGCATGTGATCTTATCTTTAGAACAATGAACAAATTGTTCCATATACTTGAAGGAAGCAATGACGTCAGGTGAAATTGGTAAACAAAGTTTTGGTTACACAGGTTTGATTTTTTTTGCCCATGAATTCTTACGTCAAATATTAAAGAAATAGACAGAAATAGTAATAGCTCATTTATTAGATTTATAAGATGGACTTCTCCGACTACTGATCTGATTTAGTTTGAAGTATTGAAATGCCGAGTTTCGATTGTCTCGAAGATGTTTACATCATTTTCATTCAGCGACTCAATGCGATACAAAAACTCGCATAAACAAAGGTTACACAAGTAGAAAGACACAATAATCAGTTCCAACAAACATTAAAACTTTTCAAGTGCGAAAAGAGAGTAAATTGCCTGCATGATTTATCTTCTCCTCGGCCGTCAATCGGAATTCTGCGTATAAATTAAACCGCTAAGCTTATTCAAATATGAGCTTAGCTAGATAAAAATGAGGTCACAACAGTGGATTAAAAGCGTAAATCTGAGCAGAAATTAGACACACCTTAAATATTTCGCTTCCCTCTCACTTAAAGCAGGTGAATTGAAGACTTTTTTAACGAAAAGACGACATTCTTGAATTACGGAGACGGCAAAATGCGAGCGACAAGTTCTCCGTAGTCCCGACTACGCGAAACAGCTCAACAACTGACCGTAGCCGCAGGACTACGCGGGAAAAACGAACAGTCACGTGGTTTTGATCATGCGCAGTAGCATGTTTAACCGTAGTCGTAGTCCGTAGTCGCCGTATCTTAAACTCCCTCGTATTGCTCAGAGGGGCCTGATTGATCATATCAGCAGTCAATTATGTAAATTATATCCTTAATTCTTTCATGTTATATTTCCATCCTTACTACACCCAGGAAAGGCCAGTTAGATCTATTATTATCATTTATACTACTACATAAGAAATTTCTGCAATTTGGTTGGCTTACAGCAGTGGTATTTCAGCTTAATTTGAAATACCTACATGTGAAAATTACAAACCTTTTGCGGGTAGTAGTATAAACAAATAATAGCATGATTGGTACGTGAAAATTGGTATAGATACCACTCGTGATATTTCAAAATTTTCTCAAATTTCACCCGCCTAGCG
Organism: Porites cylindrica; assembly: GCA_964035525.1. NCBI lineage: Eukaryota > Metazoa > Cnidaria > Anthozoa > Scleractinia > Poritidae > Porites > Porites cylindrica. Next base: position 50,059,877 of record OZ037776.1, on the reverse strand, counting down.
GCTCGTGAAATTACGTACAACAATTTTGAACTATCACTCGTGGTATTTATGCCAGATATCACTACTAGTCATGCTATTACCTATACAAATTTTCTTTCTATCAACTCACCGTGAATGAGAAAGTTTTTTTGGTCGCTTGTTCCAATGCTGTCAACAGCGGCTACGATCAATGTGAGCGTTGTTTATCTGCAGTGTTTTTTGCCTTGTTAACCTGCTGGCACGTACAATTTTCGAAAATATTCGCCTTCCTTTTTTCTCCATAAATTAAGTTCTATTTATAGGCAAAATTGGTCGAGAAAATCCCGAAATCACAAAACAGTCACAAAGCGGCCTCTGTAGTGGTAAACATAACCCCGAGCGTATAAAAGTCAGCTACAGTAAAACACTTCACAATAAATCACGCTTTTTAAACACCATGAAGTCTTTTCTTACGTTCAAAGTCCTCAACACTTGGATATTCTTGTATTTTCAAAACGTTCTTACTATGAAACGTTGCCAAAACACCCAGTTCACGACAGCGATTTTGTTCTGCTTTATACTCACCGCCTGGCGTGGTGAATACAACGTCATAGTCCAAGATAGCGAGCCAGTCAGATTGGCTGAGTCACCAACATCACTGACTGTGTATATACTAATATTATTTATTATTATTATAGAATCATTGTTATTTCCTGTCCTCATTAATTGCGTGTTGTTTTGACTGGTCAGAATAACTCAGCCGAAAAAAAGGTTGGTACAGTTGGGTGTACTTTGTGGCTGGCACTATCAAAACAAATCGTACCCTGTACGTAGTTGTAATAGATTGTGACAGCAGTATAATCATATCATTTTTCAAATATTGATTTAAATCTTCGTTTGAAAACTTATTTAAAATTATTTTTAAAAGTTTATTAAAAAATTCCTTATCTATTTACTGTTTGATCTTTTTTGTGACAACAACAAATATGTAATACCGGCCAGTCGGACAGGACAACTTAATCAGAAGTTTTTTAAGCAATTGCCTAAAGTAAAAGGTCGGAAATTTTTCAAAGAACATAAGAATCTCAAACATCTCAAAGTGTACCGTAAAATCATGCTTCCCTGGCGATAAAAAGGGCCCTTCGACTGTCAGTTCTCAGTTTTCCCCATAGAGGTGTCCTCCTGGGTGAACATTCTTAGGTGATTACAACAACAAGGAATGAATAAAACTATCTTTGTTCAGCTGTCCCCAGCTGGTAGGAAAAAACCTTCAGAAAGCAAGGTGTGTATTACAATGTAACAATAACAAGCTACATGTCATGTAGTGATACATGCAGCCAACTGCTGACATCATGAGCTATCACCATCATGGGTTTAGGATGTCCTGCTAGGCGGTACTATTTTCAAAGATAATACAGGCCAAAACGACAAGGCATGTTTTATGAAAAAAATCATTCCTGTTTAGTTACCCTGGCCTTTTAGAAACCAAAAGAGTCACCGTTTAACAATAAAAAAAACCCAAATATGATATACGCCCTAACAAATGTTGCTAAAACTCAGGATGTCCCGTTGGACAAAGAAAGCTAGAGTTGATGTACATGCCAACATATATTGCTATAATTTAGGATTTCCCGTTGGAAGGTACTATTTTCTTCTGTTACACCGGCCAGCGGGACAAGACAAATTGATACAGGGCTGTCAACCACCCACGTCATCAAATATTGAGAATTTATAGGGAAGAAATGATAGATGACGTCATATCACACGACAAATGACGTCATTTGTGCCAAAAATGCTCGTTGATTTCGATCGACGTATATAGCACTCATAAAAAGTTCATATTTAGCCACATTATTGCTTAAATTGCAGTGGCATACCAGAATTTATGGGAAAACGTTCCCGCAGTAGCTTAAACAACGCAAAGTATTTGAAATTTTATGGTCGGAAAGTCGAGTGTACAAGAAATAGCAGTTTTGGCAATTATCCGGGAGATATCAGACTCTAATCTGGAGACCGGGAGATACGGTCCAAAATTTGGAGTCTCCCGGATTATCCGGGAGAGTTGACAGCACTGCAGTGAGTGATAAGAAATTTATAAAAGGATTGCTTGCTATTACGGGACTAAGAACTCTTCAAAAATCACAATAAACGCAAACTTCGTTAACAAGACCGTAAAATCACGTTTCTCTGGCGATAAAACGGCTCCTTTGGCTGTCAGTTTTCACCGCGTTTGGGCCGCCATATTGGATGATTTCGAGAATTTCCGAAGTCGGCCCGAATCGGAAACTCGTTCTTAGTACTCCTTGGCTGTCCTTTTGAACATGATTTAGGCACAGCCACACTGACGTCGAGAAATAGCATAAATTAGCCATAATTATTTTTTCTCGCTTGGATCAAATGCAGTCAAAATGTGCTGTTGATGATTTAAAGCTTCCACTGGATTGTCTTTAAAATTAAAAACATTTTGATGAGTAACCTACATAATCGTATCATTATTATCATCGCCGCACCCTAACAACTGATTCTTCTGTTGACTAAGGGTCAATGATTTAAAACATTTTAGTTTTACAAAAAGTATATTTATATTAAAGCTTAATCATTTTAATATTACAAAAAGGAAACATTTCACTCTCCAGTCATGTAACTTATTGGGCTATCGAACGCTAAAAAGAAAAATTTTGTTTGCCCTGACATATTTGTAAGCGCCTTTTGGACCATATGAGGGAACAACACAAAAAGAATAGTTCGATTGGGTGTGAAAACAAAAACAACATCAGCTCTCGTGTCAATAAGACAAACTGTTAAATAGTAAGAAAAATTGCTCACCGTCGGGAATTCTATGTTGGCTGTCTGATTTCCATGTAGTTGATATTTCTAGCCAAGTGAGAGACGTGACGCGATGCCTATCCATTTTGAAAAAAGAATGTAAGCAGCTGCTGTTTACTGCTATTTTGGAACTTTTGCAATGTGTTTTGAAAAATATTTCTTTCAAAGAAAAAGGGAAATAGTATCGTATTAATTGTGACAAAAAATAGACACAGCTGTTCGAATCATTTCCGATCTACAGACTTTTCCTAAAGCCCAAACAAAATACTTTCTATTGGTCGTATTCAAATCTCTGGTGCAACTACGATACCAAATGCAGCTGAATATTGAATTGTCCGGTGCAGATATTTGAAAGCGATTTTCAAAGTTTTCTTTTTTTGGTCTTTAAAATTTAACTTCTTCTAACGTCTAATTCTAAAATAAGAACAGTTGATCCCATATTTAAGGATGCGTGTGTATTTTGCAATTAAATCACTTGAGGTTTGAAACATTTTGTCTATCCCTTATTTATTTTTCCTATTTATTATCCCCTTTTAATTTTAAACCTAATCTGAAGCAATCTGCAGTTACCTGCAAAGGAAAATTATTTTCAAGAAATGTTCTCCTGTCTCTTATTAAAATGAAAAGCTATGAGGAAAAAACACAAAATCATTTCCCTTCCGGGACTAAAAACTTTACTACTCAATTTTCCCTTCATCATGATAGCAATGCCTTACAGTTTTTCCTGTGGAGGAAAATTTACATTTTTAAAGCCATCCATTTTGCCACCTAATACAGTACATGTATTCATGTACTTATCTCACACGTTTCTCTCTGCAGTTAGTTTTATAGAAGTTTGAAAGAGAAATAAAAGGAATATAGTACCACTGATTCTGAATAAAACACAAATCGCGACAGTGCTAACATATCCAAATATAATACAAATGCAAAAATGCATGCAGTGATGCCTAACCTAAACCAGTTGGACACTATGGTGAAGAAAATTAAAATTATATATTTAAAACGGAGGTTTAGGACGAACGTCGAACTTTTCATGAACGTTTGGCTCGTCTCATGAAAAGACGTTTGGCCTAGGCCTTAGAGGCTGAGTTATTTTAAGGAAACTTTTACCAACAAGGCTTAAACATGAATAAACCCACTACAGTATTTAAACGCGAGGCGGTCTTTTAAGACCTTATTAAAATACGTATTTTCCTATAGTGATTACCCAGCTCACTCCAAAAAAACTGAGTAAGAAGAAAATTATCCCTGTTGTAAAAGTAAATGTAAATTTAAAGGAAGGAATGTTTTCATAAATATTGTGGTGAATTGCAAACAATTAAACTAGAGTTGCTTATTGTAAACGAGCATTTTAAATTCGAAGAATGTAATATTAGTACGGCAAGGTTTTGGGATAACACTCTCAGGGAAACAATAAGGAGCGAGCGACAGTGAGAGATATGTCCAACACTTGTCGGAAATTAGCTGAGATGAGGCAGACTTTAAGATCAAGCTCTGTCAACTTTAAAATTTGCACTGAATTTATTGATAAATGGCTCGATAAAACAGAGTGTACGTCTCTTTGAACAGGTAAATATATCTGTTTTTTCTATTTTTTTTTTTCCCAAGCCCCTTGCTCTGAATAGACCTTGACACCGTTTGCACACAAAACGTCATTTTAAAACTTACCAACCTGCGTTTTTCATAAACTGAGTTCCGCGTTTTTTTGAGTCTAATATTTTACAAATTAATGACTAGTTTAATTAATAACTATTCTTTGAGATCGAGGAAAATATTGCTTAAGACACTATTAACCTTGAATTTTAACAATATCAGAAATAAAACCATTACAAGTTGACTTGAATGACGGGTTTATTAATGCGCGAAGTGTGCATGCGTTGCGCTGAACACGCAACATGCGCTAAAGTAAGATCTTCATGTTTATACAGAATTTTCATACATGGCAAATTCTACTTCCAATCCTTTAACTTGCTATAGCGTCAATGGCTTTTAAAAGTTTAATTTGCAACCCTCGCCCAAGATGAAACTAGTTTTGCAAGTGCTGTCAGGTGCGGCTCTGATAGAAGTGGGTGTCGTTTTTCCCGACAATGAAACACACACACATAAAGCGTAAATCACCGTTGGCTTAACACTAGTAACAAACTGGCTTTACGAACTTATATGCGTTTTGACTCGACGTTTCACACTCTACATCAATGGTCAGAATATAATACAGTAAAATTGTTGTCTAATTAATTGAGCTAAGAACAGAAGAATAATTATAATTATTTTCAATTGATTGTATCCCTCACCCATTACATGTAAGCACCTTTGATTAACCCCTTTGTGATGAAAGTTGATAACGACAAAATTAAATTTTATTCTACGAAGCTAAAAGATTAAAAGGAAACAAACCGATGGTTTTTAGACCGAGGACGCATTTTAAGGGGGGTAAAGGGTAAAGAACCGTCCTCCAGGCCAACATTTTCTCTTTGTCTTAGGCGATTTTCGATGGCAACAGGACTAGGTTTTATCGTACAAAGTATTCGTCAACTAAAAAAGGGTCAGATTCCCACGCAGGTGATCGATGGGCAGGTTCAAATTATTACAAGGATTTGAGTGTTTACAGATTCACACCTCTACATCTCAAGTTGGATGAAATTATCACTGATTTTTAAATGTCTTTGTCTTTCAAGTTTCACGTGTGCAGAAATATTAAACGCCTCATTATTCCAACAATGGGGTAACCGATTGAACGATTATGTCCATCTTACACAGTGAAGGTAACTTTTCCCATCGGAAATAGCCTAAAACATCTCAAAGTTGGACGGTCTAACTTTTTTTTTGTCCATAACTGATCCTCAATTCTCAAATATTAATAACAAGGATTAGATTCAACCTTATAATGTAATTTTCTAATTGATATACTGTATGGCTAATTTGACTTTTTTAACATTTTTTTTCTTGAAAGACATTTTTTAGCAGCAGTATCCCACCTCGTATTTCCCTTCTCATTCAAATTAAGTTTTGTTCTTAAAAAGTTTTATTAACACAAGAACTAATTGTAATTAATTAGTCGTAGTCAAATACAATGATCCCACTCAAATAGCCTATTGACCAACACGTCGAGTTTGCTTGTGGGTCAATTATCGCGCCGTTATGAAGATAGCCTGATTCTTGAACTACTGAGGTCGTTCGCAGCCACTTCGCTTCTCTCCGTGAAGAAGGTTCAGTGACGATGAAAATTGTTTACTCATAATGAATTCCATCGCAGGTTTACTATTCTTATATTTGAAAATCCTTCTCAGTGCTGGAGCAGAAAAAGACACAAGAATCGAAAGACGTTCCACTCTGGGCGCCATTATAACAAAGAAGGGCTTCTTTTTAAAGGGCTTTTCTTTTAAGCAGGCGAAAGTATCGAGCTTTACCTCATGTGGCCAGGTTTGTCTTAAAGATCCGAGGTGTATTTCCACGAACTTTAACCTTCTAATTGAAGACAAAAGGTATAATTGCGAGTTAAACAGCGCTGGTCTGCAAGACGACGACACGTTGGTACCCCATAGAGGGGTGGTGTTTTCACAGTATGCTTACAAAAAGGTAAGCTTACATACATTAAAATCCTTGATAACGAGAAATAACGTAGAGAAAATAAGAATAATAAAAACGAACATTTCTGTCAGTTTAAGAAGCACGAGATATTTGAGCTATGGACGCTGTTTTCATTAATGTGGCTATTGGAGGTGTTCTCCATAGTTCGCTAGGCCTTTTGTTCAGATACTGACGATTTAATCAATTTGTTTGAATATCAAATACGATAGATTGACGCTTAATATGATAGACCTCAGTTTTAACCCACTTACCAATTCTTTAAGGCGGCTGCTAAGAAAAATGGAACATTAACAAGATATGATTACGTCTTTTGATTTTACGAAGGACCACAGACTAATACAAAGGTAAAGTAAAAACTAAACTCTGTTTACTATTTTTTAATAGCACACGTTTCATGACATAAATGAAGAGCACACGGATGGTACAGTAAATTCTTCATTCTTTCTTTATTCTTGATAAGCACTAATTTTCATTACTTTTAGCCTAATTTTCTTTAAGGAATGTTCGCAATTGTCAAATATCTGATGTTCAGACTACCAGTACAGTTCTCCTTGAAAGTCTGAAATCGGTAGGATAAAAAAACACCCACGAAGGAGCCATGATCGTAGTCTCCCTCTCCCCCAACGCCCACGCCCCCCTCCCCACCTCCCCCCCCCCCCCCCCCCCCCCCCCTCCTAGCAATCATTATTCCTTTGAAGTGGCTATATTCGAGGACAAAACAACAGTTGCCAGTTGATTTAAAGATCTCTGTTCATTCTTGTTTCAGGTTATGCTTTTGCGTTCACGTCAACTGGAGGCACTGGCGCTGTTTCGCTAAGTGGAACACCTGATCGCGCTTTGACAGAATTGACAATTTGTTTATGGATGAAAACAAATCAATCATCTGACACCAACGGAACTCCACTGAGTTACACAGCTAATGGCCGGAAAAACGAAATTGCCATAAACGACTATAAAAACTTCAATCTTAAGATTGGTCGGACAAACGTTGGGTATGCAGCAATTTTCTTTTCTTTCTTTCATTCTACTTTTTTAAATTGCATTCAAACTAAAAAAGGGCCAAAATTAGAAAAAATCCGAAACAACTTAAGCCACCAGCCTGAGAAAAAACAGCCGACTGTGCACGACGCCACCTCATATAAATGTCATTTTTCAACATTATCACTTGAAAGATTCTTTTCTTACTTCCTTACTTCAACCCTCTGATCCGAGAAAGAAGCTTTCTCTATTTTCTTATCTTTATTGCTAGGCAGGAGCAGGGTTATGGGCTTCTGTTCTGGGTTATCAGCAGGCTACCTCGACCTTTCCCCTACCAGTGGAAATGCTTGGAGGCTTTTTTTTTTTTTTTTTTTTTTAATATGGGGGCCGGCGGTTAGAAAGAAGATCAGCTATCATGGCAACTTAATTTTATCATTTTCTAATCAACAAAGCTAGCTTAGAACATTTCAGTCCGTGTTAAAGCTTTAATTTTTTAGCTCCACTTTCATTATCATATCCTGTCTTATCTTCATCGGTTTCAGGCCAATTTCAGTCTCTGCCAACGATGGGAGATGGCACCACATTTGCCTCACATGGCGAAGCTCAAATGGCTCGTGGAATTTTTATAAGGACGGAACGCTGGCTGCGTCTGGCTCACCGTTAAATGCAAGGCACGTGATTAAGGCAGGAGGATGTCTTGTTCTGGGTCAATCCCAAAAAGACGTTTGCGGTGTTTTCAAAGCCGACAAGAGATTTTTTGGCCTTTTAGCAAACGTCAACATTTGGGACCAAGTACTTCCTTACACTGCCATTACTGCGATGTCTCATTCCTGCTATTCTGGTATTGGAAATGTTGTCCAGTGGCTCGACTTCAGCGACGCTGTCATGGGCAATGTAGAGGTGACGCCCTCAACCTGTAAACCTGAAAGTTAAAGTACACCTACTTGCCGTATAGCAGCCAGAATGAAGTCAGCAACTCAACGAAGATGTATTGTTTAAATATAAATTATCTTGGGTATACGTATTATAGTCGTTCCAAGAGATATTAAAAACAGTGCTAACGAAAAATTTTGGGTGACAAACAAGGTGTATTATAAGAGATGTACAAATGGCGAATGTGAATAAATTTCAGTCTTCCTCAAAAAAATGAGCTTCTGATGCGAATTATTCGTGAACTAAGAAACTTGTAATGTCAAATAGCGCTTACTAAACAAGAGTCAGGTTCTAATTTTTTCTCATCTTAATGTAATCGAGGCAAAGCCCAGTTTCTCGAAATTGCCGCATGCTTCAGTCAGTTAGCTGCCATTCCTTCCCTATTTATGTGAATAAACGAACAGTTTTGCATCAATTCAATACATTTTAGGCTCACATACCTTGTGAGTCATGTAACTGAAATATAGCAGGAAAATATTTGTCATGATTTTAACAGAAGTCAGCCAAAATCTTGGTAACGCCTCTGATCTTCGATTCGTGTCAAAGACAGAGTGAAATCAATCTAAATCGATGGAAAAATGACTCCAGAAATGTTATTTTTGTTTCAGGATAAATCTTAGCCTGCATGCAAATTTGCGCAAATGTGTCCATAGGCCTTCTCGAAAAATATATTTCGGAGACGTATTTGAGACGAACAGCCAGGTTCTGGCCACATGTGGTTCAAGCAAATTCTTATATTGGCTACTTTGGAGATATTTTTGGTCGTAAAGAAACTGCTTTTCGGAATAGGTCTATTTGTTGGAAAAGGTTTCAAAAATCCAGCTAGATATAGTTTGTACTGTTTCCTTACTCATGTGTCTTGCCAAAACTTGCCAAAACCAATATTTCCAAGAAATGTAACCTTCAACCGGGCAAGAACTAACGCGCGATCTGTCTGATGGCTGAAGCTCCTTTCAGAAACAATCATCGCGGAGAAACAGCTAGGCTGCTGAGTAGGGCGCAGTACAAAAGAGCGTTTCCTCAAAAGTGAATACTATGTGAGAGGTACCTCCCGTATTGGACAGAGTATGGCATGAAGTCCTTTGGCTTACTATTTGGCTTGATAAAACTTAAATGCCAACCTAATTCGAGTTATAGAGAACCTCTGCAACAAGGCCACCAGTACTGTCTACCTTTATGGCGGCATACGAGGCTGGTACAGAACGACGGTCGGAATCAGACATACAAGGCTGTCTCCTCTCACCCACTCCTTTTCACATCTTTCTGAAGAAAATTAGGGCTAACACACTAGAAGATCACAAAGGAATATTCAGCATCGGAGGCAGAATAATCACCGACCTACGTGTTTCCGATGACATTGATAGAATGGAAGCAGAAGAGGAGGAACTGGTCTCTCTAGTGGATCACCTGGACAAGATCTCTACGCCCTTTTCAGGGAGATTAGAGCAGAGAAGACCAAACAACACAGGTACAGTCGTCCAATCCTGAAGTACTTTTCAGAACTGCACAGAAGGCAGCAGCAATATTGAAACTGAAGATCATCTGAAACGGCAAGAATATCGCCTTAGCTCAAAGGTCAAACTGATGCACTCTCTGGTTTTTTCGTACTCTTGTACGCCTGCGAAACCTTGACATAGACAGCGGACGTCCAGGAGAAATTGCCGGCCCCTGAGATGAAATACTTTAGTAAACTGCTTGGCATCTCGTACAAAGAGTCATCAATAACGAAACAGTCAGAGACAAAAGCAGGGAAAGCCATCGGGCCCTAAGATGACATTTTAACCACGCAAAAGTGGTTTGGGCATGTATCAAGGTCAGTAGGGCTCACGCCCCTCAAGATAATCTTACAAGAAAAAGTGCCAGGAGAGAAAAGAAGAGGAAGACAAAATAAGCGCTGGGAGAATATAATTTGATTGGACAGGGATGAAGTTCGTGGCGCCCCAACGGTCATCATGGCAAGGGGATAAGTGCAAGGTGTACTGATGCCTCAAAAGATATTTCAAGCAACATTAATTATCTGTCGATCCTAAATATAATTACAAAGTTATTTATGGTAAAAATGACAAAATCTGTAACCTCAACAAGTGAATCATATACCACACGCCTTCAATCCCACCCCTAGCACAACCCTTTATAGCCTGTGGCGCTTTAAGTTGCCACCAAGTCCACCAGGATGTTCTCATGGCCTTTCTGACTACGGAAACTGAAGTCACTAAAGTCTGGTTTTCGTTAGCGCATAAGCATAAGCACAAGCACACGTGTAAGCAAGGGAGAACATCAGCGACATAAGCATAAGCATAACCAGAAGAAGAACGGACATGTTCATTCTTCTTGTGCCTATGCTTATGTCGTAGCTTTGACTAGTGAGAACCGGGTCGACATAAGCACAAGCATAAACACAAAGGCCTGGACCAATCTTAGGACACTTTGACCCAGAACTCATGCGAAAATATCAAAAGCAGTGTGGCGTGCGTATGTCCCTATGCTTATGTTTGTGCCTATGCTTATACGCTAGTGAAAACCAGGCTTAAAAGAACCTGTTTAGATAACGACCTGGCAGGATAAAGCCTGAACAGGATCTCCGCATTGTAGGGGATCGCTGGATGACAAAAAAGCCAACAAGCAACAACAACAAAAGAGATCAGTTTATTGTTTAAGGCAGGCTTATCTCATGTACGTTCCTCAATGAGAATTCGTGGTGCCCGTAATGTGGTCCCATTCGTACTGGGCTTAATTCGCGATGCGCTGTTAGAAATCTCATGCCCACCTCACGTTCTCTCCCAATCCAAAGGTAAATCCAACCAATTTTGATGCCAGATATATACCTTTCTAATGATACCTTGTAACTCCTTCCGAATGTATGCATATTGTGATTAATCAGGGGTGATATGGCTGCTCGCGCTTGAGGTCTGGCTCTTAACATCGCAGATTATGGTACTTTGTTTACTATTTACAAGGGAAAGCCGCTTGGTTCACGCTTTGGGTAGGTGGTAAGCAAAATCCAGGACTGGTAATTTTCGCCCCGGAATCGCGTTTACTATTTGTACAAATCAGTTCCATTTACCGAAAAGCGGACGCGAAGACCTGAGACGATTTCCATATGAAACACGATTTCCATATGGAACATTCTGTCCGAAAAAACAGGACGACATTTTCCGGATTTTCCGCTGGAACGACCCAAAAAGTAGTATTCCATTTACTTTCCAACCGGATTTTTTGGAAACGTTTGTAAATGTTAGTAGTGTGGCTGTTTGCTGAATTTCATTTTTTACTGGTTACGTAAAAAGAGGGTGTGAATGGGGTCAGAGAGAGTGGCCGACTAGCGACAAACGGCAAAAAACATTACCGACTACCGACAAAACGCGAAAAAAATTACCGACTACCGACAGGAAAATTATTAACCGATTACCGACATCGATCGACATTATCTATATTTTTTTTCAGAAAGAAGAGTATATTGTATTTTTTCTACTTTTCTAGGAAGTAGCCAAAGATACCACGTCAAATATATACAAATATACCACAAAACGAGGATATTGAAATCGGTTTGCAGAGCGTATGTCAAAAATTTCTACAACCCGCCTAGTCCTACACATTAAATGCGAGAAATGATTAGATTAATCCTCAAAGAAAATTCTTTCCAGTTCAGTGGAAAGCTCTACCTACAAACCCACCGTACTGCGATGGGCACAAAGACAGCAGTTTCCCGTGCCAACATAGACCTATTCGGCTAACTAAATGTTGTACCCAACTCAAACCCTCCGGGAACGAAAAGGTTTGTTTCAGGAATTTCCATATCATTTAATCGTGAATGCCACATTGTGATGCAAATACAATACACAAAGAATCTTAACCCCGGGAGATTTGAATTAGGTACAACCTGATTGAGTTAGCCGAATAGGTCTATTTTCATGTCATATATAGAAACTGACAAAGTCTAAGCTAAACCGTCTTTAGACCAGACATCGTAACTTTCTTCGAAGAAGCAAGCTTACATGATCCTACTATTAAATTCACCACCGAAATTCACTGAGACAATGTTTTTAGACACAGTTGTATACAATAGCGAAGAGCGAGGAGAAACGGATGTTTTCGCGGGCTATACACAAAGGCCCAAGACTAAACGAAAAAGTTATCCTTGATGTAAAGACTACGGAAAGGCTTCCAGCACACATTTTGCGGCTTGTCACCCACCGATTTGTCAAAAGAGTTTGAGGAAAGTGTTTCAAAATTAAAAAGGACACTTGATGGTTGATGATGAACAGAGGCTACCAACAGACAAATTGCAATCAGAAATAAATGAAACTCACGGAAACCGAAGTCCGCGCTCCTGAAACAAAACCGAGCAAGGAAGGAAAAGAAATGTTGCCTTTCGTGACACAATACCAGCCCTTAGTGTCTACTGTAAAAGAAGTTTTAACGGAAAAGTGGATCTCATACAAAACCAACCGCTACTTTGCTAATTTTTAAAAGAACCACCCCTTATTTCCTACAAGAAACGAAATCCATGGCAAAGAACATGCTTGTTAGAGCCAAAATATTAAAGGTCATCACACGGTTTCACGCCGGTATAGATGTGCAACCTGTCACCTCTTGCAATTTTTCACCAAAAATAAAGGTTAGACTGGGCGTTTCCCTCTGTGTTCGATTAACCTCTCTTCATTACTTTTTATGGTGCCCTGTAATCAACAGGGAAACCAAGTTCGCATTTGCAATAAAAGCTTTGGTGAAATACACTATCATGTTGCATAATGAAGTTTAAGTTCAATCAAATGATGCATTTTTACAATTTTTACATGTTTTATAGGGATCAAAGTCTTGAAACTGAGTGAAACGCATAACAAATATTAATAATTAACATTTTACTTATTAACTGAGATTAACCGACAACCGACAAAGATCGAAAATTTTAACCGACTTCCAACAATGTAACTAAATTTTAACCGACAAGCGACAGGTGGACCCCCCCATTCAGACCCTCTAAAAAGAAAGTGACTCTTCCAGTAGACAGCGGCCCAGACGTGCCAGATTTGTTCGATGGTCGGCGATTATTTCCTACAAATGAAAATTTATACCCTCAGGGGCGTCCGCGATGGAAATCCTCTTAACATTGCTGGGCTGCAGTCCCCTATCACACATACAACATGGTGTCTCTCGAGAATCTGTCAGACTTCTGGCGATTACCCGATATATCGGCAAAATCTGGGACGGTCAGACAAAAGTAAAATCCTCGATCGTCTTGGATCTTTACGACATATAAAAACCAGGTTTTAAGAGAACATAGACTGTACTGCATTGAAAAGTACAGAACATCTAAAAAGTATTCACCCGGGCACAATTACTTATGTAGCTTACACACATTATGCTTTTAAGTAAAGATCATAGACACAAATACTGTGATTTTGATACCCAATTCCCCGTTCAACTGATAATTTAATTGCATGCCATCTTGCATTCTATCACATTAAGGACTACAAACTAAAATAATGAATGTTACCGCAAGTTGTGTAAATTTAAGGCTACCTCTAAAGCATGTTTATCTTCTAGTTAAACGCTACTCTCTCTGCACTGTTCAGACGAACCGCCCTTTCAACATGCGACCACTGACTTTTGGACTTAAATCAGGGGAAACCAGCATAGTGCCATTCGAATTCACCAAACTATGAGTTACCCGCGTAACAGAAGTAGTGCTGTCACAGGTGAAATCTTGTAACAGAACGTGCTGACCCTCATTCTGTGATAACTTTCGACTAAACAGTTCTGCCAATGCTTCTTTGAACTCTGGAATCCTAAAGGTGTACACTGCAGCGTTCATAAACGAGTTACTATAGTGTAAAAACTTAATAAAGTACACCATGTTTGCGGGAAAAGTACATGTTTTGCAAAAATGTACTAAAATAAAGATGAGCTGAAACGGAAGCCAGGAGAGAACGAAAATGGCAGTTACGCATAGCAAAGTAATGCTTAGTCGGCGTTCAACGGTCATGTTCTTGCAGTTTTTAGCACTGTTATTTTTCTGATTAATTTTATACACTATGGTTACATAAGCAAAGCTTACAACGGACAAAGGAAGTGACAGAGACAAAATGACCACAGTGTAGAAACTTTCTTTAACTACCCGAAAGTAAAAGGCGATACCAATGGATGCCACACATCCGGAAAGGAACCAAGTGGCTGCGATGCAGATGAAATAAGCCTTCCTGGGAATCATTCGAAACTTGTAAGGAATAGACACCGCCACAAGTCTTTCTACAGAGACGATTGCCAATGTGAATACAGAAGACAGCCCAGAAAGTATGTCAAACGTTGAATGTACTATTCGCAATGCTAAACTCTGTCCCCACGTCTCGAGATCCACCAGGCAAACGACAAATAGCGGAACTGAGATGGCACCAACTAGAAGGTCAGCAATAGACAAGTTCATGAGAAAGTAATGCGTGTTTTTACGACGAGGTCTGGTTTTTACAAAGGCCGCTAAGGCCACTGTGTTTGTCAGAATAATCAAGATGGACACAACACCATAAGATGTCCCCCAGAAGGCCGCTTCAACGCTTGATAGTTGTGCTTGCGACGATTTACTCAAGGAAACCGACGAATTGTTCATCTTTTCTCTGACGGAAGAAAATAATAATAATAATAAAACAGACAAGTTCAAACCGCGGGTGAGTTACTTGATTATTGTTGAAGCGTGGACCGGCTTAACATGATTATTCTCTCCTAAGCATAGCCTGTCAAATGTTGAATTACTAATAAGCGGCTGTTTTGAAGTCATGATTGTGCACATATTAACACACTTAACTTATCCGGCGTCCACATTAAATTCCACATTTTAGTATGATGTTTGCAATACAAAATATGATAACTGGAGTAAATATGTTTTTCTATACCTACCAGCAGTTATTTTATTAAATTTATCAGCATATTTGAACGTTCTTTTATTGAAAACTAGACGCCTTATCATAAAAGGATTAGTAATTTTATTTGCCTAAGCCCTCTTTACATAGACGTGACAACGTTGATTTACCTTTTCATTGTTAGCAGGTATTCATCGCTTGGATTAAACTTTACAGTACACAACTGATTACTTCCCTTTTACAACAGACAGTATTAGGATTATGGCCTTCATATTGCTGCAAGTTGTGTTTTATATTCTAAATTAATCATGATGTCTCGGAAAACATTTATTTACTGACAGGTTTACATTTACTGCAGGGGCACCCAACGAGAATATAGTTCAAAACCATTTAAACTAAGCATTGTTAAACGTATTTTAGTGTTTAAACGGTAGATATAGGCATATTTTTATCCCCTAAAAATTTTTCATCTGTTCGGATTTCCTAGCTGAAAGTCTAGTGATCCGAAAATTATAGAGATCAAAACTTACTTTTCGAAAATTTCAGCCAGAAAAAAGGCTCCCGAAAATTCTAGGTGACCTTTTAGGGTAAAAATCCGTTAAAAATAGGCAATTATACCATTTTTAGATGTTCGAAAATCCTAGGAGAGGCACGCAAGCAAGAAATTTTACAACAAATATTTCGAAAATTCTAGATCTCAAATCGTCTTCCGAACAGATATTCTTCCGAAAATTGTCGTTGGGTGCCCCTGATTTAATTGCGATAACGTAAATTGTCACGGCAACAACGAGAAATACAGAAAGCTGAATAGTCATTAATTAGACAAATAGGCTACTTCAAACTGAAGGTAGATATGGTGCGCTATCCATTTAGCCAAAGCTTCCGGTTTGAATTTGCGACAACTTCCTGGAGTGAATGGAACAGAATTTTTAAAAATTTCCAAAAAGAGGGCAACCTCACTTGGTATAGCCAAATTGTCGACAATCATTTTATGGTGTTCACAACCACCTTTAAGATAAAAAAAAAAACATTCTATGATTTGTGATGAAAAAGGCTTGTTTTTTGTTTTTGTTTTACTTTTTATCTGCCAATAGACGAAGTAGAATTTCTCAGAAATCGTCTGCCAATCAGTGAATATAAATAGTCCAATACGTTTTGTATATCTACAACCTTAATCAAGTCGCCAGAAGCGTCTTTGACTGAAACGTGTCATAATTATCAAAAATATCGCTTATTTTTCCCTTAAAAATTGGTACCGTCTGAGAAGTGTATAATTGTCATGACAAGTTTCCGAAAAAATTCCAATTTACAGATGGAAATATGATTTTGAAATTTCTTTTCAGTAAGCAAAAGTATCAGAACTCACTTTGCTGTTTACAGTTATATTCATTATTTGAGTTAGTCTGAGCCTGGTTTGCGTCACTATAATTCTTTAATCGTCATTAACGTCCGAAGTATAACAAAAAAACATCAAGACAATGAAATTCAAAACTTGCAAACCGAGTCTTGATCACATTAACAGCCTAGGAGTTAGCAACAACTGCCAAATTCGATCTTTACTAAGTCAGTTCTTGACCCACATTTTCTTGTCGAAACAAAACTGAGAATTCAAATGCCACTGAGCTTTTCCGATACATTTGATTTATAATCAACAAAATTATGTTACAAGATGAGTGTCGTGTTATCTATTTCTACGTGTCTGCAATATCCGCCCGCTTTAATTTTGAGTTGCTTTTCGATAGCTTTCTTTGCCGGGGAAACTGATAACTTTGTAAAGGTTCTGCAAAACCATCGTTCAATTAAACTGTATTCGAATTTCGATTACTGACACCGTGGTCGTCAATACGTAATAATTTTCTAAAGGAACGGCTGTATGTTAATATGACAAGATATTTCTTGGTCCCCGGAAAGAAAGAAATATTTTTCTTATCGTAAAACAATCATGCTCGCTAAAAGCTACATAATATGGGCTCTTCAAAAACAAATGATTTATAGACACCACAGCATGGTATTGTCGCAAATATCTCGGCAGCGAAGACATGAGTCATCAATGATATTTTCGTCTCAGTGCATTCCATTGTTTTAAAAGGAAAACGTAGAAGTCATTGCGTGCAACTACGAAGAAAATCCCGGCTCTTCCTCGAAGATGCTGCTAAATTTTGAACGAAATAACTTTGGGAGTGCATAAAGTACCCCTCGGTATCCAATCACAATGCGCCCTCTTATGTCCCAGTATGGCTATATAGCAAGGCATGCTATTGAACTTAATTGCGAGGCCGACGATAAAAAAAACGCACGACACATTGTCATTATTTAACAAAACATATGCAGACGTTTGTCCCTCAAAATACGAAGGCAAAATGACCCTCAGATACAATAGTGGTTTTCTTTTTATTATTTCTTTATAAAATTGTATTCGAAGACTTTCTACCAGTACGAGCCTATAATGACGTCTTTCATAAAGAAAATTTAATGTTTTACTTCTTAAATAATCGCGAAAAAAATCATGAATAAGTCATGTAGACTGTTTTGGTGGACACCTGGTATTATTATTCGACTGGGATTTTTTTTCTTTTCTTACCAAAACTAAGAAAATTAGTAACGTAAAACACAATACATTTCGTATAAATTTTATGCAAGGCTTGCTCTTCAACTTGTTTAATATCAAAAAAACTTTTAAGAATTGATAATTCAGCAAGTCAATTTAAAGAATTTAACGACCAAGATATGATGACGATTGCCTCGTACTAAAAAATAAACATAATAAATGTTTATTTTAATGTGAGTGAGATATATGATGAGGTGTATATACTCAAATGGTAAATACTGACTTTGGAGACGTCAAGTCGAGAAAAATTATAAATATACAACCTAAAAATCAGGGAATCAGAAGAACGGGTTTATTCAATTTATTGCACGTAATCTTTTCGGCATTCATGTGGAGAAAGCCCTGTAAGAAAATTTCGCCACAAAACACCTGCAATTTTCCTAACCTGAAATTTAATTTTCCTTCAATTTCTAGACTTGTAAATTATTTCTTACTTCATTCATCGACATCAGTAGGCAATTCATATTTGTGATTTTCACACTAATGCTATTAATAGTCTCAAAATTCTCTCTAATGCTAAACTACCTTACTTTTACAAGAAGGAAATGAAGTCGATCGTTCCTTGAGAAGCTGTAAATTCATTTTTTGGTTACAAGCTTTTATAACTGAATCAACATTTATCTTGAATATCGACTACATTCACTGTAACGTTATTGGACAGGTATAGATTTTAAGCAAACTATGCCTTCTAACAAAGTGCTTTGAAAAAATTTCTTAGACTATTTGCTACAATTGAAAAACAATCCACAACAATGAAATCAAAACATTTATACATACCCTCCTCGTTAAAATGTTTGGTTATGCCCGTTTGTTAGTTTAAATCAGGATGCGAGTCATAGGCTTTAGGTTTTGGCAGTTCCTTCTTTGGCAGTCTTGACAACTACTGATAACGAGGAGCGATGCGCTCAACATTTAAGATGTGAAGATAAATTATCACCTTTAAATTGCCACAGGGTTAAATAAAAATTTAATCAGCGGACAGGACTTGGAATTAGTGGATTGTGGACAGAAGATCTAACGAATGGTAATTATCGTGCTACAATTTTAATGTCTTGGATATTTCATTTTTGTAGAAGATTTCGATCCTCAACTTTTAATTCTTTATAATTATGATTTACGACACTCTTTAAAAGTAAAGAAAAACTCCCGCATTGTTTTTTTTTTAAATTTAGAATGAATATGACTAAGGTTTGATTAACAGCCTTGTAAAAGTAAAGGTGATTTCCTAGTCCAGGTAAATCACCGAATAAATATTAAAGAATATTATCCAGGCAAGACACAAACCTGCTTTGTCGTGAACAATTGCGGAAGACTGTGAAATTTCTGCCAGTCACTGAAAAATAGAAGTCAAGCAAATACACTGGAAATTAGTATATAACAATCCGCAATGCACTTTGCAACTTTTTATTATCGCTTGCTTTAGAAGTGAGACTCTAAAAATGCAAGCATTTTTTTTTTGGGGGGGGGGGGGGGGGGGTGGGAAGGGGGTTGTTTTCGTGTGTGCACGCCAAAAGGAAAACACGGTCCGAAGCGTTCAATTCCTAGCGGAGACCGTGGAAAGTGGGAATAAATATCGCGACGTGACCAGTACGTCATATTCAAAAGATGTCGAGCTTTTCCGGAACGGGTCGGTCCACGAATTCTATCGCTTGAAAGAGTTGATTACTTTGGAACAAGCGAACATTTCAGTGGTCGAAAAAAAGAAGAATCTTTATGAGCAAAACTTCAGCGAAACTTCGATGGTGCACGGCATGAGGCTAACTGGTCGAGTGTTGCAAATGAGTCTTGTGATAAGCATGCAGTTTTTTTTAGGTAATGATTAAAATGATGCGTCATGTTCATCACGTTTTTGCTCTTTGGCAATGATGAAATTTCTCTCAAATCAAGGTCCTTGATTTTAGTGTATTTATCACGGGTTCTCAGTCAATTCAAACAAATCGTCAAATACGATATAAAAAGTAAATATCCTGAAGAATACTCGATCCTCTATAAAAGAAAAACGTGAAAAACTTTTAGCGAGGAAATCCTGTTTCGTGCAGAATTAATCGCCTCCATACTTCTCATCTAATCTCCAAGCAGGCGAGACTTAACGGTTTGTCAGAAAGAACTTGACACTTTTAAAAGAACTCAGCTGTTTGATAATGGTAATGTTTCATGTGATAATCCGCTCAAATTACACAGGAAACTTGTACACTTGTGATATTATTTTGCCTTCTGTTTGATAAGTTGATCGAGTTGCACTAAGTTGCACTTCATGAAGAAATCAAGCCAAATCTGCTAAATCTACCAACAATCAGTGCCTTTGGTTTGTTCTTTGGCGCTGGGTTTTTTTTCTCGTTGAATTTCTCATCGGTTTACAGAATGGAAATAAAAACTTTGAGGTGATTATTTTTTTGTTTGTGTGATCTGCATCGATTTAGTCTTTCCTACCTTTTTCATTTTCAGTCTTTGCATCACTACCACCTGCCTTGACATATTTTCCTCCTTATTTTATGGAACTGATTTACAAGAGTGAACATATGCAGGGATTCTTAGAAGATTTTTCTAACCTTTGAAGTAGATATTTTTAAATATCTACTTAAAAGCATTCAGTTGTATCAAAAGTTTTCTCGCAAAGAATCAAGTATGAGTAGGGGTACTTTACCGGGATTCTCGTAAATTTATCTAGTTTGATCGCGGTCAAACGTTAAGTAACTGTAAATTTAATGTTACTCTAATTGCTAGTTGATAAAAAGGACAGGATTTCTAAACGCCATGGCACAACTGGAGAAATCCAACTTGTAAAAAAGAGATCCACTGTTCCCATCGCTGTTCCCTTTCGATGTTCCCTGTCCGATACCAAATTTATAGATCAGAACATTAAAATTTACGACTTTATTAAGGCATTTTGCAAAAGTACGTCTACTCATGAATGATAAACGATCCCGTTGTTTCGTGAGAAAACTGACGGTTGTTTTGTGAAAAACAGCACATGTCCTATATTAAAACTTTTTGAGGAGAATTCACAACTTCCAATGTATGTGGAAATTAAAGGCGATATCGTTAACACAGATTCTGAAAACTTTGGTGTGAGGAAATTTGATTTCTTTATTGTTATTTCCATTTTCTACGTTGTATCTTCAGTTTAAGCCAAAATGTGATAAATTTCGCATGGAGCACATTTCAGTGTAAATTCGTGACATGAACCGCATCCCCGCCTCATGTTTAAGAGTAAAACGCAAGAACAACGAAACACTAGTTAGAAAGCTTTTAGAAAAGAAAAGAAAAAATGGCAATTAGCTAACAAAAGCTAGCATGACGTTTCCTCTGCCAAATTCGTTTTTAGTACATCTTTGTTTTTTGACCCTTAAAAATATTGCATGCCTTCTATAGGGTGAACTACTAATTGATTTCTCTCAAAGCTGTCAAATCTTTCGGATATATTGGAATTAAGATATGATCGGGTACTGGAAACTATAAGAGTTAAATCAGTGAATAGAATATAATTTTCTGCACGTAAAGGAAAATATATGGTTTTCATAAAACAAAGGGATGAGAACATAACCAAAGAAACAGATGGTTTGGATTGTAAGACCTTATAATCATTTGAGTAGAGTTTTTTGTTATCATATATTGCTATTCAGAATGTGATTTGTCAATACTATAAAGTGCATGCATTTTCTGATATCTTCTAAACATACTTGTGAAAATCACGTTTTGTGATGAATAGCTGCGAACAGATACGCAGGGATTTCAAATCAACACAAAAGATTGGTCTATAAAAACATTTAGATTGAGGATCGCCGTTTTTACATAGTTTTGATGTTTTTATATCAAGGGACACACTAAATAATACACTACGATTAGTTCGTTATATCTCGAATCCTTTAGATGAATATTTAAGCGGAGAATGTTTCGTGGTAAATCTGTCTCATTCCACAAAATTCATTGCTTTATTTATCCCGACAAAACTGGCTCATTTTTGCGCACAAAGGACACTTCGCATCCATTTTCTTGGTCTGATTAATTGTGAGTTTGAAGGTGCCCGATGCCCGCGGAACACTTTTCACTAAACAATTCAACTGTTTCTGTTGATAAAGGTTGTCAACTAGAAATGTTAGAAATCTAATGTTAATTCAACACATTGACGTACGTTGAATAGACAAGAAAATCTCAATTCTAAACAGCGGCTTGTTTATATTGTTTCAATCCATTCTGCATTGAATAATAAAAATTTATCTGCACAAATACTAATTGGAAACATTCATCGAGGATATTATCGTAAATGTTTAAAATCCTAGCGAACGGTACTTCAGGAAGTAATATTTATCAGCGTTTTAAATCCGTGCAGAGTTATGGCTCTACCTCTGGAGCAGGCGATGAAGATGATAATCAGTGACAGCGGGATACTCTAAAACTGAATATGCATTGCATGTAAATTGGAATCTGGCCTGCACATAAAGGTTTTGACTACTAGACAAAACATTTTAACTGCCCACTGATATGGCAGTATTACCTCTACGAGGTAATAAAATACAATAAAAATATGTGTTAAAACAAAATTGATGAAACCATCTGAGAAAATCGTATTTCAGAACAGTTTCACAAATGAGGAAAACCGATGAGGAAAAAAGCAAAAAAGAAAAACTTAACTATCATGTTGTAAGTGTTGCATCCTTCATGAAGCATAGTCTCTTAAAGTTAATAAATAAAATGGACATTTTAAGTTGACACTTATATTTTTCACCTGAACTTTAACGTGAAAATTTATTCCAGGAAGCGCTGCGTGTTTCTCGTAAAAACACAAAAATTGAAATCAAGAGAAACCTAAATTTATAAATGCTAGGAAAAGCTCTTTTTCCGTGTCATTATCATTGAGATATATTTCTCCAAAAAAAAGACCAAAAATCCCAAAATAATAAAGGCCAGTTAATAGCTTCAGATATCAATTTCTAAGAAAATGGTAATTTCAATGGCTGTGGTCAGCGGTGGTAACCATTCCTGATACAACAAAATGCAATTTGCATAGAAACTAAACGTAGCTTTTTGCATCGTTCCTAGTTTTTTTTTTTTCTTTTTTTTCCTTCTTTCTTTTTCTTTTTATCTTCATGCCGGAAATGCTTGACTGTCTAAATTCAGCTTGCTTCATACGAACTAGTTGCATAGCGCTGAATGAAGTGTTGAAATCGAGTACATCACATCCAGTTTTTGAGCGGGATTGCAAAACTCGAGTATTTTATCTAACGCCGTTATTAAAGACTGGAAAGAAAAAATGTTAAAAAGGCTGCAGAACAGCTGTAATCTTCTGTTGGTCATGAAGTGAGACCACTCGATCTTTAAACGACGAGTGTGGGCCGGGAGCATCAATGCCAGCAGGCGGAGAATGATACCAGGAGAAAGAAGTAGAGAAAGAAACCGCCGTGCAAACTGTCTCGTATTTTGTCTTGTTATTTTCAACTCACAATATTAGAAATCAATATTTAATTACCTCACAAATTATAGTTTGTCCAACTTTAGTTTTAGTAGCATCAGACATGTCTAATGACTTTCCTGTATGAGAGCGGCGTTGCGGTCTATACAACCTGAAAAAACCGCTCTAAAAATTACCCAAAACCGAACACCGCATACAAAACCATCAAAACCGAAGATTTACACTGCTCAATTTTCACAAAACCCTAACCTAGATCTTAAACGTTGCTTATATGTGGAACATGGGGACTAAACAATAACACATCATCATTCTAGATATTGATAGCATCACAGTATCACCATTTATCTATGGATGCTATGTCGTGGTCGTAAAACAGGAATATCTGGCCTAGGACCTGGAGAATGCAGAAAGATCCTCTATTGAATAGCAATAGAGGACATTGAAAGAAATTTTGCGCCAGCAAAAAGCTCTCCTGGTGTAAACGTCAATCCAAAATCCAGAATCCCTCTTTGCCGTTTGACCTCAGGATTGACTGTGAAATAGAAACATATAAAGTAGCCTAACATGTGACTGTACAGAGAACCACAGAGGAATCTAACGCGCACAGTTTGTTGCTTTTCAAGTTTTTTTCTTTAGCGGAACCTTACCGAGGAGTCGTTTCAATTTGGAAGGAAGTCAAAGACAGACCTGCATTGACTCCCAATGTGGTTTTTGTGGACATCAAAACCAACTACGATACAAGCCGACAGAAACCTTTCAATACACACTTTACCTGTTTCCACTCTCCGGGGGTAAAAAGAGGTTTCATTAAAGGCGACGCATTAGTAGCCTGCGTAGCAAGCGTTTCCGTTTGGTTTCGGAGCAATAAAAGATCGTGGAAAGGGATTTTCGGTTATGACCGCTCGAGAAACCAAACGAGGACCAAAAAATGAAAGAGGAGGAGGGGGAGGGGAAAGGACGAAACGTTTGCAGACAAACCCCTCGATTTTGAAAACCTGCGTTCGCCAGCGAACGCAGCGCCTGATTGGCTCGGTTAGTCGAACAATATTGACATGTGTCGATCAAAGGTTTGTTTCATACTGAGAGGTCATGTATGGTACGTGACACGCATCTTAATTTCCCGCATTTGATGTTTATTCTGGTCCAAGGCAAGAGCATTTTCTTTAACTTCTTTTGAAACACAAAGGTCTTCCCCACCCCTCCCCGCTCTCTTACTTGCGCCAATTTTCGCGTGGTCTTTGACTCTTGTTCCTCATTCTTTGCTCCTGAACCGCACAGAAACGCTTGCTACGTAGAATAACGCAATACGATTGCTTAGAACAAACTCTTTAAAAAAAACATTTGAAGAGTGCCTTGCGAGCTTTAAACAAAGCGCGCAGGAATCCTACACAAGATAGGAAATGTCGTTGTCAGAGGTCAACTTTAACTTAAAACAATCGGCGCTAAAACAAAAGCAAAAAAGTGAAGAGAGACTATTGCCTTTCGGTACAACATATCACCCAGCGGTACAAGATCTTAAAAACAAATTGATGGCAAACTGCGGTTTAATAGAAAATCAGCCTCTGCTGAAAACAATTTTAAAAGAACCTCCGATCATATCCTACAAAAGAGGCAAATCTTTAAAAGACATGCTTTTAAGAGCAAAAATGAACTTGAAGGCAGTTGATAATGTGACACAACCACAAAAACCACATTGGAAGCCCGTGCAGGTCTGTCTTTGATTTCCTTCCAAATCAGTGGAAAAACCGAAAACCACATCGGTCACCAAAATCCGAAAAACCGCTTTATTTTTGCCAAAAAACCGAAAAACCAGATGGTAAAAAAGGAAAAACAGGAAACCGCAACGGACAACAAGACCGAGAAAACGAAGTTTTTCAATGCAAAAACCGAAAAACCGACCTACAAAATGGCCAAAACTGAAAAACCGAAAATCCCAACGCCCCCCTCCTCTATCTAAGAACCAATGAAGTTTTTCTTTGTTTTTTACCCTTTGTTTTCCTAAGCTCTTTTGTGCCGACTTCTTTATCTTTATCTTCTTTATCGTCACCCACGATTTTTACGGGTCCTTACTTCGAAGATGAGTCTGTACAATGAAAAATGTATCAGTTAGTAGCAATTGTCATAAAGTTCAAGTCAATATCAAAACGTCTCCTTAATGTACAGTCGACTCCCGATAACTCGAACCCTCGCTAACTCGAAACTCGCGCTAACTCGAACCAAAATCGATTTCCCCTGGATTTCCTCCATACATTCACTATAATTTTACCCTCGGTAACTCGAACCCTCGATAAATCGAACTCCCGCTAACTCGAACCAATTCTCATTTTCTCTTATATATACTACTACATAAGAAATTTTTGCAATTTGATTGGCTTAGAGGAGTGGTATTTCAGCTTAATTTGAGATACCTACGTGTGAAAATTACAAACCTTTTCCAGGTAATAGTATAAACAAATAATAGCATGATTTGTACGTGACAATAATTTGGCATAAATAACACTCGTGATATTTCAAAATTGTCTCAAATTTCACTTGCCTAATGGCTCGTGAAATTACGTAAAACAATTTTGAAATATCACTCATGCATGGTATTTATGCCAAATAACACTACTAATCATGCTATTACCTATACTAGTTTTACGCTCGATAACTCGAACCATGTTTTGAGCCTTTAAAAGTCGCGGAAAAAGCCGTCTACTGGCGTCCGAAACATTGAATTTTGGATTTCCTATTGACGTGTTGTAGGAGTATAGTTTACCAGTGGAGGTTGATGTTGATTGTCACAGGCTAACGTGAAGCAGCTTTTCTTCTCAAAACAGGAAACCACATACTCTATTTAGGCTATCTTTTGTTACGTTACATTCTGATTTATAATCTAGAAGTATCTTTTAATTTTTACTTGACATTTCTACAATTAAAAGTGATTAAACTGTTTACTGTGCAGCAAAAACTGTTTTTTACCTTACCCTCGGCTATTTTCTTCGAACTCTCGTTAACTCGAACTCCCGATAACTCGAACCTTTTTCGATTTCCATTGAAGGTTCGAGTTATTGGGAGTCGACTGTATCATTGTTTTCCTGATATTTCCTTCAGAGTTCTAATTATTAAGTCACCTTCAGCAACGACGACGGCGACGGCAACGGCAACGAGAACGTCATAAAAGCAATAGCTTTATTAAGCAAAGAAAAACAACTTTGCACGTGCATCATGCTTTTTTGTACATTTCTTTGCCGTTACTGCACGACTAAGAATTTTCCTTTCTCTTTCTAAACTTGAGTACGGTCCCCAAGAAACCAACTCGAGGACATTTGCCTACATTTGACATTTTCAGCAATTTGGAATAAACGCGAAAAAATTTGAAAAAATGCGAATTCATTTTAATAGTGACGTTTTCTCTGCCGTCATCGGAAATGCTAAAACTCCCTAATTACTGAAAGCACGAAAATGAAAAATAATCGGGGACGTGGTAGGCGATTTGAATGAGTGAGGTGATGACTTTTTTTAAACTTTAAGAAAGGACTGTTCAAAGATATTGCCAATATTAAGGAATTACGAAAACACATGAATAGACAATTTATAGTTCAACAAATGCCAAAAATGCTATTTCAGTGAGGATGTCTGCCAGAAGCAAACATTTTACCCTAAAACGAAATTAAAAGTTCAGTAAAACGTTTTCTATTATTATTTTGAAAGAAAATATATTCAGTGTGAACGAAGATTTTATTCGTCAGTGCGGCTTAATTGGTCTCGGTATCAATGACTAAACAAAAGAAAATCCAACGCTGTCGGCTGTATTGTGACTGGAATTTTTGTATACTGTTGAGAACTTCATGGCTCACCAGTGGTGAAATGAGAGGACCTTAAATATGTCAAAAGAAAACTCTAAGTGTCTCTTACCAAAACGTGGAAGACAATGTTACCTTGTGAGAAGATTATTTCATAGGATATTCGCAAGAACCTTTAAATCGAGTTCAAAGAGGCTTTCCGCAGTTTCACTTCAAAAACTTCTGCTTGTCGGCTTTAGCAACGTCCAACCCGTGTTTATCTTAAAATATATGTTGTGGTTAAATATTTTCCTTTGTTTCAAACTCATTGTCATATATCACCATGACCAAAAAGAAACGGAAATGAAAGTTAAACCAATGACACATTGAGCTGCGATATACACTCATGTCAATATTGTACCCATTAACTCCGCTCCTTATGGTATATGGATACTTGTTTCTTTAATCATATCTCCAACCAGGTGATTTTAAAGGGTTTTCGTTCGCTTTATGAGTGAAATTAAAAGAAGCAGTAATAACTACGTATGAAAATGAAGATGATAAAAAATTCCAGATCAAAGAAATTTCAGTATCCAGTTTTAATTCAGAAGACAGAAATGACACCTGAATAAATGAAAAACTAAATGTAAAAATAGACTACATGTACAAAAGCACCTGCTTTTGAGGGTCGCTCAAGAGAACTTAAAAAAACTAGCTGGTCAATATGTTTAACCCTGAGACTCATCCGTGACGTCAAAAGGTAAAATATAATCATTTGTTTTCAGTGAGGAATACTGCATTCTTCGTTTTGTAGATAGAGGATATTACATAGTCTGCAATTAACCGTTGGCATTATTAATATGCACTATTGCACGGTTATTAGTAGAGGTGTTTAATCAACTTCAAAAGACGGGGCATAGCGGGCAGTTTTTGAATTCATAAAACACGAACCCCATTAAGAAGTTTAGTTAAAAACAGTTTTTTGACTTTGTACTCAGTTAGATCTTATTTGTACATAATAGCCAAGAGTTTCAAGTCAACATTAAGACAAGGAATCGTGAGATAAATTTCAGTCTACCATGAATTATTAAAACATTTTTAAGGTGGCGCGAACCTATTTATATGCGCGTTGGTGATGCTTTTCAATCGCGTTTTTCGGCAGGAAAGATGTGACCGATTTCAACGATTTTTGTCATCCTTACTAAAGAACGGTCGAACTTTAAGAAACTGTTATTTATTTTCCTGTAGGTATAACAATGGTTTAGATATCGGCATATGTTTAAAAACACATTTTTACAAAAAATGTCAATAACTTTGAAACCCTAAGACAGATTTTTCTCAGTAACTTCAACAAATAAGCCTTAGAGCTCTCTATTTTTATATCTGCAAGTTTGAAGTCAATCGTCACCGTAGAACTCGCTGCACAAATAGCCTGTCAAGTTTAACCTTAAAACGCAACGCTCACACATTTGTGAAAGTTGACGCGCATATAAACTGCCGACGGACTATCTCCTATCTGCCAGGGTATTCTTGCCCAAAGCTTCAGTTGAAAGAAACTGGGTAATCAGAAACGAATACAGTTCACTGCAATGCAAGAAGAACAACTTTATGCTGAATGCGGGCAAGATGAACGAACATCTGTTTATCAAAGGTACTGTGTATTTTCCCTTCTCTTTTGGAAAAAAAAATCTCAACAACGTAAGATATAGCATCCACGGAAATCTCTTACCAGTTTTTAGCACAGACGGTTCCCCTCTTGATCTGAGGAGAAATAAAACCACCAGCTCCAGTAAATCAACCAATCCATTTTCAGCTGCAAGGAAAAGCCTTCTATTATGCATCAGTCAATTCAAGCTGCGCCCATACCCCCCCCCCCCCACCCCCACCCCGGGCTACTGCAGGGTATTTGCTCGCCTTGTTAGTCCCCGGGGTGGGGCATTTGCAAATTTTGGGCTGCCCGGGGGCCGGGCATTTGCCAACCACGGGGCGAACCCTGAGTTTTTGACACGCACGCGGTTTCCTATCAGAATATAACTACACAAAGGATTTCATTGGAAAAACAAGCAGATTGGCTCATTTGTCAAGGACGGGGAAAAATTGAAGAACTTTGTAAAGGCATGTTCTCGATTTCATGCATGCATTTCTTCATTGCTTATCAAGCCAGAATTACAGAGCGAAATCGGTAGCTATCGATTATTGGTTATTGAATCAAAATTCTGTTGATATCATTGAAGAACATCCTTTCATATTTGTAAAACTATTCATAACAGTTAACTTTGCAGCGCACTAAAAATTTTGATGTCAATAATTTTATAACAATACTAAAAAACCATAAACTGGTGTCGTCACGGCGTGAAGTTTTAATTAGAATAGCACTATTACAAAGGAAGACGTTAATTGAAACAAAAAATCGCACATTAAAATGCTTAAAATGGCACTACTCGACTGTGCGATCAATGAAAAATGTTGTAGTGTTGACGGAGGACGGGGCATTTGCCCTCTGTTTTCGTCCCCACCCCGGGGGATTTGACAACTCAAGAGTCCCCACCCCCGGGATTTGCCATCCAAAGAAAAAAAAATGCTAATGCCCGGGGGTCAGCCCAGGGGAAATTGACAGATGCATTAGGTAATTTATTCAAGCTTGTAAGATTTGCCATCACATTCGAACGGGCAGTCTGCCTCTGGGGATAATGAAAAGAATAACATGATTGTCATATTTTCTTCATCTTTATCCCCAAGCGGCAAACTTCTCGTGCGAATGTGATGTCAAGTTTAAAAAGCTTGAATAAATTACCAAGTACAAGGGCTTTCAGTGCAGCTGAAAAATAGACGGGTTAGTACTGGAGTTGGTGGCTTTATTTTCCCTCGAAACGGAAACCTGCGACGCTAAAAACTCTTGTCAGTTTCTCGTAGATTCTATAATTTGCCTTGTTAAGATAGGTTTCGAAAAGAGAGGGACAAATACAAAGTAAGTTTGATGAGTGGAAGTTTTTTAATCTTGCCCCCATTCAGCACAAAGTTGTTCTTCTTGTATTGCGAACTGTATTCGCCGTAGGTTTCTGATTACCCAGTTTCTTGCAACTGAAGCTTTGGGCAAGGATACCCTTGCAGATAGGAGATAGTCCGTCGACAGTTTTCCTCTGTTTGTTCGTCAACTTTCACAAATGTGTTAGCATTGCATTTTAAGGTTAAATTTGACCAGCTATTTGAGCAGCGAGTTCTACGGTCACGATTGAGAGAGCCCTAAGGCTTATTTGCTGAAGTTAGAGAAAAATCTGTCTTGGGCTTTCGAGTTATTGACATTTTTTGTAAAAATGCGGTTTTAAATATATGTCGTTATCTAAAACGTTTTTATACCTACAAGAAAATAGATAACAGTTTCTTAAAGTTCGACCATTCTTTAGTAAGGATGACAAAAATCATAGAAATCGGTCAAATCTTTCCTGCCGAAAAACGCGATTTAAAAACACAATCAACGCGCACATAAATAGGTTCGGGCCACCTTAATCCACCGAAGCTATCTTGTTTTGTCTCATACACCGCACATGACATTTTTTGACACGAGAAACGGTTTTCCTGGAAGTGGAAGGGGCAGTGGGCGGATTAAGGTATATAAAAGGATGCTTACAGGCTCTCCCCTTCTCTTCCCCGCCCCCCCGCCCCCCTCTACTCTTACTTGCTCGCTTTTTCACTTACCTGCAATATCCGTGAGCCTGGAACGGGCTACTTTTTACTCTACCAATGCAAGAGCCCATGACTCTACTAAACTTCAGGTGACGAAGAGGAGAGAGAGCCTGAGAACGAGCTGGGTCCAATAGGCCAATTCCGAATTGCCCAAGCCTCTGTTTCAAAACGAGATTGAGTGCGAACCCATTGGAATGAAAATCATTTTTCATTCTCATTCAAATGAAACTCATTATCACAGAAAGGTTTTGCACTTAACCTCGTTTTGAAAATAAGAGGTTTTGGAACTCGGAAATGGCCTATTGGACACGAAACATGACGTAATAAGTAGCATGAGGTTATGAGCTTTTTAGCAAAATACGTTTTCCTTATTTTGGCAGTGCCCGGATGACACTTACTTGTGTAATTCTGTTTTTTCTTTTACCCTGTATAAATAAAGTGTTGTCGTTGTCGTTACTGTTATTATAACGTTTCATCTTTGCAAAGTATTATTTAAAAACCCAAGCTGGTTCAGGCTACCCCAGTCTCACCCTTCGTTTCACGGTGGGAGTGCACAAAATAAAAATGGCGGACAAAGAACCAAACTTACTTCGTTTCACGGTGGGAGCACAGAAACAAACAGGAGAAGGAGGTTAGTTTATTCGCACTGAGGTCAAAGTCGCCATTTAAAAAGAAAAATTTAAAATAACAAACAGTGACAAAATTGTTCTTTCTCGTTTTATTCGTTTTAAGGTTTGGCTTTAGGATATTTACATGAAAACAGTTTTGCCTTTCGGTTTGCCCTGACGCCGCAAAGCAGACTCGGAGAGGTTGCCAGGTTAACTACATTGAATGCTCTAGTCTCTACCATAAGACTAAAGCAAAAGAAAGATAAACAAACAGGAGAAGTAGTTCAAACTCGATTTAAAAACATTTTGAAAATTGCCTTTATGCATGTAGTTCAATAGTACTAAAAAGGCCTGTGAAGATTTCAGCTTCATAAACCGTTACCATGAAACCACTGAATAAAAACGAGTCATCTGGGCACACTGTTCTTCGGGAGTCCGCGATATCAAATCAGCGGCGAAGGCAGTCCAAAACGGCGACATCTGTTACATAGTAAGGAGCTGAAATGAGTCCACTACGGTACAATACATTGTATCACTAGTCTATATGGCGAAGAAGTCAGGGACACTTTCTTTCAACGCATCCCTTTCCTTGATCTTCGTATTCTTGTTTAGATATCCACATTTGTTGAAACGAACCCTAAAAAAGAAATCGGGGTCAGATAAAATTACCAAATTAAGTTTCCGAGACACAAAGTACTGGTCAGGAACGCTTTTGCACATCTCGTGTGACTCTGCAGTGAGGTACAATAGGACAGTTTTGTTAATACTTTACCGTTTATATAAACCTCATATAACCGTTTATATAAACGAAACAGCACGGAGCCGACAGCAATGCAGGCCATCCATAAAGTGATATTTGTTGCGAAACAAAAAAAAACAACAAAAAAAAACTGAGGCTTTGTCCCATTTGCTTGCATCTCAAAACGCCCATCCAACAGGTTAAAAATATTGAAGGTCGTACCTACTTAGTTAATAATTCAACGACTTTTACCCTTTTGATAACAACTGAAGACAACAAGGCGATAAGGTATCACCGCTTTCCTGCATAACCGTTCTTACCCTTTTTTATCACACAGTCATAAAAAAAAGGAAAAAAGGAATTCTGAACTTACAAGTGAGGCCAGAATTGAGCCGCCTATCCATGGGTTAAATCTCCTCTCCATGGGCGTGTTATTAGAGATCAGTTTTAGACGCATGCTCTATGAAAAAATAAAAACAACAAACAAAGAAACAAAAAATCAAGAGATTAGTCAATAACAACTGTTTCTTTTACCCCGGTATGTCAATTCGGTTTCTCGAGAGATGGTTAAGTTTAATGACAGAATAAAGCCAAATTTTAAGCGAAGTTGCCTTGTCTAGGAGCATGTAAATAGGGCTCAAAATGCAATGTTAAGCTTCAACCGCGAGATCCAGACACACAAAACAGGATAGAGTAGAAACGAACTGAACCCAGAATTCTAACTGTTAGGAGACCAGCCGGAGATATCTACGCGACTGCACCAGTACAAGTCGCGTTTTTCTACTGGAGTAATTAGGTGACCTGTGATCGTGACCTGTGTTCTCTTACCCCTCGACCACTCAGCTATTCTTAGAAATAACGTATGTGTTTGCAAACACAGAGCTGGGTAGCCAAGTTTTTTTCCCACATCTATAGACTTCTTTTAAAGCATCTGCCACGTTTACAAACTAGGTGGCCCAGCATATAGTCATGCGTGCGTTTTGTACACGATTAAGAAACTCATTCATTTGTTATCATGACAAAGGAAGACTGTAGGGTGGCAGGGATAAGGGGTGAAAGGGGAGAGAGGTGGCGGGAGGACGCAGATCTGTCACTAAATTTTAAAGGAAATAGCACAGTGGACAGAGATCTGACATTTTCTTTGTTTCATGTATCATCTTACTATTGGCTCACATTTTGAGTAGCCAGGCAAAATCATTAGACTCTGATTCTTACAAAGCTAGAGCCCGGTGTAATCAGAAACACATGAAATCTCCCTTTTACAGTAAAAACAAAACAAAGCAAAGCAAAACAAAACAAACAGACAAACAAAAACAAGAAGCCTTTTTCCCTTGAAGTGCATAACATTGTACATGTATACTTACAGGAGGTGTCTTGGTGAGAAGCTCACGATTGAGTCTTTCAACGAAACCTTGAAGAAGAGTGTTACCACCAGTCACAATCACACTGCCAAATAAACCCTGAAAGAAAAATGGCAAACAACGTACTAAGCAAATCACTGACTAACGTGAGTACATACAGTCTTTAATACTAAAAGGTTTCTTACTTCTGCCCTGTCCTTCATGTTTTTACTGTAGAAAAATATAAGACTCTGAAGATGACTACTGTACAGGTTGTCAAAACATCAGTCACTGTCAACAACAGTCCTATTCAGGTCTACGTTCAACCGGACAATCATACTCACCCCACTTAGGAAATGACTCCTGGGTTCAAACCCCTCACAATTTTAGAAAAATATGTTGTTTACTGGCATTATTGACTACACTTTAACTCAAATGCTTCTGCATTTGACAAGGAGATTCAACTTACTGCTCTTATGTCTATGTCAGTCATTCCTACACTAGTGGTAACAACTTGTGTGACTCCGATGGCCGTACTACCTTCAATGCCCTGACAGAAATCAGTAAGGACATAAATATTAGCTTAAAATTCAAACAAACAATAATTTTGTTACTGTGTAGTCAAACAAGGTAGATGATAAGATCTGCTCAAAGCTAAATCCAAGGAAAACAATCCAAGTGCCCTTCTGGTTTGAACTGACTACCTGACTGTTTGTTGATCACAGATAAAATAAGAGCATTAAAAAGAGCACTGATATTTTAAGATATCTCACATGTTTTGCATCATGCAAACATGATTGGAAGCTGGCACAAGGAATATTAATATCAGCTGAATCAATGGAATCACTATCTTTCCCTGAATGAATACATGTAATATTATTCTCTACTGCATAATTGCAGTGTAGACTATTTATGACAGTTTATGCTTCAGACAAGTATTTACATGTGCAATATGATAAAACTTGTTCTGAGCAATTTTTCATTATCTAACCTTGACATTTGAAGGATCAAAAAGTCCCTCTGCAATTCTAAATCTCTCCACACCAAATGTGTTGTTATAGCCATTAGGAAACTCATAGAGTACTCCTGGAATATTACCTAGAACACTGGAAAAGACAAAATGGTATGATATCGATAACCTGATGATAGAGATCAGATCAAACACCGCACAGGAGGCTGAAAAAAACAATACAAGACTAACCCTTCATCATATGGGCCATCTGAGACTTGAAGGACACTGACTTGAAAATCTTGGATAGTTTCCTACAAGAACAAAGTAGATTATTATCTATCAGTAAACAATTTTAATAAAACATACAGCGAAAAAAACAAGCACCCCCACAAACAGAACTTCTGCTTACTTTGTGTACTCTAGTCAAACATACAGGTACCCATCAACAATACAATACTACAACACAAAACAAAGATTGCATCTGAGTGCTACAGAATTTATGCTGCAGTGAAGCCTAAGAGTTATCTCTTGATTTACAACCTATCAAGTCCCAGTCCTAAAAGGGAGGAGTCTTATGAGAAATACTAAAACCTCATCGAATTTCAGCCATCCTTAAGTCTACAACCAGTTTGATAGGAATTTCCTTTTTGTTTCAACAGGCCATTTTCACTAAGAAATTGTATTTTTATGAAAATGAAAGTTATATGATTTTACCTTCAAAAAACGATTACTAGGTCATATTTTAACAAAATAATAGTGATTTGGTTTCTCAAACCCGCACCATTTTCTTAAATAATGAGTAAGATCATAGCTGGTCATGTGACTAAAATGTGATTTTTAAAATTAAGAATTACATCTTTTAAAACAAACATTTTGCACTTAAACTTCACAGGAACATGTTGAAAAGATGATGTGGTAACATTTAGAGCACATCTGAGCGCAACTATCAAATAGATAGTATACAAGCAAAAAGTAGTTCTGGCCGCCATGTTGGAGGGCAAGAGTATCCCCTTCAACTTGGCGGCAAATGCAAATCATACTACTTTGTTGAAAAATTCAAAGTGCCATAAAATGTTTCCCTTAAATGGATTTCCTCTCAAAATTGGGGTGTAAAGATAATTTTTCTGTGCTCTTTCAAGTTTTGGCATCAGCAAGATTCCATCTCATTGTTTAAAGGAAGCATTGGTCACATGACCTCTTAATGTAAGTGGCCTATTGTTATGGGGCACAATGGTCGCATTTAAAGGACTTGATGGACGCACTGGCAGAGACGCTGTGACTCATTAGAACAGTTTGTAGCACTGTGCAGGTAGGTAGTTTGTTAATTGTTAGTCATACAAGTAAAGTATACAACAACTTTCAGGCTCAGTGTATAATGTACTTACATTAACCATGTGTCTGTGGAAAGATTTAGTAACTGAGGGTAGAATGTTCTTTTTGGTAAAAATGGCTGGTCCACCTTCTTTTGATGCTTCCTATGAATTACAAAATGTAAAAACTTATTCACGTAAGAAATTCAA
>OZ037776.1:49886615-50019115 GCA_964035525.1 Porites cylindrica | reverse complement strand
ACTAATTAATGAATGAAAACAAACATAACAGCCACAAGTTACCATCCATGAACCTTAAATTTTATCAGAATATTCTGATAAAGGCAGATAGGTTGTACATGTACGTAAAACCGTTCACTGTTTACCATTTGTGGTAAGATGGCCAAACATTGATCCTTATAAGGTCTCTATTAACAAGGTAGAGCTTAGGCTACTTGTGAGTCTGATACTTTTTAATAAGGAGCATCTTTTGCAATTGCTGTTTCAAATAGACATACATAGACATTATTCTGTACAAATCAAGTACCATCCAGTAGTAATTAGCAGCAAGGATACAGTTCTTTACCGTTATTCCCTAACTCACTATCATAATCATTTCATTATACCAGCAAACTTTGCATACACAATGCCTTTGAAATTCCCGGCAATTTATTATTCTGAAATAATTCCCATGATCCATCAGTGTCAAAACCTTAATTAATATCACGCCAAGATTTAAAACATGACCAAAAAAACTTTTAAATGTCTTCGGACGAGGTACCTTATCACCAGAAAGGGAAGAAAAGGAAACAAAATAAAGGAAATAACATATACCTTGGGGCAATCTTCGCCGGCATAACCAGCTCTGACTGATTGGGCGCCAACGTCGAACACAATCGCGCCAACTTCGTCTACAAACAAAGGCGTCTTCGTAAGCTCAAGAAAGTATAAACACTTAAATGTTGTATAAAAATCAAAACTGTTACCTCCTCCATACACTCCCCCGCTCATTATTTGAGAGTTTTCAGCGTTCAAAAGCAAAATTAGTTGACTACTTTGTTGGAGAAAGAACTGGTCAGCAAACTGTCAAATAAAGCACGTGTGTGAGTATCCGCTTCTTACTGGTCAGCAGCAGCAGTCAAAACAAAATGGCGGATACATAACTTTGTACGTATTTGAACGTAGTTTCTTGCAGACGTTTATGGCAGATTCACGACCTACAATGTCTTTGAAGAATCTTTTATCCAAGGTTCCAGCCCTCCTTCCTTTAACCGAAGAAGCATGGCCTAAACCGGCGCCAAAAGAAGACGCCCCAGCTCATCATTTGGAGGCAAGCTACAGAAATTCACCCCTGTACTCGGCTACCTCTCGGCCAACACTGGACGAGTTTTTACGGACAAATTACTTAATGATTCCTGAATTTGTGAAACAAGT
Source organism: Porites cylindrica (assembly GCA_964035525.1). NCBI lineage: Eukaryota > Metazoa > Cnidaria > Anthozoa > Scleractinia > Poritidae > Porites > Porites cylindrica. Next base: position 50,017,942 of record OZ037776.1, on the reverse strand, counting down.
GAATGAGGCAAAGAAAGCATCAGGGATGGAAGAAAGTGAAAAAGATGTGCAAAGTACTGCATGTTGTCAACAAAGTTTGAAAGAAACAGCACCCTCTGTTCATTTCCTTGCTGAGCAGAATGCAGGAAAAGATGTCGAAAATAAACAAGGAGCAGTGAAACTAACAGAAGAAATAGAAATAAATAGAACAATAACGGGTGGTAAGAAATCCACTTTAAATTCACAAAAGCAGATCGCCTCTGAAAATATAGAGGTTCCACCTCCTCAAAAACCAAAACCAAGAGTCAAAAAGGTTATGAAAGGGGGATGCTTGGTAATCATCCCTGCTCCCCAACCCAGGAATAGATCAGTACACAATACACCAACATCTGCAGAAAATATTATTAAAAGTGATAAAGCTACTGTTACTTTAGCAGACCCCAAGCAACTGGAGAGTCATCCCAAAGAAGCATTAAAAGAGAAGAATTTTGAGAATACCAATGGAAGTCAGGCTAGACTGAAAGATGTTGATCAAAAATCCAGTAGCGTGCACCCTAACGAAGGCAAGCAACATTTACAATCCGACATTTTGCCAGGGGAACATAAGCAAAAACCAGTGACATTAGCCAGTTTTTGTGATACTGATATTATGGAAGAAAGTTCACAAGATCTTGTTAGAAGTCCATCAAAAAAAAGAGCTTCAGAGTGTAAAGAAGGGGATAAATCTTTGCATAGCAGGGACATTCGGGATGAAGAACCTGTGATTGAAATTTCAAATGGGCACTGTGTCATCAGCCAAAAAGAGGAGGTCAATAAAAACTCGGGAGAGATTTTGCTTAAATTAAAAAATCTTCCTGCAAGGAGGGGAGACCTTCCACTAGAGCCAAAAAAGAGTAACGTCATCTCCAGTAAGACTCTCACTGAAAAGACTGACAGGAATTATGAGAAAAATGCAGCACTTTTGGCTGCAGATTCTGAGGAAACAAGTATCGGGAATAAGCTTATAGACAATCTACAGGATGAAGCAGTGGTGAAACCTGCAAACAAAGAAAGAGACCATGTTGAGGAAAGAGAAGATAATAGTGTTGTAGGTCTTAGGATGAATCAAGAAAAAATTGACATTGATGGCAAGCATTCTACCTCTGAAGATGGAGTCCTCTACAGAAATAATCACTTTTGTGATGATTTAACAAGTGTTTATGTGGAAGGCCATGATGTTACCACAGCCAATGATGGCAATAACAGTGGAACTGCTAATGGCAGTTCTATGTGCAACTATGATAAAAGTGATGATGGTGACGGTGGTGACGATGATGATGGTGACCGTGATGATGATGATGATGATGATGATGATGATGATGACAATGATGAAAGTGGTAATATACATGATGACGAAGGTAGTACTAAATATACTGAGAAGGATAAGGGTGATAACGAGACAAGTGATGATGAGGATCATGATGATCGCAATGGACAGAGAGGAGAGGAAAGTGTCAGCACAAATGGTAAGATTTCTGTCAAGGTAAGCGAAGATGAGTATGCTGAGCTGGTAATGGATGACACAAACTCTGACCGAGAAGATGAGCAGGATGATTTTAATCCTAGGGACAGCGATGATGACTCTGATGAGGAGGAGGGTGAAATCAAAAGTGACTATGAACTGGAAGACATGCATCTGAATTCTGATACTGAAGACTGTACTGGAGGAATAACATTTTATCAAGATACCACACAAAGAAAAAGTAAAAACCATTTCAGGAACATGCAAAGAAAAAAGCGAAAGGCAAAAAATCAGAGAAAGAAAGCTTCTCGGAAAAGAGCCAAAGCTGAAAAGAAGGTATGTACATGTAAACGTATTTGTAAGTAATGAAGCTTACTGTCAAACTCAGAAAACCGTGAACACCTGAAAAATTTCAGGAATGTTGATTGTGTACTGGCCAAGCACAATAAAATTCAGGATAGGCAAGCAAACCTCAAAACCACAAACTAATTACCATTGCTGTTTGTGGTTTAGTTATCTGCGCCTTATTGGCTTATTTCTCGCAACACGATAACATTTCATAAGTATTTCTGGTGTTCACGGTTTTGTGAGTTTCACAGTGAAAGGGACATCTGAGTTTGACTTGAAAATTGGTTTTTGTTTTCTTGAAGATTGGAGTTTGTTGTTTGAAAATCAGATGTGGAAATCGGAATTTGAAAATCAGAGTTTGTTTTCAAAAATCAGAGTTTGATAGTTGGAGTTTGATTTCAAGAATTACAGTTTGAAAATTGGAGGTAGAGTTTGTTTGGAAAAATCAGAGTTTGGAAATCAGAGTTTCACTTTTAACCAACGTTTAAAAACGTTCGTCAGAGGCTGTGCGCTTTCTTCAGCCACGTTGGGTCGACCTTAAGGTGACGAGTTTGGAGGATTTGTCTGTAATTATTCTTAGCTTTTCTCGTCCACTTTTAATGTCTGCATGGACAAGACTAAATCAGTTCTTCCTACTGTAGAAGAATGATAATGGATTTAGATCAAGTACTTCATTGTAGAGGAATCAATTAAAGCATTGTGTTTACAATAGCTTTAACCTCTTTACATCAATTCTCAGACCTCATCGCCTTTTTGTAGACCCAATGTGACTGAAGAAATTGCACAGCCTGTTACAAAAGTTTAAGTGAAACTCCTGTTTTTTAAAACAGACTGTGGGTTCGGAAAACAATCTCCGATTTTTTTAAACCAACCCTGATTTTTGAAAGCAAACTGTGATTTTCAAAAACAAATTCCAATTTTCAAACTCCAAACTTCAAAAGGAAATCTCCTGTTTTCAAACTGATAATGATCATAATTATAATAATAATAATAATAATAAGTTAAAATTTATAGCGGGCAAATATCTTATGAATATAACCAAACTCCGATTTTGTAAAACAAACACATATTTTTTAAAACAGACTCCCATTTTTGAAAACAAATTCCAGTTTTTGATGACAAACTCTGATTTTCAAGTCTGCAACTCAGATGTCCCTTTAAGGTGGCTCCCTGGAGTAAATTGACTGTGCGTAGCCTGAGCACTATTATGACACAAGCTTTAAAATCCGTGCGACATCCAGACAAAAGTAAAACAAACATGGCCTCTCAGTTTTGAAAAATTCCTCCAAAAACCTTTATTAACTTTCTGTTGAAGCTCATTGTGCAAAAAGTTTGGTTAGTGTAGGTCAAACATTTATGAGAGGAGACAATGTTACACCGGTTACAAGTCTTTATCAATCTCCATAAGAGTAAATGTAGCAGAAATTTTCCAAAGACATCAATTCTTTCACTTCAAAAGTAGACAAATGTAAAATAGTCGAAGTAAATGGTGAATGGAGACTTTACTAAGAAAACAAAGAAGTAAGTCCACTAACCCTGAAGGAAGCAATGTTACTGTTTCTAGCCTTTAGTTCCCGGTCAGTGGAAAGATTGAAACACGTCCCGAACAAACAGTGAGTGACCACCAGGGCTCGAATTTTAGCTACGATAGTCAAGTACCTTGAAGAAAAGATCCACAATTTATAGCTTGCAAATATCTATATGAATATAATCAAACACAAAATACCAAAGATGCATTTCAAATTTTCCTTCAACCCGATTTGCAAATGAGCAATGACATTTTTAACAGGCCTAGCATGACACATACTCAGATCTTGTTACAGAGAAGAGCCCAAAACAAGGATTTCAGCACTGTTTCACAGATGAACTCAACCAGAAGTTTAGTTCCGTCTGTAGCACAGGCTAAGTACATGACTGTATATTTTTTTACTTTTGGCAATGTAAATGTCTAAGGTTGATTTTTTCAAGATTATCAGTTGTAGAGGTGTAAATCAGTGCATATCAGAATACAGTTATATGGTGATTTTGCCTTAAGGTGCAATTGTTCAACTTTTAAGAGCGCTTAAAAGACTTGCAGTGATAGCTGCTGGGAGTGAAATTGATTATTGCTCATCTTTCTATATACGTAGGCTGTCAATGAAAGAATTACCCGAAGTAAAAGCTCTGATCCAAATAGCAAGATAGCAAATGACAAAGGCAGACACATACAGGCAGCCGCACCTCACTCATCTGCAATCAGAGACAGACCAAAGAATCCAGCTTCATTGAATGAATGGGAGACTTCAGAGATGTTGCTAAAACAACAGTCAGTGCATACAACACCTCAAACCAAACCAACTGGTCAGAACACGTCACAGGAAGGGTCACTAAACAAACCACCGGGACAGAGTCAATCAGATGAAGGATCACTGTTGTCATTAGTGTCATCTTATGCTGTGGATTGTACTGTGGCAGCTAGTGAAAAGGTACAGTGTGTGTTGTTGTCAGAACCAGCTGTGTACCAGGATTTGTGTACGTGCCATGATTGGCCTGTTAAAAAGCCATTTTCGATTTGCCAATGAGGTTGAAAAGAAATTTTGACACCCTTTTCTGGTTATTTTCTAAGACCATTGGGGCCAGAACAAGGATACCTTACTATCTGGGAATTAGACTATGTTTGTGCCACAGGCTCTGTAGCTACAAAAAATCTTGGAGGCAGTTTTTGAATGATATCAATGATGCTTATGATCATCAATGCACCCTTTTTCTGCTAAATTATGTCTGCACTATACCAGTATTTTCTTAAATGATAAACGGGGGCAATAAATTGAGGGAAGATGATGATTTGAGGGAGGCGATTATTTTAAATATTTCTCACTTGAAATCAAATAAACTGTTCCAAATTTAGTTCCTTGATAAATTTTCAGAGCTTTTTTCATCATTGATCATTTTTTCTGGATCTCAATGCTTTTCGACTTGACAGAGAGGGGACTAAAGGAAGAGAAGATGGTGAGAGGGACAAGGGGCAATTATTCGAGGAAGGCGATTAATCAAGGGATAGCTATTATTTGCAGAAACACAGTAGCTCTTGGACCAGCTCAAAAACTATACAAAAAAACATATGACTTGTTTCAGTTCTGGCCCGTCTCTGTACAGTGTAGACACAGCCTTAGTTAATCAGTATTAAAGTGATGCCCTAAAAAAATTAAGCTTTTGTTAATTTGTGAACTTGTCTGTAAAATCCATTTGCTTCCCTGAAAAAATTGCTCTTTATTTCCTTAAACACCCACATACTGTAGTTTTCATTGTTTGCAGTTGGCACTTAAGAGAAGCAGAGGTGGCCAGCATGCCAAGAAGTTAAAGAAAGCAAAAAGAAAAGCTGCTGCTTGGGAGAGAATACGAAAAGGAGAGCCTCATCCTAGGACAAGAACTGCTCCTAAACCTATATGTGGCTACTACATCCATGGAAAATGCAAAATGGTGGGTGTTTCTCTGTTTGTTTCTTTGTTTGTTTTGTTTTGTTTTGTTTTGTTTTTGTTGTTGTTGTTGTTCTGTCTTCGCAATGTCAAGTTAAAGTGCCCACCCAGGCAGATTTTTATCAGTTAAATGTCAGTTGTAACGCTTGTCTTATTCTGAAAAAAGGTGAATTCCTTTTGCCTAAATCCCTCAGAAGAGTTTTGTAGTTACCTCATTTCAACGATACACTGCATTATGCTAAAATGGGGAGCCAGGAACAAGCACAGGGAACGGGAAATTAAAAATGGGAAAAAACCTAGAACTGGAAATGTAGGTACTGATAGGTCTTGGGCTCAAGTTAAGTTTTGCTTCCATTTTTCATTTTCCCGTTCCCCATGCATGTTCCCCGTTCTCCGTTCCCCGTTCCCCGTTCCCCGTTCCCCTTTCCCTATTACTCGTTTCCTGGGCCTTTTTCCCCTACAGGTCAACAATACCAGACATGACGATATATTTTTCCCTCGCAAGGCGCTGACTAGACAAATTTACTTAGTGTGTTCTACAGAAGTAGGCATTCAGATTGTGGGGTCAGTGCAAAGAGGTGTAAGCAGGTTTGTGCCACCTTCCACTCACCTGAATGTTTGGAACAGGCTGAGCGATACGAGAAGAAAATAACACGTTTAACTCAGGTTGTTGTTGTTGTTATTATTTTTAATTAGTTTATGAAATTTATTTTTTCTACTTATTTTTCAGGGCAGCCAATGTTCCTTCCGCCATGACAAATCAGCAATCGTGAGGAAAAGAGAACTGTGTAAATATTATGCTTCGAGTAGTTGTCATTTAGAAGATGAATGCCCTTATATGCACAATATCCTTTTCTGTTCAAATTGCATAGTGTAGAAACAGGTTAACTTGATTTCCGGTCACAATTCAGGCATGAAGACTTATGGACTGTATAAAGGAGAAAATTGGCTCTGTTTTCTTTTTGTTAGTTTGTTTTTTTCATATTTGTCTCCTTTTGCGTGAAAGTGTCACTCAATTTTCCCCGATATCAACTTTTTTTCTGTAGCGCTTCAATGAACAGTAAACCATTCATTCCCTAATAACCCCTTTAAATTCAGTTTTCTGCACTTGTCGAGGCTAAAATCAACTTACTGCGAAGATAATCCAGGTGCTTGCCTATACTCTCCTACCCAGATCTCTTTTTTTTCCATAAGTGTCGTAGTGGGATTAAATAACTTGGAGCGTAACACTTTGTGAATAAATTTGTTTCGCATTTCGAACCCTAACCCTAACGCTATCCCTAACCGTAGGAGTCTACGCAGCCACGTAGCCACGTATCCATGTAACTACATAACTGTTATAGGAGTATAGCTTCTAAGGGGCCGGGTATTCTGCAGTTAAGCCTGATTCGCTTTGAATGACCACAATTTTCTAGCGTTACGGTTTGAAACCGCCAAATTTCTAGTGCAAGATAATTCTCCCAGAATGATTCTTTAACGTGACGTAAACTCGTTTCCATGCAAGTTTTTTCACACCGGAACAAACTGCTGGGGCGGTGAACGATGTAAATTCTCCCATGATGCGTTGACGGAGGAAACGAGACGACTCTTGCAAGAGGTAAGCGGTATTTTTTTTTTCAGCGCACTTGCCAGTGTTTGGATTTGTATGACAATAATGGTGACGAGAGAAATTAGGGAATAATTTCACTTGCTTTTTCTCCAAACTCAAAGGCGAGGGAAATTATGGATTTGGACAAAACGCAAGTGAAATTACTCCCTTGTTTCACGAGTAAACTCTTTGGTGACTCATTAATATCATGGATGACAGATTACGCTCACAATCGTAGGTGTTTTGACATGTTTCATATCAAACTGGTCATCGATCGAGAATTCCACTGCTAGCACTGTAAACTTTATAGCTTAAATTTTGGCTTTATTTCATAATTTTCATAATTATTTTTGGAGTGTTCAGGTTTTCTAAAGCGTATTTTAATGCCCTGAAATCTTCATCATTCATAATATTTTAAAACTTTGCTGCCATGTTGGCACTGACACGTACGGAACGTTGCCATGGCAATTTTGCAATTTTACTTGTGAAGTGATAAATTAACGCTGAAATTTGGCGCCAAAATTAAGGAGTAATTGTCACCCACGATATTATGAATGAGACACTCCCTCTTGTTATTGATATAATAATTAATTACCACACCCTGCTGGCAGAACTTTTCTTTTTCTTATTCGACTTTGACGTACTCGAGAAAGACTCTGTATGAATCGAGTTGATTCGAGTAAGATCTTTGTTGAACATGCGCGGCACGTTGCTAGGATATAGTTTAGAGCCCAGGCCTAATAGTCGTGCGCTTGGTACCGTGAGTTCAGTTCTGACCATTGGTTGATCAATAAACGGATACTTGCACTCGAAAACCAGTTCGACGAGAGATACCGTAACAGGATTGACTTGTCTAGAAGGTCGGGTTGCGGCGACTTCAGAGAATCGAAGCGATTCAGTCAGAGCCTCTTTTTCTCCGCCTCACTCAAGAAGACAAAACTGAAGAGGCTGTGCTCGCAGGATTTGCTTACCGCTGCTTTTTATTGTTTCCCTTTAGATTCTCAAACCACCTGTTGTGCACCCGGTTCAGGAAACCTCTCCTGTTGGCTGTGAAAGCTCTGTGAAAACTCAATCAGTTTCTGGTACGAGCCATTACGACGAGAACATGCCGACGTTGGACTCGTCTGGCTACAATCTTAGATCAAGTACGCTAAAAAGAAGGCTGAGTACGGACGGATCTGATCAGGTGACTGGGGAAAAGACCTCAAGGCGGGAAAATGTATGCGAAAAATCGAGCAGTACAGGGCAGGGCTCCTTGTTTTTGCCAGGGTTGTATAAGGATATGTCCTCATAACTCTGGTCTGCAAGTGTCGATGTGTTTTTCACGGAAGAACCCATGCACTAATTGAAGACACTGGCTTACGACTTTAACTGACCAACAACCAAAAAGGCCAGTTTCGAATTATTAAAATGTACACTTTGCTCCGATGTTGAAGGGAGTAAGGCTATGTTCAGGCAATACCGGATAGCGGGGCACGAAAAGATATTCGATTTAGTGTGAACAACTATCTGATTATATGACTCTCCACTTTAAAGATCGACGCGACGCGCGCGGCTTCGCTCCGTTATAGAAATCGCGCCGAAATCATCGTTCTTATGTGTGAACAGAAGCCCGGTATAGTGTGAACATAGCCAAAAACAAAAGAAATCGCTTTGGGATTCATGGATTAATTCATGGATTTGTTTTTACTCCCCTTAGCAACGGAGCCAAACCTATTGAAACAGTTTTTGTGGAGAAATTGAGCCTATGATTGTTGATCTTTCATTCTCTTTGTCAAAGTTGAAAACCTATTCTGTTTTTTTAATTTGTATGCCACACATAATATTACGACAAGAACAACAAAGATACAAAAAGGTAGAAAGCAATGGCGAGGAGGCCTAAAGGAAACTATATAGCTTGTGTTAATCAGACCTCCTCATTAAGGGTTAGGTTTAAAAATTACGGCGACGGATACAATTATTTATCAATTGGAAATTAAGAATATGATAAGGAAATTTACAAAAGTTAAATATTGAACTGTCGTTTGTCACATTTAGAAAAAGATACTAATAATTATTATGTAATAATACTAATAATTATTACAAATATTTACCTAAGGACGATGTCGGTATTAAAGGTGCTATAAAATTTAGTAAGATTTCAGACTTTCATTTTAAGTGTTCATCTATAATGACTTCAAAGAAAACTGTTTCTTATACCTGATCAATTTTGGCCATTCATTTAAAGTTGAATGTTATGATTTGTACGTATTTGGCATGGTTTAAAGACAACAAATTTATTTATTTTGTTTTGTGTTTTTTTTTTTCTCAGGTTTAATGAGAGACTTTTAACTCTAAACCAACTGGCAAATTAATTATTTAGTTCGGTATATTAGCTAAGCAGTCTTTATCCTTACGGTGGTGATTATAAGATCAATTTTGATCATGGATATGCGTTGTTTATGTGGTCATGGAAATCGTTTCTACAAATAAGTCATATTGAAGTCACGAAAGATATGTGTATTAATATTTTGGTTTTAAGTGGGTTGCTTTCACGTTTGTGCAAGCAGCGAAGGTCTCTACGGTCATGTAAGTGTTCATCTAACACATCAAAGCCTGTCTGCCGTACGAATAATTGTCTGAAAATGCAGGAATTTTTGTTTGTTTCGATAAACTATCAAAAACAGAGGACTGTCGCTTTGGTATCGACGAGCAAACACCAGGTTTTGAAAACGATGGCATCGAACCTACTCGCGTTTATTTCCTGGTTGTTTACACTTAAAAAATGGCGGGACTGTAGCTTCGCTGGCGCATTAAAAGAGAGCGCACACACTTCCAAAAATAGCCTGGGAACGAAACTATGTTAGATATGCATTCGTTTTCGATGGCGGTACGTGAATGGTCGACAACGATGCGAAAACGCTGGTGTGACGTAAGTCGAGCCCTCAAAGCGTTTTAGTCGGCACCAAAACGGTGGTGTTCGGAGACGCGTAGTTGTCGACAAGGCCTCAGTTTTGTCATGTATAATTTGATTATGGTGCTAGAAGAAAGGCCAACTCGTTAAAACAAGCATTTTGCTGTTCAGTGAGAAATTCAACGCCAACGGCGTTCGTCAATTTGTAAACCTGTAAATGCTAAAAGAAGATCTCCTTTGGTTTTTCTGGGAAAAATTTGATGCGTAAATGTTATGATTATGAAAAAGAAGGAAAACAGTTCGACTGAGCCCTCAGTTCCGATCTTTTGGGTTGTGAAAAAAAGCCTCACAAACGTTAGAGTATATAATAAAAATAAACGAAGTGTTTGCATGAATTTTTAAACGCGACCGGATGGAAAGGTTGTATTAAATAGGGAATTCATTAGCGCCTTCTTTTGGATTTCAGCTGCTGTAGGCTACATTGGAAAAACGTATCATGGGGTGCATCACATTTGCCGCCGGATTACATTTTGCGGAACGACCGTTTCGTATTATCTCTTTACCCTGTGGATCTTAGAATAATAAAGTTAAGAGCTGTCAAACTTCTCTAGTTATTTGCAAATAGTTCGCATAAACAGTACGTAACATTATAATGCATTTCCTTAACGTGTGACTCGAAACACCATTCTAAGCTAACAATACGAATTGATTTTTCGTAAATAATTGCTGTCCAAGCAGCGACGCCAATAGCGTCAGACCATTAGAGACTTTTACTGTCATAATACCTAGCTAAACGGAAATGACAGCTATTTGGTTATTTGACTTGCTGCAGTATGACATAAGTTCCATTGTAAGGCCGATTGTCTTAAAATCGATCCGATTCTCTCCCTTGGAGCTTTTTATTCCCAACTTTGGCGGCTAGAAAGAATAAAATTACGACTAATGTTTTTCCTTTTCTGCTTATTTGCCAACGTATTGATGAGCCGCAATTTCATTTTACGAAAGGATATTAGTTCGTCGCATATTCTAGTTTTTAGATTTTAGCCATTCTGATTGGCTATCCGTTCTTCCTCTTTTATTACATGCTAAAATTATCACATAGAATTTTCAGGTTTTCGTTTTTTTCTTTTTATTGAAGGTCGCATAAAACCGGATCCGCTGAAAACACCTGTGATATGATATCATAAATGTATGGAAAATATTCAGGCATATTTCAACTAAAATTGTGACAACGGTGTAGAAATTCAAGTCACTTTCTTTTATTTGGATTTAGCTAACGCATATGATATGACTACAGGAGAAATTTTTGAGCGGTACATTATCTTGTTTTTTGTATTCCAGTTACTTATACTACAGGGATATGCGGTTGATAAATACCGTATCAACATCCCTGTGTTTTTTAACACCGATGGTATTTATCACGAATCTGTCTTTAACACAGCAGTGAAAATGTTCGAATCCAGAAATAGACAAGGCAACAGTGACCCTTATGCAGATTTTGAGGTGAAGATGCACTTTTCAAAAACTGACTTAACGAACCTCTCGTCGCGAGCGAATGGCCTGGACAGTTTGATCCCGAAGGTTTCAAACTTAACACTTTCGTCTCATGGTGCGATATTAGTAGATGTGACTGAAAGCAGCGTTGCTTTCTCCACGTATTTGGAGAGCGTATCAATTCCATCTATTGGTTTGTTTCGGAGCCAAAACGGATATCCAGTTACGCAGGTATGAAAAAGTCTCCTTTAAAAGTCATATTGGTGTTTCTTGGTTTCCAATCATTGGTCCATTTATAGGCCATAGTACATCGCGATCTTCAACTTAACACTTTGTCTGAATTTAGTTTGATTTTGAAAAATTCTAGCTTCTCCTTTCAATATGCACCGGGTATTTTAAGACCCCTTAATACCCCTCTCTTTTAATCAGAGAACAATCTGCTCCAATATTTTGAACATCTTGACTGAAAATTTAACCGATTCGGGTATTTCCTCCTGTAAGGAAGGTGGAAAACAGATTGAACTGAACTGATGTCCACGGTTCAATAAGCTTGGACTTAAAAAGCACACAGACAAGCAGAAAGGGTCAGTCTTTATACTAGGTTGCCACGTAATTAGTTCCGCCATTTTATTTGAAATTCTGTAATATCATACAAACTGACTGGGCCTCTTGCACTACTGAGTAATAGAACTGGAAAAATGTTAGTCAGAACAATTTTAAAGGTTTAGGGAGTTCGAACACCGATACTACGTTTGTGTAGCTGATCTGGCTTAAGGACGCAAGTAATTATCATGTCACTGTTTACATCTTATCTTTTATAATTTATACAAAGAGAAACAGTCTTCATGCACTGAGGAGGTTTTTTTGCCTAAAACATGCTGGGTTTTAATGTTTATATATCGTCTTGCATCTTATGTAGCACGACTTGTCTTGTATCGTTATAAAACACACGTTTAATCTGGTCAAAGTGCCCGGTACGTCAAACCTAAATCCCACGTTGGCATAACAAACAACACTCAGAATCGTATATAATATCTTGTCTTGTGCTTTTCTGTGTGGATTTTATATCGCTGCAGTTAATGAGTTCCTATTATTGTTTGAAGTAAACGTCATTTCAAGCTGAGAAAATCTTGATTCTGTTTAAACCGGTAACGTATGTGTGTGTGTGTGTTTTTTTTTTTTTTTTTTCAACTCGTTATTTGCCTTTTTTTCTAAATAAAAAAGCAAATAACAGACAAAAACATTGCGTCAATTTTGTGTCGCGCAATATGCACGAATAAACAAATTGATAAAAAGTATATCTAGAATCACCTTGTGGCATATGGTTTTTATCGCGAGATAACGACAGGTTTTTTTTCTAAATTGAATCATTCATATTTTTTGCGCTAATTACTGGTATATGTATAAAATGACCAGTCCGGGTTTTAAAAGATCAGCGTTTTGCTTGCAACAAAAAGGACCATCTTGATACGAGTCTATCTTAAGAATAAAAAGCCACCTGATTGTAGCAAGAAAAACAGTTTAGCGAATGAAGACGCGGATAATTAATTTGTCGGAAGTTAAAATCGGTGCACTGAATAAATATTTGGCATTTTAATTAGCGCAAACATGGCTCGTTCATGTTATAATTTATTACAGTCATCATGTATTGAAAGAAGAACAGATTTTCCATTTTGTTTCTTTACTCATGAAGGGTCCCCTTTTATCATATTTCTTAAAGAATGATTGCTAAAATGTCAATTCAATAATGCTGTTTTAGGGTTAGGGTTAGGGTAGGTTAGGGTTAGGGTTAGGGTTAGGGTTAGTATCAACCCTTACCCTAGCCGTAAAACAGCATTCTTTAAAAACGGGTAGACCCCGACCCCGCGTTTTACTGACACCTACGAGAATCTCTGCTCGCAGGGTGTATTTTAATTACACGGTACTATTTACGTTTTATACAAAAGGAAAGCTCATTTGCTTTGGGACTTGCAAGAGTAGCTGCACCTTCAGTCATTCAATATGCACAAACTATGATGGCGATTTCAAAGAAAATGGGATGGCAGGCATTAAGCTTGGTGGCATCTACGACATACGATGGTAAACAATTTGTTGATGCCGTGAATGAGCTTTGTGTTCAGGAGAAATGGATTGTTAGAACGATATTCTGGATCGATGGAGATGAAACGTTCGACGAAATATACAGAGGCATCAAAAACGTTATGGAAAGCAAACCCGAAGTTATCATTGTTCATATTCGCCAACGATCAAACGAAGACATATTTCGCGCAATTGATAACCTATGTGGTATTTACAACAACAGCGCGTGGCTTATAAGTGACGTCACATCATACAGTGCAAGGAATATCTCTTCAATCCCTCCTGGTGTGATTATGGTTAAGGCAAAGGAACCCGAGATCGGACATGACTATGAGCAGTATATAAACGCACTGTATGATTCATTTGCCCTATTTGAAACTGTTTTTAAACGATCTTTGGTAAGCCTTGGGAAAGACGGAACACAAACTCTCCTTGCCTCAGGGAATATGTCGAAATGCTTGCAGAAAAACGTAATAATGTGAGTGGTGAAAATTTTAATTTTCCGCTGTTGAATTCTACGGTGGGTCATAGGGACAAAACGGTTCCCAGAACGCATTAACACAATCCAGAATCCAGTAACACACCCCGGAATACAAAAACACTTTCCAGAATGAGAATGGGCGTGTTTTTGGACTTTAGGGAGTGCTTTTTCATTCTAAGAAGTGTTTTTGAATTCTTGGAAGTGTTTTTAGATTCTGGGAAGTGTTTTCTTTAGTAAAAACTCGTCCCCGTAGTCGCTCTCGCCCTTGAAACAAAAGGTCCCTATTATAGCTTCCTCACGAATAGTCTCTAGAGAAATAAAAACCATAATCCTGTGAGCAGAGGTTTCTTTCTTGCATGGCTTTTAGCGTTTACGAAGTCATTCGCTTGGTTTGTCTGTTGCGTTGTTGGTTTGTTTACGCCTCAGGGTATAATGCCACCAATAGGCATTATAACAAACGAAATTAACTTTTTACTTCAGATATTTTTCTGTTAACGGTAATTAGTAGAGTCTTTCGTATAAACGAAGCCCCTGCCAATATTATAGGCATTAAGCTCTGTAAAATTTACTTGCCTTCTAATTCGCACAGGTACTTACAGGAAACTTACATCGAAGGAAAAAGTTCTTTATTTAAAGAGCATCACTTACAAGATCCTCTTGGCTCAGTCTTTATCATATTAAACCTTAAAAGAGATCTTAGTGGTGAAAAGCATTGGTCTCAAGTGGGCTTGGTCACCCCTGCAGGCCTCGCTTTGGAGCCAATGATGGACCTCGATGGAAATACCTTGTTTCCGCTCCTTCATCCAAAGCGCCCTATTCTCCGAGTCCCTGTTGTTATATGGCCCCCACTGGTGCAAGCAAAGGCCCCTGCGATGCCTAAGAGCCACCGACCATGCTTAGGAAGAGCACTCCCATGTTACAGTTACGGTAGTGTCACGAATTCAAGCCAGCAGATAAAGCAACTTCTCTGTTGTTTTGGAGCATCGATAGATTTTTTGCAATCCTTGCAAAAAGATCTCGTATTTGACGCTGAAATTTATGTCAGTTCTGACGGTCTATACGGCAAGTTCGATACAACTAAAAACAATTGGACCGGGATCGTGGGAGAAATTATTTCCGGTAAAGCAGATCTAGCCCTTGACTTGTCGATAACCATGGATCGTTCACAGTATATCAACATGATATATCCAAACATAGCAACGGCACTCAATATCCTGGTCCAAAAGGAGTTCTCCCATGGAAAATCAGGTAAATTGAAAGCCATCAGTAAATTCGTCTTCAGTGTGTGTTCAACTGCTACAAAGTAGCTGTCCATAATCTAAAACTGGATATTAAACAATTAATAAATGAGGCTGAACATCTTATTTATACGATAAGAACGCCGAATTCAATAATTGTTATATTGTTCATTCAAAATGTATCTGTTATTCATTCAAAACCATCGATGTTAAAGTTCATATTCGATAGTGCACGTTTAGGATTGTTCAGCTCCGCAAATATTCTCCAAATAGCAGATATCGCCCTTTGAGTTGTCTTCTTGCTGTTCTTGTCATGTTTTCAGCTTTTATTTCGCCTAGTTTTTAATCTTGAAAAGAGTGAAATGTCCGCCATTTTGGTTTTCACAACCAAAACAACTCAACCTCGTCCCCAGGTCTTCTCGGTTAACGGTGCATTAACCTACAAAAAAGCTGCACTTTTGACGTCATCGGTTCATTGATCGCAAAATTCTTCCAAATTTGGTCATCAGTAGCTGGTTATGGTGAATTACGCGTGTGGTTTTAGCCAATTAGAATCGGGAAAATATTTTGAATGGATAATAATGCATATTAACCAGCATTACTGATAATGCATTACCCTTGCGCCTCAACAACGGTAATATAGTAGGGTACAGTGAGACCATTTTTGCGGAGGAATACGCAAAAAACGCAGAACACGAATTAAGGTAGCTCCACGAAAAGGCGACTTGACGTTCTAAGCTCCGAAGCGGTCCCTGCTATTCTACTAACAAGTGATTCGCCGAAAAACAGCCAAACTATGTTAAATGTTCCCTACCCGTGATTGACTGTGAATATACCTTAATGGAAAAATCGTCTATTGGTCGGAGTAGTCCAACCGGGCTTTAATGTCACTGGTCAAGCTTCCAAAATTTTACAAACCTATTAACAAAACATATAACAATGAAATGTGCCAGCTCCATAATTATTGTATTAAATTAAACCCATCACATAAATATAAATGCTGAGTGCATTTAATTCTCTTATTTACCAGTCAGTTTATGGTTCTCTTGGCTCAAGCCCTTCAAAGTGGATTTGTGGATAGCTATCCTGGTCACGTGTAACCTGGTCTTGTTTGTGGTCTGGTGGCTGGATAGGAAAAGTCCTAAAGGTTATTACCACATTCTCAAGGACAGTGACGAAGATGCATTTACATTATTGGGTAAGTGTGTTATCGATTCACTTTGTCATTGATCGCGACGCTTCAAGCGACGCTTTTTCTTTGCATGTTTAGCTCTTGCTGATACTTTTAGGATGCATAGCTCTAGTGTTTTGATTGCATAGAAATTATATATCATGTCTCCAGTAGTCTACTTAAAGGATCTTTCACCACACGCACACTTCGTTTCTGGGAGGAAAGTAAGGTTTGTGGCGCACTAATGGCGAACGCTTTCTTACAATGTGCCCGGATTTGTTTCCCTGGGGCCAAAACATATCGGGGAGGAGGTTTTGGTCGCGTGGGTGGAGGAGCGGTCCTAAGAGAAGGGAGAAATGGCCCCAAATTTGGAGAGGAGGGAGAAATCAGAACAAATTGTATTGAGGAGGCGAACACTGAAATTAAATGCAGGCCACTGACATACTGCGAGTATTTTGGATATAAGGGGTAATGACTGAATGACACATTTTAACGGGGAGGGAATAGTAAGGATGAGGGAGAAATTGGCTAAGCTAGAAAGTAGGCAGGAAAGAGATTTACTCCACCGTTTCCCTCCCTTATTGGTAGTTTTCTCATTCCAGACTTTTTCCGAGTTCATAAGTTATGCCATTTTTTTTTTTTAAAAAGCACTTGTTCCGAAAATCCAGAGCACGATCACACATCAAACAAAAGTTCTTGACGGTTGCTAAGTGTTTTGCGGGTGGGCAAAATTCCTTTGGGTTCATCATATGTTTGAACACAGACATTTTCATTGTCGTAAACTCGACATTTTATCGTAATTATTGTGAAAAAATCCATGAAAAGCCAAGACTGACTTCATTGATTTTGTGAGAATGCAAAACAATGCTTTGCCCAGAACAATACTTTACATTGTGTTATGTCCTGTTTCTTTCCAGACTCCATGAGTTATGTATGGGGCGTTGCCTTTAGCAAAGATATAGGTGCTGAGAAGTCCCCACGCAGCAATAGCGCCCGCTTTGTATCAGCGGTTTACGCCTTTTTGGCTTTGATCATGGTAAATACGTACTGTGCAAATCTGATGGCTTTCTTAGTCCAGGAATCTCCAATCCTACCAATCAGTGGTATAAGGGATGAGAAGGTACATACATACTCTGATTACAGGTAGCCATTACGACTCCTGAAGGAGGATCGTGAGGTTATCGATATCCCTATATTAAAATCTCTCCTGACGGAGAACTCTCCCACCCCAGGAAAGGCTGATCGCACCGCCGGATTCAACGCCCTCTACTCTTTTCGACTAGTGGTGTAGGTTCTTTTACGTCCCACAAGGACCAGATAAGTGAAAGTGCTGTGTGACGTGATCCACGGTTTTTCGTCCTTATCCGACCAGACTGCCGCGCTCCCAACTGAGCTAACCAGGCGGCGATGTGTATCTACTGCTCACAGCTGCTTACAATCTCCTCCCAGAGCCTCCTGACGTGAAGCATCTTGAAGGCTCACGCCAGTTGAGAGGAACCGAAAGCTCTGAGAACGAGAATAAATTACGCACATTGAAAACAAAGTGAATGGTCCCAAGGACGGTTCATGACTGCTAGTAGGGAGCTTTAATAAGCAAAGACGACGGCGACGGGAATGAGAACGGCAAAATAGCAATAGGTTTAGATCAGCAAAACAACAACTTTGCACGCGAATCACGTTTTTTTGTGCTTTTCTTTGCCGTCTTTGCACGACTGCGACGTGAAACTTTTTAATTCCACGCTTTATGGAGGACGTAAACATATAGCATCAGTTTTTGTCTTTTATTTTTCTGCCCTTTAGATACAGTCCTTGGATTTAACTCCAGAAATATTCACCTACATTTGATAAATTAAAGGACATGGAACAACACCACAAATTCACTTTAGCTCCCCTGCCGTTAGGGGTACACTTTCCTCTAGATCTTAGGCGTAGCTGTGTTAATTGTGCTCTCCACAGATGTCGCGAACTTTTCAAAGATTTCAGTCTATCACGAGAGCAAAAACTGAAATATGACTAGCACCCAATATCAGGGGCGTTGTCGGTTAAACTGTACTGACTTTATAACATTTGTTCTTCTGAACAGCTGCGGGAGAAGTCGCTTTATCCACCAGATGGTTTTAAACTTGGCATCACTCGAGGTACCAGTGACGAAGCCTACTTCAAGAATCACGTGGAAGAAGAGTTCAGAAAGATTTACCAAGTCAATCTGAAGATACATCTGGTGGATAGCTTTCAGGAAGGCATCGATCAACTTATGCACAAGTTAGTAGCATTAACACACCACATAATAACTGTCTTGAGTTTGAAGGCGACTCAGTTATGTCTTTGAAGGCCAAAAAAAAAAAACGTTGAAAATTAAAATGTGAAGGGAATAATTAGCAGACAATTAGGTAAGAAATATCCGCTCATAAAACGTGCCTATGGTTAGAACTGTAACCACTGAGTTTTCAGTGACACAATCCGTTTGTTAAGCTGTTCAGAAAGTCTTGTCCTTCTTCTTTCAGCAAGATTCACGGAGTTATTGGTGACTACCATTCTTTACAACAAGCTGGGAACGCAGACCCGGACTGCCGTTACAGCCTGGCTGGGAAGAACTTTTATAATTACGGCTATGGGTTTGCATTCCGTAAAGGATCGCCTTGGACTGAGGAAGCTACTCTATCGGTATTGAAAAACCAGGAAAATGGCAGCATACAAGGGATCATAGACTACTGGTTCAACAAGAAAGACTGTAATGCAATACCGGTGAAGAAATTATCGTTTGAAAAGTTCGTTGGTTTGTTTCTACTGATTGCAGGGGTGATTGGATTCTGTTTTATTGCCCTTGTATCAGAAATGTTGATTATTTTTCTTTTGATAAAGTTTGGAAGACACTTGGGTCCTTTAGGGAAGTTTTTGAAGCGAGTGATTTTTAGCGTTCGCAAGGGAGAAGAAAACGAAATTCGCATCAAATGGTTGCAATTGTATAAACGACACAAGAGCATGAGACCAAATGAATCTCAAAGGACTGTTGCTAGCGAAGGTTCGTTTCGGAGGGCTAGCTTTTATAATCTTAGCTTTGACTACTATGGTGAAGCGATGGACACAAGCTGGAACGATCAACAGTCACTGAACCTAGGCCAATGTCAAATGCTGGACGCTGAGAAAGTTTCAGGTGAAAATGGAAACACTTCAGAACCAAACAGTATAACCGCGAACATTAGCGACGACAAACTGCGTTCACGTGACAGGACTAGAGTCTCCAACCAAATTTCAAAACTTTAATTTAAATCAAAATCATTTCAATTCAAATTGTTGGATACAGACTTCGGCATAGGACGAGTCCAAATTCACGGGGTATTTAGTTACAAATGCTTAAAATTTCTTTCAAAAATAATGTTCTCAGGCTCTTAAAAGTCTCTAAAGGTGTTTTTAGCGCGTTGATTGATTAAAACCAATCGGAGTAGATCAATATCCCACAAAATTAAAAAGAAGGGCACAATTTAATTTTACTTAACCTTAAGTTCCAGTGGTCAACCGATCGTTTTATTCCAGAGAAGTCCAAGTTACACAAGCAAAGTGGAATGGCTACGAAACCCGTTACTCCTTTGTTGTATGTTTTTGTTAGCTTTTTTGGACCTGACCGTGCACAACGTTCAGCATCCCTATCATTTTGAACTTACTGACCAATAGAAAAATCGCATTAATTTATTCATTTACAATTTGCGAACAAACAAAAAAAAGGATTGTGCACGGTCAGCGAGCTTTCAACATAAACTACAGCACCGTTGTATTCAACTTTAATGTTTGCCAGCTTTCATAACCAGTCTCCTCTACTAACTATGCCTCGGTCTGTGAAACGCGAGTACCATTTTTTATGAGCATTTTTTTTTTTATCAAAAGAATCAAAAGAAAGAAACTGTAAATAAACATACAGTAACTCTATAGATCTTCATCGTGTCTTAAGCACACGTACTAAGTATATCTGACCTTTTCCATACGACTCATCTCTCCCACAAGATAGCTCAAGAGCCACAACACATTTCTTAATGATTAGCAATTGACAATCGCTATTCGCGCACAACCCGTCCTGGGATGTCAAGCGTTTGACTTCCCTCGGGAACTCAGAGTTTAAATTTCTTCTCTCTTCAATAGCCAACGTCCGAGATATAAAAAACAGCATTACTCCGAGGTTTTCTGGTCATATTTCCAGACTTGATTCGATTCATTGAGCTCAAGTCTCCCTTGGGAATTACAGGACAGTGGTATCGTAAAAAGTTAGCAGCAAAGGCTCGGATTCATGGTAGTATCGAGCTTAGCCCATTCTTTCCGTTTTCTTTTTTTTTACCCCAACTTCCCCCACAACTTCTTTAAAGAGGGAGCTTTGGAACAAACCAAATTTTTATTAAATAACTTGCTCCACAAAACGGTACCTCACAGGTAGACTTAAAGAGGAAGAAGCAATAAATATAGGTTTTTCAGTATTTACATTTTAAACCCATCTCTAAGTGTTAATTTAAACCAGCTATATACCAAAAATTCCGTCATATTCCTAAAAATATAAACAACACCTATTTACAGCTTTAAAATTTCACACTTTTCTAAGAGTACACAAGTGTTGGCTAAAAATTTCGCAAATGCCAATTACAGCGGGTCAAGAACGACTAAAAATTGCAAAGTTTGTATCAACTGAAACCTCACGACCGACCAATATGCGCACCATGCACCTTAAAAGATCTTCCGACATAAGGCTGATTTCTGACTTGCAGAATGGAACGTAAAAATAGTAAAATGGGGTTTCCATTCTGGCAATAGTTTGCACTAAATTTTTACTCGAAGGTGTTCTTAACGAAATGTTGAACAATACAATGACTCAATCCACGGCCCTCTTTATTGCACCCACCGGGTCTACAGATCAGCTGGCACGGACTGTGTCATGGACAACCATCACGTTACGCGCCGCAAGACATCTTGGTGTGGGTAGGTCAATACGCTATAGATGTCCTAACTAGGCCCAAGGATTCTTGCCTTGTTCAATCGAATCTGAAGAGCACAGAAATGAAATGAGGATAAGACCAACTGGACACATTCCAGGATAAGTCAGAAACTACAGATTCTTCCCAATGAGATTTTGGAACCGTTAGACAAGAAAGCTACCACTATGTGGTGTATTAATGTTAGTCACGGCTGCAATTGTTTCTGTACACCATTGTGCTTGATCGAGTAAATTGAGAAATTCCATTTATTCTCATTTTTGAATAGGACCTCCAACAGAGTTAACAGAAACAGCCAGTTAAGTCTGTTTGTCTTCGCCGCTTTTGATTTAATTAGGTGGGGCATGGTCGTCCCAGTGATCGTAGTTTTGAATAGGACTGTTGTTGACAGTGACTGACGTTTCGCACCCTGAGCGGCAGTCATCTTCAGAGTCAAAGTGAGTTAATTTGTATCACGTCAAGCCGTGATGTTATTGGCTATGAAGACTCTAAAATGTCTTTCGTCATAGTTTCATCGCAACAGGCGTTTTTGTTCGTCAAATTGTCGGTTGTCCAGTCATTCTGTCGTTGTTAGTTTTGCTTGATTTCGTCAATAACTCGTTTGTACGGTGCCGGTAACTGTTGACTACGATTCTGTGGCGTTTGCTCCGAATTAGTAAGCCAGCTTTCTAAAATGATCCGTCGATAGCAGTCTGTACAATACATAATGCATGTCGCAGAGTCCCAGTTCATTTGATTCCAATTGATGTTTCGTCTGTAAAAGGTGTTGAGCAATGTTATTGTTGATTGCTGATTTAGTTCTCTCAGAATCGAGTTACACATGTTATCAAAAGTCCCAGGAAAACAAGACCCCAACAATCCACATTTTGCCGTGGTTTTCACATTTAAGGAAAGGGAAAGATCAAGAAAGAAGTAACACTTGCCTTGAACTAACTCATCAACCGAGTCCTCTACTAAGTTGTGTTTATCCGAGAGGCCTGGTAACTCAGGCACCGTGCTTGCCACAGAAGACTGGGATCTACGCAGCGAAACTTCCTGAGAACTGATAAATAGATGAATAACTAAATAAATAAACTACAATGGAATCCCGCTTTTTCGAACTCCCTAGGGAAATTGCAATTGGTTCGAAAAATTAGGAGTTGGAAAAATAGAAGGTGGCATCGAATCACACCTGTTTTAGGATAGTACTATTTTACAAGAACCAAGAAGGCCGCAGACAACAACTCTGTAGCACTACGGCAAGTGACAAATGACAAATTTGTTACTTGCTTTGGACTAAAAACTACAGGAAAACACCTTCCCCAGAACTTGCTGAACACTTATCCAGGAGTGCATGTTGCTAAAACTGGTTTTTGTTGGTTCCTGAATTTTCAAAGTTCGAGAAATCAAATTTAAATTTTTGAAAGGAAGCAAGATTATTTCGAAACAATACAAAAAGCGAGGGATGGGAAAATTGGGGGTAAAATTGTCGCGTCTGACCGAAGCAACTCCAAGCGCAACGAACGACGTTTGTACGAAAAATCAGGAGTTTCAAAACATCGAGGATTCGAAAAGTCGGAATGCCACGGTAAATATCAATATGTCTAAGCAAGTTGGGAATAACCTAACTCTGTCTGGACAACACGCGGTCAACTTGAAGTCTATACGAAGGAATCTTTTGCTCAACATTTATCAATTAGCTTCTAACAGTAAATGATATTTGGTTTAAACCACACATCAGTAAAAGCATTACAATTTGATAATACCTTAACTGACGAAGATCCCTTCGAGAAACCTTAACGGGCGTGGAAGCCTGGGATGGAGCGCCTACTCCCTTTTCAGCAAGAGAATGCTAGAAAATATCAAAATCACCGTCAACGTTTAGGTCTTGCCACAGTAACTTGTCGACGAAATGTCTAATGTCTACCTAGCCACTGTTCAAAAGGATCCAACGATATTGGTCCAACATCCAACGGTATTGGTCCACTACCATCCAAGATTTGAATGAAAGGTTTCGAGTCAAATTCCTTCAAAGCTGATCGAACAACATTCAACACTGTCTAACAAGGTTTTGATTCACTCCTCACAAGTAATCGAAAACTCTCACACCCTACCTTCATCCGGGACACTTCAGTGGCTAACTGCCTGCCATGCGCATCACTGGTCCCGTACTGAGGTTCAAGTTCACTGCTGGCCACGACATCCGACTCAATACTAGTGCCAGTCCCTGCTGCCATTTTCTCACGTAATTTCTTTTTCAAATCTCGACTCGTCTTCTTGTAATAATAAAGATCTTTTTCAAGCAACTGAGCTCTGTTCTCTAGTTCACTGTATCAAAAAGGCAAGAACTGTAAGACAAGGCAACAATAATAAAACGAAGCGACAAAAATGCAGTTTGAAAAGAAATGGCTACGAATCTTGACAGATGGCTTCGGAAGAAAACCACAGAAAACTGGTATCCGACTCTCCAGGTAACCGAAAAAGAATTCGGCAATTTACAAACGAGCAGAGAAGTGGAACTCAAACGCGTCCCGCAATTGTCTCTGGGATCCTTACTGGGAATCAGCTATTGGCCATCTTCCTTCCCTGTCCCATGGATGTCCATGCCTGTCCCTGGTAACAGTCTTTGCAAAAGATGACTTGGGTTCAATTTCATTCTCATTTCTATGGTGGCGTATTATGACGTTTTACTTTAGATACTTTTTCAGTCATTGATTGTAACATGAAGTTAAGACAAGTATTATGACCATTTTTTTGTTTGTTTTGTTTTTGCTTTGTATTATTGTTTTTCAGTTAGGTTCGTTAGAGTCTTCTTTAGCCTCGCATGATCAATACAGGATAAAACTACGGCTCTGCTGCAATTACTTTACGTCACTGAAACCATGGCCTCCCTCGCAAACGTTCCCAGAGGGTTCGTCAGGCGTTCCGGCCCCACGAACGTCTACTGAAACGAGCGGTTAAATTCCTTTCCCATTGTTCGCAAATATCAGCTGGACTCACGAGCAGATTATCAGAGAGCCAATCGGCGCTTTTGAAGTCAAAGTGCTGCCAAACAACAACCTTTACCGACCTACAAGCGGTAAAGTGTGATACTTGACCAAAGAGTTTTGCTCGGGACAAGAATGTAGGAAATAAGGGTTGGCTTTTTGTATATTTCTCTCTGTAAACGCTGGATTGGATGGCATTTGTTCATATAGGTGTTCTTTCGGTGAGGCACCGGTGGGATGGTACGTTGTAACTGAACAAAAGGCAGATTTTTTGTCGCAGTTTATTGTTTTGTAGTAAAGCCGACTTCCGTTCAGCCAATTTAACCTCCGAGGTAATATTTTCAATGAGATTGTGAGGGTAGCCTCTAGTACGAAGTGTGTGTCAGTGAGTTAACTGAGTATTTTGTTCTAAAAGTGTAAGGTCATCACCTTTCATGAGACCTTACTGATCTTTTCTGGAGTCTCGCACGAAATTTCTCAAGGTTCAAAGTGCACTTCCCAGATCTTGAAGTGTGCTGTGATCGGTCAACGTTTTTTCCACTCGATTCAGGAGACGTTCGTTTGGGAGGATTGCGTGACGAGCCAAGATAACGTTTGTGGTGGAGGCTACCGAAACCATTTCTTTCCGCTCTTACTGAATTGGGGTTTTGGCTTCGCTCCACTTTCCTGGCGTTTCCCCTTACCTTATTTTTTCATCAGGTTTTTCATTAGCCTCGGCATCGCGAAGTTTGTGCATCAAGAACTGAATCCTTTGCTCGTATTTCTTTTGGTATTCCACTAGTCTCCGGTCCCCTTTCATTTGCGCTTGTTGCAATCCCCGTCCCAGCTCACCGATAATGCGCTCTTGCTCACTGTTGCGAACCTAAAACGCAGAATAAAGAAACAACAACAAAACACTATGTCATTATCGTTCCCAGAGTTGCGATCTTTTTAACCAAAGAAAAGGATCGAAATCACTGGCTAGTTTGGAACAGCAAGTCTGAGAACTACTGTGAACTTCCAGCTTTCGGCGCAGTCAAAAAATATTGAAAAATTCAACCACTATCAAAAGTTACAAGTATGGCAGCTATTGCCCCTGGGCGTTATCCTGGAGCCAGCCAGGGCTCTGGATCCGTGGTGCTGGTCAAGAGGTTGACACTCAAAATGAAAAAGAAGAAAACAAAGTAGATATTTCAAATTACATACAGGATTGTACCAAATTTGGTATCTCATCTAAAACGAACCTTTACACTCATTTTTAGGTTTAACTTTGTTTACAGAAGGACCAACTGTGGCACGTTAACAATACATTTCTACACTGTTTTCAACCAACCTCTAGATCGCTACATTTCAGCTGAAGTTTCTTCTCGTTTCCTCGCAGTTCAACAACTTTCTCGAAATATTTTGACAACAGAGCGACTGCTTCACCTGGAGCGAGGTTACTCAGCTTATTGACCAGTCCCTGGCGGTCTTTATCCGTCAGAAGCTGACTACTGTCGAGTTCTTTCTGCTTGTTTGCTATCCCTTCGTTCTTAAATTCAATGGCGGCTTCTAAGGCGTCGACCCCCTCGTCAAGTTCAATAAGCCTGCGACAGAAAACGTTATAGTAACGATCAAAACTAATACTTGTGAAAGTCATGTAGCTTTAGCTAAATTCAACCACTGTGAACTGACCGCTAAATTGAGGGAAACACAGAAATAAAAGCCACAAACTTTACAAAAATTTAAATAATACAACAAATACAAAAGAAGGTCAGTGGAGAAGGATGTAAGAGTAAAAAGGATGTGCAAAGCTAAAGGTTAAAATGGATTACAGTTTTCCGAAGTTCATCTTGCTCGTCTGTAGGCCACAAATAAACGCACGTAAACATATCTGGTTGTCACGAAGCTGTGGCTCTATCATTTCCAAGTGATTTCTTTTGTCAAAATGGACGGGGCGACAGCTGTAATGAAGACCCTGTAAATTACGACTGCTCACAAATACAAGGATCTCGGACAAACGAACATGCGATATTCATCAAGGCAGGTCAGTTAACACTTTAAGCCCTTATATCAAAATCACATTCTTATTTGATGCCCCTATACAAGATTCATCGTCTGTGATCAAGCCCTTGATTCTCATCACTACTCTGTTTTTTAAAGCATTGATATTACGAAGAGAAATTTCATGCTAATCACTCTTGGAGTGCTCAAGTGTCTGAGAGCCATTATGTACTTGACTATAAAAGTATTCTGTTAACCTTCTCTCTTCTTTCGGATCAAGTAACGAGCCGTCCTGAAGTTTTTGTTCCAGCAGCTCTCTTTGCTTTAAAAGCTCCTCCTTAGTTCTTTCTAATGTATGGATGCTTTCTTCAACTTTACCATCAGTTTCTGATAGAGAAAGTGCAAATAGTCATCGAGTTTGTTACTCCATAAAACACAGAAAGAGAGTTAAGACGTTTACACAAAAGAAGAATCACCAAAAGTTTAAGCCCCATCAAGCAAGAAGCCCTATAAAGGTTAAGCCCTCTTGCAGCAAATCACGGTCACGTGATAAATTTCCCAGCAAAGGCTCTATTGGGCAAGTGGACCAAGGTTTCCTAGACGAGAGTGTGAGAAGACAGGTGTTAGACCTACAAGACTGTACACTGTTTCTACCTTTTTTTCATAATTACGAAGATCCGTCTTTTTACAGATCGTTGGGTTTAGTTTTTGTCTTTCAATTTTTTGCAGCATACTTTGGCCGAGACCGACGTAATCATCGCTAGAACGAACGCGATCATCTTGAGTGAGTTTGCACGACCAACGACGATTTCATACTTGTTAGTTGTCGTTGTTTTTTTGTCTTGTTTTGTTTTGCTTTTTGCTCATTACATTTTTTGAATCTTTTTCCCTTGGATATTCAAAGTATTTATCAAGAATAGTTCGAACTGTAACGACTGAAAGCGTGGTAGAAGTATGTTAAAAGCAATCGAGAGATTTAGGAGCTGATCGTTGCTTGGTTAATTCACAGATTGTTTCTAGTAGAATTTGATAATCAGTCTTACCATCAACATTTTTCCCTCTTTGTTTGATCTGTTTCTCAACCTCTCCTAGTTGGCTGGATAACCGAAGTATGTCCTAGAAAAAAAAAAACAGGAAATGAATCAAAATAGCCGACATAGCACAGTTTGAGGTCGATGTGATTTTCTCCCAGAAAGATCTGATTAGGTAAATGTACAGTACGAAGACCGTCATAAGAGGTTATAAAAGACGGCAAACATCAAGGATAAAAACCATAGTGCTGCTTTTGAACATAGTGCACCTTTAAGTCCCCAAAAACATATAACAAAGGAGTCTGACCAGCTTCATAACCATCCCACTCTATTAACTATGATAGGACGTACTGGCAGTTTGCCCTGACTAGACTCTTACGCCTTAGCGTATCCTGTGGAATAGGCCATTCAACGGTTTTTTTCAACTTTCAGTTGTCAAGATCAGGTTTAACAGTGGTTAATACTGATAGGTGAAGTTGCCAGGTTTGAGAGTAAGACATAGTTCCGAAAGTCGCGACATTTTACAGACGCTTCTATCGTGGGGCAAGTTTGTACACCTCACCATACAAAAGTCTATAAAATTTAGAGACCTTGCGGAGCTATATCTTCGCTCGTTTAATACTGGATTTAAGTCTAAAGTCAACTAAAGAAAGGAAGGAAGAGTCCATTTTGTAGGGAACAATCAAGAGTGAGGTGAGGTTGACATTGTGTGCAAACTCAAAAAGGAATGTAATGTGAAGTAAAGGAATGGCAGGGACAGCTCAGACCTCTGCTCATTATTGTACCTTAGTGAGCACTTGGCTGGAACGAAGCTTCTTTATTTCTAACTCGCTCTTTTCAGTCAGCATGGCTTCTTTGTTGGCTATTATCGCTTCTCTTTTTTTCAACTCTTCCTCTAATGCTTCCATTGCTTCTTTTCGCCTTAAAACCTTCTCCACCTCACTGTCAAGCCACTGTCGTCGCTGCTCTAGCTTTGCCTGTTCGTCGCTGAAAAAAAAATCACCACACTTACATGTTTCAATCCCGAGAGCTAAAGCAAACTAATTAACGTCTGTCTTTATTCAATGACTGTCCTTGCACACGTTGAATAAGTCATCATAATCATCATCATCGTCGTCGTCGTCGTCATCATCATCATCATCACCATCATCATCATCATCATCAGCACTATCATCACCGTCAAGTACAACCCATTACAAGATTTTGGCAAATTCGATTGATAATCGTAACTAAGACCTGGGTTTAAGTACGGAACTGCACCACGTTGAAGACACCGATGCCTACTTCGAGAACTTGAAAATGTAAATGTAATTGAGAAGCTCAACATAACAAACGCAATGAACTTTACACCACCACTTCAATTCTTTCCTAAATCATTACGAATTGACACTGCAATCAACTAAAATATGGTAAAATGCAGCAAGTTAAGCTGCTTTCAGTAAAAAGATAAAAGGTCATTTGGCATATCTCATTACGGAATAGCGCCTAATGAAACGTGTCGGGCCTTAAAATCGCGGGTCCCATGACTATTTGCGCGCTCACAAAACATCCCGACACACGCGGCGTCTTTTGACTCTGTGAGTTTATAAGTGCTAGCTTACTACTTCCACGTTACAAAAGCAATTTGTTTATTTAAATATAGCAAGATATGATTCATGAAGATACCTTTCTTTTTCTTCAGCAGAGCCTTGTTTGCCTACACCTCTCAGTCGTCTCTGAGCGACTGCAACTTCTTCTGTTTTTCTTTTCAGTATTTTCTGCTGTTGGCTCATTTGATCTTCCAGTTCTTTTATCTTCTGCTGCTGCTTTTGTATGTCCTTTTCCATTTTGATTTTTCTGTCTGATTCTTCTTTGAGCTTTTTCTGTAGTTGGTCTTGCTGATTTCTCATTCTGTCGATATGCACTTCCAGCTCTTGTACTTTCTTTTCTCTTTCTTCATGCAAGGCACTTATTTTTTCGTTGTCCTGTGACGTAAGGAGGAAAATGCACTTTAGCTTGTAAGCATTTCAAAAACATTATATTATTAAAAAGCAAACAAAAAAAAAGGAAAGAAAGGTTTGCACCTGGCATAATTCTAAAAGCAAGGAATCTTTCACTTAATTCGGTGGCCAAGGAACGATAGAATAAAACGTTCTTAAGATAACAAGGTTCTTAATTATTGTTCCCGAACAACGACCTCTTGTTTTGAAACAATACTTATGAGTTCCCAAAATGCTTTGAAAGGCCCCTTTGGGGAGAAGGCCTTAATGAAGTAAGTATAAGTATGCTTTAATTTGTGCAACCCTACCAAGTCCCTTGTGGTTGAAGTTGCCTAAATTTGGTGACAGAATCCTTTAAGTATGACATTGTTTACACCTTTGTTGTTTTTGTGTTTGTTTAGACGGTTGTTACAGCATAAATATTTAAATTCTACCCATACCTTCTGTTTTCGTTTTAGTGCCTGTAATTTAGTTTCCATTGCTTGCAGTTTCTTCTTGTATTCTAACTCTACTTTCTGTTTCTCTGCGACTTCGTAGTTTGCTTTGTTCTCGTATTCTTCTAAAGTTTTCTTACTCTCTTCCACCTCTCTCTTGGCTTTCTCTAATTCTTGTTTCATGGATTTGATCTTTTCGGAGAACTGCTTCTTTGTTTCCTTAGCTTCCTTGTCGCTCTTAGACAGTTCTTTAATCAACTCCTCTTTTTGTCTGAAAATAACGAACAACAACTTATTTTTTTTTCCAGTTAAAGACAGTTGTAGCACAAACTGCTGTGGAAGGATAAAGCAATTAGTGTAGCAACGCCTATAGATCACGTTAAAGTGGTCTTCAACTGAAACTACAGAATGAGTCAGGAAATATTCGTTTTTTAATGTTGCTCTATTCCCTTGGGAACATGGTTACTGTTATCTCAGACATTTTAAGACCCGAACTTTGATCCAGAATATTTTACAGACTGAAAATGACACCACGTTTCAAACAAAGCATTGGCGTTCTGCCGCACAGCAAGCCACCGCTGAAAGATTTGTACATCTGATCGACTTTGGTTTGCTGAACGAGCTCGTTGAAGTTTCGTACAACTGGGGTGCATACCATTTAAAAATCGTGCAAATTAATGAGGACGAAGGCAAACTAGCTCTTTCTAGCACTAAACGAAATTTTTTACTTACCTCTCTTCCCTTACTACTCGTCCACTATCCAATTCACTCTCTCCTCCTAGATTTTTTAATTTTTTTACCTCCACCACCGCCACCACTACCTTATTGTTCTGATCAAACAATGAACACTTTTCTTAAATTTAGTAAACCAATCAAAAAGCAAAACATTCATCAGTCTAAAACCGGTTTAACCACCTACAAACAGCACATGAACTTATCATAAAGAGATTCGAGTAGATTTTGTTCAAGAAGCAGAGACAAGAGTCGATGACAACACCGGTGTTCATGTATTCATGCCCTTCTCAATGGGATTCCTGCCAATCAACTATAATTCGAAGCACCTTATACTACTTTTCTTTTACCTTATGTTCATATTTAAGTCTCTAAGTTTTTGCTGAGCAGAGTGAAGCCTCAGTTCTGTTTGTTGAACTTCTTTTCCTATGACTTGTGTGCTGGATCGTAAAGCTTCAACCTCACTGCGGTCCAGAATATCGGGTTTTAATCCTTTGTCCTTAGTCTCGGTTACCTCTTTTGAGAAGACCTTTAAAATACCAAAAACGCAGTTAACATGGTAATTTCGCTTCATTTAGCGATCGTAAGAGGGCTTTACTTCCATCAACGGAAATAAGCGTGCTAACCTTTGTGGTAAAAAAAAGTACAATGAAAAGTACATTGAAGCTTTCCGGGGTGTCTGTTTCTAGAGAATAGGCGAGAAAACTTAAAATTAAATGTCGCCCTCGTAGTCGTCCTCGTCCTGGAATCTAAAGCTCTCTAATATAAACGAAGGTAAATGTAAATGAATATCATGCTGATTTAATTTGAGTTTAGGGTGCCTAACAGAAAGATGCGAAAGAAAGCATGGCGACGCCATACCTTGACCTTGCTGTTTTTTGAGGCCTTATTTTGTCTTTGAAGTGAAGGAACCTGCGTCGTTTTAGGACCATCTTTCTTAACGTTCCATGTTCTACCAAGTTGCCTAAGAAAAAGTAAAAATGAGAGGCATTTATTGCTACGCCTCGCCTCTCGCGTTCGTTTCATTCTATTGACAGAATCAGAAAACATCTTTCGCAAGCGGAAACTGAGCGCATTGTCCATGCCTTCGTATTATCGAAAATGGATTATTGCAATAGTTTGCTCTACGGAATTCCCTCTCGTAAAAAATTGAGAAACTTCAGAGATTGCAGAATACCGCGGCAAGATTAACTGTGTGCATGAAGAAGAAGGATCACATTACTCCTGTTTTAAAAAAGTTGCACTGGCTTCCTGTTAAAGACAGAATAATTAAGTTATTGTTGATTACGTACAAATCTCTTAATGGCCTTGCCCCGTTGTATATTAATGAGCTGTTACATCATTACACTCCCTGTCGTTGTCTTCGTTCTAGTGATTCCAACCTTCTAGTTATCCCCAAGACTACTACAGTTACTTACAGAGATACCGTATTGATTCGATTAACCGCCCTGGGCGCTTATTAAATTTTTGGACCTTGAGAGTGGGCGCTTATTCGAGGTGGGCGCTTATTCGAGGCTGGGCGCTTATTAAATTTTCACCATTTTCAGCAAGTGAAGTATGTTTATTTTGCAACAGAACAACAAAAAGCTAATAACAAAATGCGAAGAAGTAACAAAGCAAGGTTTATGTAAAATACTCTGAAGAAAACTCCGTCCTCGGGGAAGTCTCTTAGTAGAATTTATTCACTAAAGTGGGTGGGGTGGGGGTAAGCGCTTATTTGAGTTTGATTTTGAGGAGGCGGGGTGGGCGCTTATTCGAGGCTGGGCGCTTATTAACTTTTTCTGCCTTTAGGATGGGCGCTTATTCGAGGTGGGCGCTAATTCGAGGTTGGGCGCTTATTCGAATAAATACGGTAGATCGTTTAGGGCAATTGCTCGGAAGTTATGGAATCAGCTACCGCTTGCCATTAGACAAAGTAACTCTGCTGATAGGTATAAAAAGGCTTTGAAAACGTATCTGTTTCGTGAGAGCTCTTTCTTTTAGTTGTAAAAAGCATCGAGACATTTATAGGTAGAATGCGTTTTTCAGAACTTTAATTTTTATTATAATTATTATTATTATTATTATTATTATTATTATTATCATCATCATTATCATTATTAAAATAACTTTATGTAGCCACTTGACTGTACAGAGGGACGACAGCAGTCTGGCCAGCTCAGCTGCTTTGGTAAAGCTGGAGAAAATGGTGGAAGATTTCACAATAATCGAAGAAGAAATAGCTGAACTGCTGCCAGCCTAAAAGCATAACAAGAATTGCAAAAACTCTTCGACGTTTGAAGCGTAACTAGTAGTGTAAACATCCCTTTGCTATCGTATATTTGCCAAAGAGCAGGCCAATGGAGATGGGAACTTTCAATGTCGATCGAGGTACGCACGCTTTAAAGTTTGAAATATTTTGGCTGAATAATACACCATTATTTGATTTTTGCACAATATGAAGAATTAGATCTCGGAAAGTGTTATCCGCCTCAGCCTTCGGCCTCCATAACACCCTCCCTGTTCTACCTAATTTCTGATATGAAACTCAGCATCATCCAATAATAGGCCATTTGCACGATGACATCATTTTACTACTACGACCAGAATCCTTCAGGGTTATGCTTTCTTGTGCAAATTTAAACCTCACTGGGATTACCAAATTTAAATATGAAAGGAAAAACGAAAAGGATTCTGGTCGTAGTAGTAAAATGACGCCATCATGCAGGCCTATTGCTAAATACTTTATACCTTTCCGGCTCCTCGTCAGCTTCATCTTCACTTTCACTCGTGTCAGACAGCGTGCATACCACTTCGTCTTCCTCCTCATGTTGGCTGACCAGTAACTGACTGCGGGCGCGGAAGTCTTGTATTATTCGATCCACTAAGAACTAGAAATCAAACAGATTGACATACATAGTTCTTTTGTTTCTCTCGTTATAAACTGTACACGAATGTGATCTTAGCATTGGTTCCTGCCGGAAAACCCAGAATTTCAGTCCTCACAACAGTGCTGAGAACTGCAAAGGAGGATCCACGAAGAATCGAAAGGAAACATCCTATGTTATTCAACTCACCACAGCAGGGCTGCTATGTACTTCACGGCTATTCTCCGGTCCAGATCCTAGAACCAATGGCGCAGTCTGAATTCGTGTTCCACGGGGACTGGGCAGGACTACTGTTCGTTCTGGGGGTAAAATATACAAGGAAACGGAGACTCAAGTTCAAGTGTTTTCTGTTTCTTTTTTGATTTTTTTTTAATGAAATGTTCATGTCACAAGCATGTTGCTACAGCCTTCAAATTTGCCGAGTGTGAAGCACCATGGCATGATCACCCTTAAATCACTCCTACTATCTCCATATCCGACCGACTCTCTGAGTGAAAGAGAGGTCGGAAAAGAACACAAGTGCTGTTATATACAACACAAAAAAACTAACGATTTTCTCATACACAATAAAGCTACAGTATGATCACGATTTCTCCAACCGTCGGTTTTTCGACCGAAATTCCCAATAATTCGAAGCAAACCTAACTTCTGTTAACCAGTGAAAAACTCATTTTACTCCGGATCAAACTTTCCGATAATGCAAACATATTTACTTTTCCCAAACTTGTTCGAAAATTCGGGATTCCACTGCACAGTGTTCTGACCAGGATTTTGCCTTGGGGAGTCCCAGGGCCCCCTCTTCTGAGAAATAGGGGCCCTGTAAGAACATTAGGGGGACAAAGTTACAAAAAACACGCGGTACGAGGAACCTGAGCCCGCACTCCAAATTGTCTGTTACATGAAGTACCTACCTGATCCAATATGGCGGAAGAGGTGTTTACGATTCGGAGGAGGAGTTTACGATGTAGTGGGACGTGCGTGGCACCAATGAAAGTAAAGGCAACAAAATTAAAGACTTTGACTCATTTGATATCATGTTTTTTATTTATTCAAACAAACAGAATGCTTTAGTGTTAGGGTGACCATTAAAACTACTTAGGTCCGTTTGACTCGTAGCTTGCCCCTGCGCCCTAACGGGCGCATCTTCTTGGTTTTAATGCGCCATTTCAGTTTTTCTTGCGGGAATCCCGCAAGGCCGCGGCCTGGTGAGAACACTGACTGTATACATGTACATACAACTGTATTCATAAAATAATACACACGTGATGTCCACGTACCTCTTCCTTGACTAAGAAGGAAATGATTAAGCTGAAGCTGTTGTTGGAACAGTTGATCTTCGTGTTTCTTCACACGAATCAAGGTTTCCTGTAATTGGTTGCTCAGTGCAACTTTCTCTTCTTCTAGTTCTCGAATATGGCCCTTCATTGACTCGATTTCTTTGGTTTTCTCTGCAAATATTTCTTCGTCACTGGATAAGTCTTCCTTGTACTGAAAACAAGTAACAATTAATACTTGCTGAAGAGATTACGAATAACGTTCAGTTTACGGAAAACGGTAAACGTCAATTTGTAAACGTGACTAAGTTTTTCCTTTACCGTTTACCGTACACGGATTATATGTACTAAAAATAATTGTAACGAAGATCATCGCAGTTAAAGACGCAACTTGTGCAGTTGCAAAAGAAAGCCTGAAAAAATTCAGGCTTGTAAGGGATTCGAAACCTGCCCTCTATGATACTGGTGTAGCGTTCTAACCAATTGAGTAGTGATCAAGCCAACTGGGAGCTTCTCATGCATTAAATCAGTTCGTAATATACTCGGAAAAGATGAAGATGAAACGATGGATACACGAATATCGCGGTTCAAAGATATGAAATTCATTTATTCATTTTATACACTGTAAACAAAAATTGCTAATAGTCCGCTCGGCAAAAGGAATCCATCGCCTGATGAAGACTAGCAGTGCGCGGTAAAAACTTCACGATCAATAACAAAATCGTGAACCAATATGAGAATATTATACAATGTAAACACCTTGTTGAGTTCCCTTCTTAGTTGTTCTATCAGCTCAGCTTGCTGTTGTCGAGTAGTGTTGGGAGTCCATATTGGTCTAGACTTAGCCTGCTCCACAGCTTTAATCAACCGGTCAAGTTGATTAGCTTGGTTATTAGACGTCACACCAGCCCTGTGCAAGGCTCGGAGCTGGTTCATGGCATCGGCAACAAGTTGTTTGTAAGTGTCACACGCACCACGAGACCTAAAATAAACCAAGGGATAAACAAAGACAAACAAAACTTAACAGGTCTTGACAGGGCTGGATAAGGGACTTCACCTGTCACGTGAGCGAATAGCGAACTTATGCAACGATGACGGCGACGCACATTCCCCTTATGTAAATGGTCTTTGCTATTTTTAACATTTTTGAACTGTTATTGAAAGTGCATGTACGTCCTTTTTAAACGGAGCATTAGAGAATTTTACGTCGTAGTCGTCCAGACGACGGCAAAGAAATGTACCAAACAGTGAGAACTACATGCAGAATTACTGTTGAGTTTACTAAACACTTAAGCTAATTAAACATAATAATTTTATTAACGCTCTAGTTGCCGCCGCCCTCGTCATTACTGACGCTTGACAAAAAGAACTTCTTTTACCAATTTGCAGTATAGAGCTTGTTTGGAACAAAAACAGACACATTGATTTGTGATCTACATGTAATAAACTCTGGTCAGTTGACTCACCTCTCAAGTTCCTCTTCTAAAGTCTTGATTCTCTCAGCATCCTCCACTGTACCTGCAGTGCCAACTGATGAACCACGACGCCTCTGAAGCTCTTCTCGGAGAGCCTAAAGAAAATGGACGAAAGCCAGCGCCATTAAGCGGTTAAAAGCAGTTGTTAAGGTTACTGTTCATGAAATCCTGCTGCCAGAAGTTACAATTCTCTTCTTTCAACATTTTAAAAACTGTGAAAGGTTTAAAGGTTGAAAGATTTTAAAAACTACAACGAGAAATCGAGCAGGTTACAATTGTACTCTCTACTGTTCTAACATGAAAAACCTTTATTTTTTCCGAATCGTTTCGTTGTGAGCCCAATCATTGACTCAAAACTAAGACAATTCAATACAAGGAGTCAACAAAAGAAAATTACATAAAGCACTTTTCCCATCGCTTGCACTATAATATGTTTGAAATGGATTCGAATTGGTTTTATAAGATTTTTTTAAAAGTCCTCCTCGACATTTATAAGGCAGAAGCTTCTTAATCTCGCGTTTCGAGTTCTGCTGTCGCAACTTGACTTGTGGGGAATTCTCGAGCCGTGAACACACAAAATTTACACGTGCTTATAGATACTAACAACACAAAGCTCACATAATAATTAACACCGATGATGGATATCTGCAATGGATTAAAATCAATTTAAGCAAAAAAAAAACAACAAGAAAATTAATTACTGCCATTTTTAGGTTACGCTTTATTCAAAGAGTGGCAATGTATTGTGTCGAAATGCACTATTGGACTTAACCGAGGGCGAACCTTGAAATGGCCAATGACAGAAGCGATAGCGTCCGAAAGCAGTTTCAAAGTGCAATTCGACACAACACCGAGGCATTCTCATGCTCAGTCAACCACAAAATGGTCAGTACTCTTGATTACGACACGTCCGATTGCGCGAGTGTGAAACAATAGTCTACTGAATGCGTTCAAGTAAAACCCAAACCAGCTGTTATAGCTGATGAATCAATCTAATCATGCGAAATAGTAACAGGATTCACGCGAAGCATTAAAGCATTAGGTCAACAAAATAAATGGTGCAGCAAGACCTTCTTAGCCTCACACTTAAAAAGGTGCTACAAGCATTTTTATTTCTACTGCCGTGTAAAGCGTTCTGTATTTTGACCAACTGACCTATTTCTATTCAGAATTCAAATAACAATTTTGAGCTATAGTGAATTAGCCGCCTCTAACTGATAACTCGCTGACTTGTTCAATACCCCTATCTGGCGTAATAGACCACACTTAACAATAATCAAAATTCACTTTTGCCCGTCAAATTAAAGGTACTTCTCATCATGTTTCTGTTTTTCAACAGCGACTTACCTGAATCTCATTCTGCATCTCTGCCAGTCTGGTATTCTGAGGATCTCGATTCACTACTGGTTTATTTCTTATGTTTCTGGCCTGAAAGAGTATAATTCATGTATGTTGATGGCAGCATGCAGAAAAAAAAGAAAAACAACGCTAATTTTGACGGAAGGAGTCCTGTGGTGGTAGTAAGATACTGCTTGCTGTGCCCTCGACTTTGCTGTCTATAACTTCCCACCCTTACCATTTAAGAACAATTCCTCTGATATCGTACACAATGATATTTCAGTCGTTAAGTGTAAATTGTAAAGTGACTGTAAGCGTACTTGTAAATTTCTTGCGACTTTAGAGTGTTTTCGGGTGAGATAATTATTTCTCAAGCGTCACTTGACAACTTGCCCTTGATTACCGGTAACCCAACGACAAATGATGGCGTCAAGCACATATTTGAAACAAAGCACAGAAAGCCCCTAAGTGCTGATTTAAGTGAGCTGTGGTAGTTATCACTTGATGGGTATTCAAGTTCTTGATACTCACCCTTGTAGCATACTTCAAAGAGTTTAGATTTTCTGCAAAGTCTGCAGCACAAGGACTTAAACATGTAATCATCAGGGTCCGAGCATTGCCTCCCAAGGAGTCTTTTAAAAGCCGCGTTACTTTGCTGTCTCTGTAAGGTACATGGACCACCTGAGGAAAAATAATCCAAGGCATTTGAAGATGTTCGCAAGGCCTTTAAGTGAGCCACGTAATATGTAAAAATAAAAAGAGGGTAAGTGCAGAAGGCCACAGGATATACTACCTAACAATAAATAATTTTCGGCACTGTGGAAGAACTTAAGGCACGCACATTCAAATAGAACAGTAGTTACTTCACATGGTATGGTTTGTTTGTCAGCGTTCCTGACCACGAAACGTTTGGGATTTTTCTTGGATTTTGATTTAAATTCCAACACACCAAAGGAGAGGAAAGATTTAACCCATTCGCCCCTAGGAATTTTGCAGAGAAAGATAATTGCGCTGGCGGTCAATAAATCCCCCGCGGTTTCTATTTTCTATCACGCACGCTCGACAGACTTTGAAGAGAAAATAGAGGGTCTGTGAACAGGCTACTCCTCCCCTCCCTATCCTTTTGTTTCTTCTGCCCCATTTTTTTATTGTTTCGGTGCGCACATTTACTAGGTTTCATTTCACTGGGAACATCGTAGGATTAAATAGAAGGAAGTGTTGGTGGGCAGTGAAACAAGATCTTCCTCGGAATTCTCAAGTTCGGCTCAACTCGATTGTTGTTGGTTTATTTTTGCCTTTTTCTCCGGTCTTTTTTACTGAATCGTGCTCATTCTGTGATGTTTCGAACGATCTCTTCAGTTCTCCTTGCAAAAGTAAGATGACAAAGTTGTCCTTGACCGTTAAAACTGACGAAGTCCCGAGCGGACCGTTAAGGCGCGAATGGGTTAAGCACGAAGAATTAATGTCTTACCTTTTTCTTGGCATCTGAAAGAGCACTGATCACATTCCCCAAAGCTAATAACCCACTGTTAATAAAAACTGACTCTTTAAACCTCTCTCCCACATTCCCAGTCCTATGTGCTCGCTCTGAACCAGCCAAGTCCACAAAGTGGAACTTGGCATACTTATAATCTGAGTAATCTGAAACAAAAAGCAAAACAGAAAGTATTTTTATTTTCCTGTACATGTAATTCGATTTATCAACTTGTTCTAGGTGGCCCCGGTTACAGTAGTCACAGTGGAACATTACAAAGACAATGAGTGTTTTTTTTTCTGTCTTCAGAGAACGTCTAAGCCTTAATGGGATTTTGCCTTTGCTTCCTATTTATCTATCAATCTATCTATCGATCTATCTATCTATTTATTTATTCATTTGATAAAAAAGTTCTAGAATTGAATTCCTTTAATAGTGTTTTTGTTATCTTCTCCCTCAAGTTGTGGTTTATTCAGGTACACCCTACGAAGGTTTCCTCCTGAATACACTGAAAACACTTTTCAGGCTATCCATAGTACTTTTAGAGCTCTAGAAATACATTTTAAGTGGCGCTGTAAAATTTGTATCTGTTCTGTCATCCTAGGGAAACTTGAGTCTGTTCGAAATTACAAGGGCTTCAGTTTTATTTTCCCGAAAATTTTGGATGCGGTTTAGTGTATTACGAAAGTGAGAATTTTTCTGTTTCCCCTCTCCATCACATTTTTGAATCTGAAAATTTCAGGTTTCCTTTTTTCTACGAAAAATTGGCTAATCAGTGGAGTGAAATGTGACAAAATAAACTTACGAAAATCGAAGGGCATTTATTAGATAAGTTTCGAAAATTGCACATGAATGGAATGGTCCTCTAGAAATTTTTAGCCATCCTAAAGTAATAGCAAATTCTACGCAATACAGTCTGCTTCTCCGAGTAGATATTTTACAGAAAACAGTCGTGGGGTACCCCTGGTTTATTGTTGTGAACAATTAATTAGTAGCTTTTCACCGAACGAATGAATTCTGTACACTACAAAATCTCCTTACAGGTATGGGCATTTAGTTCAGTAATTGGTACTCAAAGTGATAAGCAGTGTAATGATTGTTGTTTCATCAGTAGGGTAACAAGAGAGCAGTCAACTTGTACAAAAACGTACGGCAGATTAAATACTGAATCTGATAAGTGTATGCTACCACTAGACTCACCCATTCCTGGTGCTGTGCCGGATTTCTTCTCACTGTCAACGTCCTCTTCTTCAGTCAATGGCTTTTGCTCTTTTGGAATCAACAGGAGTATTTGAGGACAAAATACAGTCAAACCTCTCCCAAAATGCCAAGATTTAATGCTCCTACAGCTGTATATGGGAGGTGGTTGCTTACAAGCGGTTCATTCCAACTACAGTGTATGCTATGGGTCTGTGAACTGGTTTTGGTAGTTTGGATAGGTGATTGCTCATGACAAGTGATCACTTTTATACAAGGGGCCAATTCTAACAGGTTTATTTTTATAAAAAAGGAAAAAAATAGTAGGCCAAATTCAAAGAAATAATTATTAATATGTATAATATAATCATAACTGCCTGTAAGGCATAACTGAAATCTACAATTAACATAAAGTAAGCAATAACCATTGTCTACATTTTTTTTTTCAACTAACTGTTGATGTTACACGGTCTATATAATAAGTCTCCTTTCAGTCATATTACTAGGAGCAAATGTTAATTTTTGTTCTTATTTCTGACAACACGCCTTGATTAGCTATGCTAACTGCCAGTTGTCAATGTTTGAAATATTGTTCTTTGAATTTTAAAAACGAAATAAAGTGTTGTTGTTGTTGTTGTTTTAAGGCTGAGGAGTATAAAATGAAAGAAAAACAACATTACTTTGAGATTCAGGGACATATGATTCATTTCTTTTCTTTGAACACTCCCCTCAATCTCAGAGGAATGGATAGCTTCTCATAATTCAAAACTGACCTATTGATACACAGCTGAATACACTCTGACAAAAATGCATGAAACTGTAGCAAATAATGCATAATATGTCCCGTAATCATTTATTCCTTGCTCCAAGGTTATAGTCACTCACACTGAGAAATAACTTGTAAACAAGGTCATTTTCCATGGAAGGATGGTTGAATATGGGGCAGTATGCTGCAAAGTACAGTTAGTAGTCACATGTGGAAGAATGACAGTCTGTACATGGAAACACAATGTCCACAGTCTTACCAATGTAGAGTGTGAAAATTGTGTGTGATCTGCTTGAGTGTTCATTCATGTTGGTGGTTCCGACTTGTCTTCCAGCAGATCCCAGATCAAGACAGCTCATAACCTCATCAGCACTGCTAACTGGTTGCTCAGTTGCTCCTACAAGAACTGTTAAGTGAAAAATTGAAATGATTCTCTAAAGTTCAGTGCAGCTATCACATATTAATATTATTTTAGATCTGAAAGCTATTTAATGAATCCTGTCTTTCTTCATGTAATCCCTCTCTAAGGTGGTACAGAAATTGAAAGACAGCCAAAGTCAGACCTTTATGACCAAACCTCTAATAGCCCCAGCCCAGTGGTACTGTAGGTACAGTGTAGTGCATGTGCATTTTGTAACTTTTTACCCTTTATGGATTTTGGATTTTTTTTTCAATTTTCTTGTTCTCCTTCTCAATAATGGCAAAATATTTATTTTGAATTCTGCAGATCAGTGAATCTGGTGCCACCCCTGGAGAAAAACTACAATAATGGTTTGAGTGTTTTCTAGCAGAGTAGATTCAGCGCTTTGTGCAATTGATCTTCGTCCTGTCTTTTTTTGTCATGCATACACAATATCTCATAGAAGGCAACCAATCAAAGATCCTGAGCAGATTCTGGACAAATTTACGTCATCCCTATGGAATTTTGGGGAACCAAAATGCAGATGTCTCTCTCTTCAACCGCGAGTGATTAGTGTTGACATTTTTCCTTGCTACATTGTTTCAGTATTTACAGATCAGTAACAATAAAGAACACCTGTATTTCCTTTCTCATCCTCCCTGACATGGATGTCTTTACTGGATGTTTCTAGATCAAGTAAATCTCTCAGCTCCTCCATGTAAATCTCGATATAAGACACAGTGATAGCATATTCTGTTTTGTGCTTGTTCTC
This sequence comes from Porites cylindrica, assembly GCA_964035525.1. NCBI lineage: Eukaryota > Metazoa > Cnidaria > Anthozoa > Scleractinia > Poritidae > Porites > Porites cylindrica. The sequence goes on along the minus strand of OZ037776.1, from coordinate 49,976,075 downwards.
CTTAAAATCAAGAAAAATGCATAATGTCAGACTAAATACACAAAGTTTGAAATCAATTAGCTAGTACTTTTATGTCCTTACAGAAAAAAAGGAACAACAAGGACTGGCAGCATATAACACAAACCCCACTCAAACAACAAACAAATAAACCATACATGAGACTTGGAAAAACAGATAACAGTACTCAACAAACATTCTGATATAACAATTGAAAACTATATGTTTATCAAAAATAAAACAAAGAAACCATAAATAATATTGTTGTTTTAGTTTATACAGAACAGAATACAAATAAATGCTCAATCGAAATATGCACAGAGTGAAATAAGAAAACCAAGTTAGACAATTTTAGTACAGGTGAAACACAAGTACATTTTAATGTAATGATGTACAAAGTTTAAAAGCTTTGTAAATCTTTTATCTTCAAATAAAGTAACGTACCTCCATGATCTGAAAAAGCTGCTTAACAGCTCTCAAGATAACTCCATATTCTTCTTCCAAAAGGCCAGCGCTGTCAGTTCCACCTATTGTGTATGTCTTTCCTGAGCCCTATGTGCACATTAATACAACACTTTCATGAAAAATGTTGGAACCTTAACATACGCAAGAAAAAATTGTACTTTTTATCATTAGACAAAAAATGTACTACAGTCAACTCCTGATAACTTGAACCGTCTACTGAAATCAAAAAAAAGTTCGAGTTAGTGGGATTCGAGTTATCGGGGGTTCAAAGCAAGTAACCAAACATAAGAAAATATGCAAAAGGATGGGGAGGGAATGCAAGTACCAGGCACACTTCACCTCAAGAGCAGCAAAAGACGTGGAGCGATATTTTGAAAAAGGCATTAAACAACAAAAACTTGATTAATTCACAGGGACAGGCCCTGGATTTGAACTGGACTGACAATTTAAAAAGTAAAGACAAAGAATTGACATAGTTGTTTTGAAATAAATTCAATGTTTCTGACCTCAATAAGCTGTTGATGTTGTTGTTGTTGTTGGGCCAGGAAGTTCAAGTTATCAATGGGTTGTGTTACCAACGGTAAAAGACAGTAAATGTATGAAGTAATATATAGATTTAGCCAGGGCTAAAAGCGAAGCTCCCATTAATAGATTTGTAATTTCAATCAAACAATAAACTTGTATTCCACAAATCAGTTCACTTTAGAGCACATTCAGGTGACTTTTGTTTTGAGGGATTAAGGCTAAGTGATTTGAGAGAAAAATAATTTGCTAACAGTCCAAGGCACCAAACCTTACATCGAGTTGAAGGCCTTTATATGTACACCCAAAAAATAGCAATCATCTTCGATCACATTTAACGACGTCCATAATGGCTCTTGATCACAGTACATTAGGCCTGGAAAACAAATACTTGGAAAGCAAATCCGGCAGAATTTTTTCTGTTTGACAAGTTTGCTTTACAAAATCTTGCTAACAAATCTGGGGGCGTGTAAACCAACCTTTTATACTTTTTATACATCACATCTGACAGTCTGAGGTGAAACAGTACTATGAGGCGCTGTTTTTATCATACAGACCTCAGACAGAATGCAGCATTTCACAGTTTTGAAATATAAATTACACTCATTCAATTTCACAACGATCGAAGCACACGTCGGCTTTTAGCGAAACCGCTAAAAAAATTTCCAAAATCACCTATATAACGGCCAGCCAGTTGCAAGCTGTCTAGTGTTTGAATGAACATTAATAGAGTTACACTTCAACATAGTAAAGAATTTATTGTGTTTTTTTTATTTAATGGTTTTATAACGATGTGTAAACTTAACAAGCGTTTATTAAATACACGCGACGTTTTGAGTACTCCTGCAACTGAAAACATTAATGGCAAATTGCAAGAGAGATTACAATCAATAAAAGAAATATAATTCGGTGAAACATTTACAGAGACAACAATTTTCATTCACGAAGACAATTAAGTATTAACGTGTCTCTAAGAATCCTGAGTCTTTATGCTTAAAGACTAAGTTTATGTTTTAAAGCCGGCTTCCCGGTGTTTGCTGTTTTCAAAGATGAACTCGAGGCGAGAAAATTGCTCAAAGCTTTCTTTCTACAGCCAAAATAAAAATGCAACGTTTTTTTCTTTCTATTTTCGGTGAGAAAATATTGACTAAAGACTTTTTAAAGTTCTGCAAGCTTAAATCAAACCTCATACTATAGGTCAGATCATTATCTCAAATCTTAATTCAAACATGCATAAACTATAGCCTCATAAACTGCGCTCGGCTTCACAAAATTAGATATATGAAAAAAACAAACACAAATACAATAATTACTCAGGCAGCTCCTGGCAGCTACATCGCTTCAGACTTTTCAATCAAGCAAGGTGAAAAACGAAAACGAATCGATGCCATCCGAAATCGGATTTCCGACTTTGACAGGCGATGTATTTCTCCACCAAAAACCCAATAGACAAACTAGCCATAAATAACAGAAGACTCTTGATAGTAGCTGAATTTCATTTCGTACATCCAGTAGAAAAAGACAGTTAAAAACATCACAAGTTGACACAAAACTCTGTCAGCTTCAGCTGTCACAGTAAACAAGTTTCAAGATGCTGCATAAATTTTCCGCATGAACTCACCTGTCAAATTTTGACCAATCAGAGCATAAAAATTGGACGTAGAGCATGACCAACGCGTTCACGGACGACTGAGAACAACAACTGGCAAAGCGATAATGTAAGAACGAGATCTTGACAAACAATCAAGACAAGAAATATAATATGAAGAAACATTTAAAGGTCAACAATTTTTATTCCCCAAGACGTGTTTTGAGAGTAAAGCTGAGTCACGAATAGATTTAAATTAAGCCTTCTCACACACCACTGGTAGCCATGCCAAGCCGACCACCGCAGCCTGACCTATATTTTAAACTCAAAAAATGCATACATATCATAACCTTAGAAAGGTAGGACACTAACAAAAACTACAAAGTTGCACCGTACATTTAACAGCATACAAAACTGAAATCATAGGGTGGGTGGGTGGGAAGGTCAGTAATGGCGGACGCAACAAAAGCAACTGCCCGCCCTTCAGTCACATGACCTATACCCAGGCTCCCAGCGGTGTGTGAGAAAAACATTTTCCACTTAATTCATTACACTCAGCCAGTGGAAAATTACCCTTAAGTTTTAAGCCGCCTTCGCCGTGTTTGCTATTTTACAAGATGAACTCCAGGCAAGAATATCGCTCAAAGGTTTCTTTTTACAAACAACAGGATAACTAAACTATTTTTCAGAAGTTTTTCTTCTAGTCGCGGTCAGAAAATCTCTAAAGTCTTTTTAAGTTCTTTACTAGGTCAGAGAAATTGATTCAAACCTTACAAATGTGCGTAAAATGACGGCATAAACATGAAAAAAGAAAACACATTTATAAAATGCAATAAAATTACTCAAGCTTACCGGTCGAGATGCAGCACGGAAACCCATCAAGTAGGGCCAGAATCGCTTAAGATTTTTCGCATGGTCTAGCAAGGCGAAGTAAGCTTACTAAGAGTAGCTTATTTCTGAAAACGATGATTCCCGATTTCTTTTTGTCATGCAGCGCATTTCTCAACCACAACCCAGTAAACAAGCCAGCCAAGAATAACAAAAGAATGTTGATAGCTGCTGTATTTCATTTTGTAGATCCAGTGCAAAAAGACCGGTAAAAAGATCAAAAGATGACTCAAAACTCTGTCAGCTTCAGCTATCAGTGAACAAGTCGCAGATGCTGCATACATTTTCCACTTGAATCCTCTTCGCTAGCGCGCCTGTTAATTCTTACTCTATGCCTTTCTCTTCTTCTCTTTCCCATCGCTTTTCACTTACAAGCAAATAGTTTGAATCCAATCCGCTATTGTTTGTTGCCATAACAATTTCTTTGAAACAGTTTACTAGAAACTGAGCTCTCCAGACGCAAAATCCCTACTATGCAATGAAGTAGTTCCGTTGAAGTAAACATGTTTTTCAACGCGACGACAGCCTCGTCATTTCGTGCGCGATTTCCTGCCAAGAAACAGGTGGGTGCACAAATGCATCGCGCGATTTACAACATACTCCTCCCCCGGACGGGCTGACACCTGATTCCCTTCCCTCCCCCGCAAAGAGTGTACGGGCATATGCTACGTCATAACCAAATTTTCTCGGGTGGATGGTTTGCCAAATTTTATTACCCATGGTGCTCCGCTAAAATCCAGGGGAAATCTACTTTGGTTCGAGTTAGCAAGGGTTCAAGTAACCAGGAGTCAACAGTATTTGTCATAAATTATCACAAAAATTGAATGTTCTTGTACTGCATTCCCAACAACCTAGACCCATTAACTCTCTGAGTAAGCATGTTTATAGCTCACTTGGGAAGCTCAATGACACAGTCACTTTGCTGTAATAAGGGTGTGTGCACTAGGTGTCAAGAATAATAATATATCAGTTGTCTGCTACACATGTTACATGTATGTGTACTTACTGTCTGTCCATAAGCAAAAATAGTGACATTGTATCCTTCCATACAACTCTTGACAAGGGGTTCCACACATTTATCGTAGACACTTGCCTGCAAACACAGGGATTAATAGACATAAACTGGTGCTGTGTATACTGTGGTATTCAGATACATGCAAGTATATATCAATTTTTTTGACTAGTAATGAAAAAAAAAGCTTAAAAGAAAATGGAAATTTGGTGTCTATTTACACTTTAAAATATTCAGAAACATTGACAGTTTTTAACATCCATTTCCAGTAGAGTTTCTTGGAAAATCACATTTGAGAGACAAATGAAAACAAATGATAATAATTGCAACATCATTGCATTTAAAATATGTCATTTTGATGGTCTAACTCTCATTGGCCAATGAGTGTGCAGTAAATTGCTCAGTTACATGATGTATTGTACAGTTTGCAGATACTTAGTTACACTCTATTTGAATACAATATAGCTAACCTGGGAGGATTTTGGTGAAAAGACATAATCAAATGTAAATCCTCTGTCCTTTCCAAGTATTAACTGTGGCTTGTCGGGAATAAATCGTACACACTGTGAAGCATTATGCACTTTTTCCTGGCCAACCAGTGGTCGAACCTTGAATATGGAGACACATGGCAAATAGTTAGCATACCTAGGCCTAAAAGCGTACAAGAATATACTAGACCTTGTCACGGTTTTTGACGCCATCTTGACAAGTAGACAAACGCGTGAGAAATTACAGTGATTGTATGAGAATCTAATGTCGAATAATTTCCGTAGAACAGCTGTTCTGAAAAAAATATGATTTGTAAACTAAAGCTTCACTCCTAAGGATTCTCCTGAAAAAATTTGAGGGCATTACATGCGCTAGAAGACATAAAACCACTTTTTAAAATTTTCTATACATGTGTCTGTAAGAGAGTCCCGGGAAAATTACAGACAAATATATGGAAAATCTAAGCAAGCCTCTGGAAAAAATTTAAGCATAGGTAGGCCCCCCCAAATTTTTTAGGACAATCCTTTGCATTGTAGCTTTAGTTTACAATTGATATTTTTTCAGAACAGCCATTTTACGGAAATTATTCGACATTAGATTCTCATACAAACACTGTAATTTCTCACACGTTTGCCTACTAGTCAAGATGGCGTCGAAAACCGTGACAAGGTCTATACACATCATTATCACACTAACACTGTATACTACACCAAAACTACAGGTGTATATATATCATGTAATCAAATCTTATGTCACATTTATAAACAGAACTGCAGATTAAATGTGACAGATGAGACTCAATAAACTAAACATCAACACTATGTGCAAGATGCCTGTAAATTATTATGAGTATCTAATGGATAATGGAGTACTTCTGCCAACTACAAGCTAGATAGTGATTTAACCAGTGGATAGTACCATCCAACTCTCAAACAACTAGGACGACCAGGGGTTACTTGGACGTTCACCGCCAAAATTTTCTGCATCCACCCCCGATGTACTACGCAACATAACTAAAACAAATGTCATTTTCGAACTGCAAGCACAATCTACTAACCAGTCTGCAGAGTATGGCAGGTGCGCGCGCGAGTTTGTTTTTTAATAATATATAAGAAATAAGGGCCTAAAAACGACCTTGCACGCCCGAGATCTCGTCGAGTTCTGCCATACTCTGCAGACGGATCTACTAACGTTACAAAAAAGTACTACACTGTACACTATAGGACAGTAAGCCAGAGTAAGCTTAATTTCTAAGAGTAAGCTGATGAGAAGCCAGACGGTTTACCCTAGTCACAAGCTTACCCGAACGGCAACTTTCACAGGAACCTCACCCATCTTATCCCCTAATCAAAATTCCGACACTGCATTTGCAAAAGCTCAATGAAATCATCTTTAGGATTTCAAATCATGAAGCAGTTCAGCAAGCTTGGACCTAAGAAAAAGCGGCAAATTTGTTTGTCAACTGGTGTTTCTTAGAGTTGCGTATTCAGCTGATCAGCGGTAGTATTGAAGGTTGCATTCTGGGTAATGGATGAAAACATGGCGGCCGAATGGAAAGAAAAGGTTTTGGATTTGTTTACGTGCGAAAATGGGTCATTCTCCTTGCATGAAATTATGGATCGCCTGGAGATTAAGAGCAATGCTATTGTGAACGTAGCCATATTTGAACTTGTACGTGAAGGAGTTCTAACACAAACGAGTGAAATGCCTCCCAAGTGGGAATTTACTCGAGCGCAAAGTGAAACCGAAACTGAGAAAAATTGTGTAGGGGAAAGATCAGATGAAGGTAAGCTTTTTGTAGTAAGTTACCGCTTAAAAAGTACACCCAATGATACAGAAAAAGAAGCGCAGCAATTTTAATCAGTTTACAGAACCACAACCATTGCTTTTATCGAAGACCATATTGCGGTAAACGTGTGCGATGTACAGCGGTAATTCATGAAACCCCCTTTTGCGTTTCCGGCCGCCGCGTTGTGCGAAACCGAAACTCGTGCGGGGAATAAGATTGAGTTTCTGCTATACAAGCACAAAACGTTTCGAATTGAAAGTTGAAAGATGCATTTATCTCAATAACGTTTTTGAGGGATATGGCTTTGAAAAGTTCAGGGAATTTGCCAGTTGTGTGCAATTCTTTTTCTCAGCTGTCCTTGGTTAAAAGGAAAACGCGTGAGTAGAACTTTATGTAAACTTATTAAATGCACGCACTACACTTTACTTTTAGGAGATCATTCGAATCTCGTGAGAATTTTCCTCTACGAAATGCTTTAAAACTAGATATTACTATTTGAATCTCTTGAATGTCTCTTTGCACAATGATATCTTGAAACGGCATATGAAATGTTATGGAGTTGTATTTTACTGGGTTTCGCTTATGTACATGTAAGTAAAGCAGTAAAAAAGAACTTTTATTTAATGCATTGTGAAAACAGTAGATTCTCATTTATATGTTCAGTGTAACCTTCAACACAGACCATTTGGCTCATTCTTAGTGTAAGAAGCTTTTTTTTTGTAGTGTAAACTACAAGGGATGTAAAACCAAGAGAGCACAAGAAGTACATGTATTAGCCACAGATCCAAGAATAACTCAGTTGTCAGGTTCTTACACTGATGTGAACCCATAAATTTCACTTGGAAATGTGTGATTCTGTAAAATATGGTTTTTAAAAACGCCCAATGTGGAACGAATTATAAATTCCTTGGGAGTGGGGTGCTAGGACTCTTAGGAGGTTCAGATTAGGATGTCAGAGGCTCAGGAAATCTTCGAGATGAGCAGTATGGACGACTAGATCACTTTCCAAGGAGGGGGGGGGGGTTAATTTCAATTCATTTTTACCTTAGTTCGAAAATTACTAGTTACTGATCTGTTAGGTCATTCTTAGGACATAAATAAGTTAAACTATATCATTTGTGGTAAATGTTTTATCTCAACCAAACATGTTTCTTCATGAAAATGGCCTTTACATGGGGGTTGGGTGGGTAGGGCTCCTTTTTTTTCATCTAAAAAATAAAAAAAGGGATGTGTGTGTGTGTGTGTGTGTGTGGGGGGGGGGGGTCCTAGGAAAAATTTTCTTTGTGATGGGGTATTGATGTTTTCTGCAACAAAGTATATACGTGTAATTCTGTTGGAATAAAATAGTAAAAAAGATTGATGTCTTTATTGTAGCTGCGGCTGAGAGTAGACGTACTTGAAAGGTTACTTGTGCTACTGAATTGTGTATTTTCAAATTCAAATTTGACCATACAGCACCATTTTAGTGACATTTACATCTGTTCAAGATGTGTTATCTTTGCTATGTCACTTCTTAATTGTTTAATATCCAAAGACATTTTATATCCCTTTTAGGTGACAGGGCTGTCACTAAGGGCCAGGTGCCATGGATTTTCCCCCATTTGCTACAAGCATGACCCCAGTGCCTCCTGTATAGGAAACAAAAATGGAACCAAGAGAAATTCCCCATCTACATGTACTAAAGTGTATTCACCCAGCTCTGCGAAATCCTGATGTATTGGCCATTTTGGAGTAGCATAGGGAACTGGGGTGAGTTTCAAATTTAAACTAATCAATAAACTGACACCACCATATAAAAGGTCATATTGAGATTGGTTAATTGACCAAGTTTGGTGCTCTAAAGTTGAACAGAGATCAAGTTATGATTCTTGAAACATGGTTAAAGATCCTTACAAATGTCTGTAATTTTGCGTCCCCCAAAACCATACAAACTCTTCAAAATATTTTTCAGTTTTTCTGTCAAACTGTAAAATTCGTCATGCATCTACTACATGTACTTGGAAGGAACTAATTCAAAAATCACTATGTTTGTTCATTTTCAGGAATATCACAGAAATCGTGAAAGAAATTAAGAGTTTATATGGTTTTGGGGAACGCTGTCACAAAATTACAGATGGTTGAATTGATCTTTAACCATGTTTCAAGAGTCATAACTTGATCCCCGTTCAACCTTAGGGCCCCAAACTTGGTCAAATAACCAATCTTAACATGACCTTTTTTTTGATGGTGTCAGTTTATTGATTAGTTTAAATTTGCAACTCACCCCAGTTCCCAACACAACTCTGAAATGGCCAATATCTGGGTAGTTGATTTTTACTGTGGACACTTTTCTAGGGAATGAAAATATATAATTCAAGTTCTTGGTTATTTCCAGTGATAGCCATTTGATTCGATTAAGGATTATTTGGTTCTATATTTATGTTAATTTAAAACTAAGCTATGGGCTTACATGTACCTGCCCCAGGCTATCATCACAAGCCCTTAGATTTCATGATAGTGATTGGTTCTACTGATGGTCACTTTACCAAGATTTACCAAAGTAGCGCCACAGATACACTGTGTACACTGTATAGCATTACCATAAGTGGTCTTTTACTTCCTATCTCTTGGGACAGGTTGAGATAAAGACACTTTGAGGACACTGTCAGATGGTGTATGTCTCACTTTGTCACCATCTTCATTTTCTTCTTTAACTGTTAGGTTTCCAACCAGTCTTTTTTATGATCGAAGTTACAGTTTGCTCGTTAAAAAGATGATTTAATGCAAAGTATGTATGTTAAAGTTGGTTCGATCAAGGAAAAACTTGATTGGGTTTGACTGCGTGAGGAAATTTTGATTGACTAACGGGTGTGCCAGCTTTACATCCCACCTAGTGCAATTTATTTTCTGATTATGAGTCACTACTCTTTTGGTTTTGCACAGGAGGTGAAGCATTAAGCTTCGATGTTAAAGACGCAGCAGAAAGACCACCTAGTGAAGACAATTGTGTCTCAGCTGATAATCAAACGAAGAACCTTTCGAAGTCTCACTCAAAAGGCAAACATCGGGGAGAAAGCTGTCCAGAGCAAAATGGATCCTTAGAAAAGCAAATCCTGGGTGCTCTGCAGGTGTCAACGCACCCTTGTACACTCAATGACATTCTACACAGTGTTGCCATCCACACATGTGAAGCAAGTGTAATAGAGTGCATCAATAAACTGGAGGAGACAAAGAAAATAGTCAGAAAAATGAAAATGCCTCCCATGTGGGTAATTGGAGAGTCAACAACAGAGAGCAAGAGGGGAGATAAAGAAATACCTGAACTGCCACCACTGGTACCTGATTATGAATCTGACAATAATGACGAGGAAGAACAGGAGAAATTTATGGAAGACAGAAAGGAGGATAGAGCCTTAGAAGCGAAAGAAAATCTGAGTGATGGAGATGGCCAACAATCGAAAACTTCAGGAAACCTGGAAAAAGGTGATTTGTCTGCGTCACTGTCCTTTGTAAAAAATGAAAAAGAAGGTGATCGTGGTTCTGCCAAGACCCAAATTTCTCAAAATTCAAACGAAGGTTCTTCAAGTAAGGACAGCATGTTCTGTGAGCAAGATGTCGACAACCATCCAAGCCTTGTTAACTGCCCAGCTGAACCTTTATTAGATGAAAATCCACTGCTGCAATCCAATAAAGATCCTTGTCCACAACCCTCTGGTGCTGTTAGGTTGAGCAGTGTATCTCCTTCATCTGATCCTGCTTTTGCTATGGCTCACAGCAGATCTGCCACACTAGGTGCGTCCACACGTCCACCCGCACCCCTGCCAACACCATCAGGAGGACCCCCTCCACCCCCATCAGCTCACCTATTCAATACCTTGATGTCGCAGTGCACCAGAAAACCAGCACCTGTTGCAATGGCTGCAAGACCCACATTTTCACCTCCTCTTCGACCAAGTCAGCAATCTCCCACGATGGCACCACTTCGTCCTTTGATGTCTTTGCCTGTTCCTCGACCAACGCGCCCGCCCACGACAGAGCCTCGCGTTGGCAGTCAAAATCTTGTATTACATAGCTCAAGTGCAAGTGGCCAAATGTCTCAAAATGATTCCCAGCAACCGTGGAACTCAAATGAAAACGAGCAGAAAGAAACCGTGACATTTCACCAGGATATGTTTTCCGCATTTGGCCAGGACCAGCCAAATTTACCCATGGGCCAGTCTCCGCCGAGTTCATCATCTCGAGGGAATACGCTACAGCACAAGGTGCAATCTGCTACCGATTTGCGTCAGCCTTCTCCCATGCGTTTTCCAAAACAAGGTACTGCCAATCTGCCACCACCTCCGTCAGCACACCTTTTTCAGAATCTTGTCAAGAAAGGTCCCCAGGCAGTCCCAACCTCCAGCATAAGGCCACTAAGCACCCTCTCTAAGCAGCCCACGATACTTAGTGATTTGGAAAGGAGAGTACTTGAATACATGAAACGAGAAAGGAAGTCGTGCGATACTCTTCAACTGGCCAGACAAGTTGGTTTGAACACAAAGAAACAGATTAATCCAACACTTTACAAACTCCAGACGCTAGGTTTGATTTACAAGATGCACGATCACCCTCCCACTTGGAAGGTACGCCAAGAAGTGAGTTCCTTGACTTTCCAAGGTTCAGGTGCTGATTCAGGTTCTGCTGGAGTTGATCGAAAGAGACCATATCCTGAAGCAGATAACGATAAAGGGCATCAAACGCTAAAGAAACCTGTTATCTCCACGTCGTCATCACCTGCGTTTGGGTTGTCTGAACAGCAGGGGCCTGTGGCTGGCCAGTTTGGAGGAATGAAGAGCAACGTGTTTACTCCAAAGTTACAGTCAGCTTTAGTTCCATCTCAAAACACACAGATTTCCTTATCATCTTCAGGAAATGATAACAGATTATTAGGTCTTACACCACAAGCATTTACCAGTGGGCCATCCAGTGGCGTTGCAAACTATAATTCAATCCCGCCAACACCTTCAGGCCCTCAAATGGATCTTCCAGATGTCCTCTCCAGTGTCGCTTACGCAGCAATGAACAAAAACCCCGTTAGTGCTCTAAATGAGTACGTGCAAAAAAACAAAATGGAATTAAGTTTTGAAACCCTCAGCCAGCGTCCTACTTTTGCTGTTGCTGCAAAAATCAATGGAAAACTGTTCCCTGCGGCAAATGCCAGAAACATGAAGGATGCTAGGCGCGAGGCTGCAGATATCGCTTTAAGAAGTTTGCTAGGTCGGGCTGCACATACGGGAATGGATGGTACTTCGCCATTGAACATCACGAACCCCTCTGCCAGCGTTCTCAGTAAAGTCCGTACCCACTTCGATCTTATTGCTGCTCTTTCGCATCACACGTTTCTTCAGATTGCAGCGTCCATTGCTGATAAATTTGCTGGAAGAAAGGTTGTGGCGTGCATTATCATGAAACAAGGTGCCGATGATTCTGGCCAAGTTGTTTCTCTTGGAACTGGGAATCGCTGCGTTACTGGTCAGCGGTTAAGTATGGAAGGAAAGACCGTGAACGATTCTCACGCTGAAATTGTAGCTCGTAGATCCCTGCTTCGATTCTTCTACAACCAGTTAGGCAAGTATTGCGAAGGGAAGGAGTCCATTTTCATTGCAAAGCAAGGTTCCTCAAGGCTCGTAGTACGCGAGGAGCTGTCATTTCATCTTTATATAAGTACAGCGCCTTGCGGAGACGGTGCGCTGTTTACTCCCCGAGAGGAACCGAACACTGACTTTTCAGAACACTCAACACAGCATAACCCTATATTCACCACAAAACAACAGGGAATCCTTAGAACAAAGATCGAAGATGGCGAAGGTACGATTCCTATCGACCCTTCCGATGGAATTCAAACATGGGATGGCCTTTTGCGGGGCAACAGATTACGTACCATGTCTTGCAGTGATAAGATTTGCCGTTGGAATGTTCTTGGACTGCAGGGTGCTCTTCTGAGCCACTTCATTGAGCCCGTTTACTTAGCGTCGCTCACTCTAGGCTACCTATACGACCATGGTCATCTCTCACGCGCTGTCTGCTGTCGTCTGCAACACAACTGTGACCTCAACACGCTGCTTCCATCTCCGTATCACGTGAATCATCCATGGCTTGGTCGTGTTACAGCGTATGATCCACCACGCGAGACAGAAAAGACAAATAACCTTAGCGTCAATTGGTCAATTGGTGATGCCTACCCTGAAGTGACCGATGGCCGCACGGGCGCTTGCATGACACGGACACAGAACAGTCCCACTCCTTCACGCGTTTGTAAGGCCGCGTTGTATTCATCCTTCAAAGAGATAAGCGCCAAGTTAAGCCGCCAGGAACTCATGGCCGCTGAAACCTACTGCGAAGCGAAAAAGATGGCGACTGACTTTCAAGAGGCTAAGCGTAAACTGTGCGATTATTTTAAATCGTCGAAATATGGCCCATGGGTCAGTAAGCCAGTGGAGCAAGAAATGTTTTCTTGAATCGTTGTAAAGTTGCAAGTCGGTAATCACCTCGTTGTCTTCATTTATCTGGTATTAGCAAGGAGCGTTATGTACAATTATAAAGTCTTCGCCCTGATTTTTTAATGCCTGTAATTCAGCAAAATAATATGTTGACAAGAGATCAGTATATCCGTTATATCCGTTGAGTTGCATTTTGTTTAGAGATCTGTTTACTGATGTGATGATAGTAGATCCGTTTAGTTATCAGTTAGGTGGTGCCTGTATTGACTAACGTATTTAAAGAGGGCGTTCCTACGTGTATAATCAGTGTTGCCTTCCTTAGATAACATTGGAAACTTTTAACTTATAAGTGGCGTCACAGCTTCCAACCATTCAAATATTCCAAAGATCGGCTTGAAACCTAGTTTCTACCGGCGACACTAAGAACATAATTTTATTTGTATTCTTCTTATAGTTATGATCTAATGGGAACGTGGAAACACATACAAAAACAATCGCTTATCCCAAACATTATCACGATGTTAACAACGTGATCGAACTTTTTTCTTATTGATGATAAGCTTCTTTGATATTTTTTCTGAGTTCCCATGAGGTAGTGTCAAGGTTGAGATTTTGAATAAACAATTCATGAAGTTGTTTCAACTCTTGTGAGTTACTGGTGTAGCTCAGTGTGCACTCCGGACACAGATGGGTCAAACTTTGCGGATTGTAATTTTCTATTTGCCAGTACCCCAAGTTTTGCATTAACTTATGTGTCCCAAATGCCCAGGAGGACTCCATATTCCCAAGAGCATTTTTTTTTTTCAAACAGACGAGAATAGGAGAAGCAAGACTGACGAGAGAGCTATAGATCCGCCTGTTCTTTCGCTTGTTCGGCCGCGGTGGCCTCTGCACCTGAATGAAAGATGAAGCTGAGGTGATCACAGTACTTAACCGTTGTCTTAAAAGGGCTTGTGACTTTTTTTTTTATGTTGGGAGCTACAGACGCCCTATTGATCATTGCTATATCCGATTTCTGATTTGAAGCTAAAAATTCCCGAGTGATCGCCCAGTGCTTGCCTTGATAAAATTATTGCTTTTGTTCTGACAAGGTACACCCACTGTTGGGCCGGGGAGACTCTATTCAAAACCGACGGAGAGGAATGCCACCCGCGAAAATACAGCTTTTTAAAGAAATCTCTGGTAATAGGGAAGCCTAAAGTTGAACCTCCAGAGAGGGTTTAAACTAACTTCATTTTGGGATTACGCTTACTGGACGTCGTGCTCGCCTTTCACAAATCCTAATTTGTTTTAAGAAACATAATTTTTTACCGAAAGCCTTTGCTGTTTGTTGAAACTTTAAAGTGCCAACACTAAAACGTTGTTTTCACACTTTTTCCCTAAAATCATTTACTAGTTCCTCTCGGCTCCAACGAGATTGGATCAAGGTTCACATTTCCAAATTATTACAGCCGCAGACGTAACTTTTAGAACTTTCACCTTGATTTTTGTTTGAGAATAAGAGTTGATTTACAACGATCTTCACTGGGTTTAAAAACCCTGGTAAGACACTTTCCTCTATACGTAACTGCGCTAGCGCCAACTCGGGCTCATTTCCCAGCGGTTATTTATTGACAAAGTCCACGTAGCTTTCAATTTCGTAATATTTTATTTAATAAATATTAATGTAATCGGTTACTAGACGCGAACATTTACTTAACTAATTATACATGTGTGACTATTAACATGAAAAAACCGAAAATTCCGGTTGGAAAATCAAATGGTTCGCGCCATTCCGCTTGGGAAGTTTCAGGAAATATGGGCTGTGATTTGAGGCAATGCAATTTTTCTACCCTTTTTAGTCTTTTCAGCTGATTTGTTTATACTTTGTAGCGGATCGTTCGCCCACCTTGTCAAATTTTACAGTTTAATGTTCATGCACAAGATTTCCATCTGGGTTTTGTGGAAATAGTAGGCATTTCTGGTCTGACAGTGTAAGATCCAGGGGAGGCGCCCGAAAAGAAAATTCTTTTAGACCGGGCTCCCTCCTATTTCAGGGTCTGGATGACTGCCCCCCCCCCCCCCCCCCCCCCCCACTTATCTGAAGGTCTGGATCTGTCACTGGGTCAAACCCTTTTTCCCGTTTAATCATATTTATTGCTGTTATAGCTTTGTCACAACAAACCCATTTTGCTTCAAACTTTTAGTCTTGCTACTGTCAGGAGCATCCGCGTACTTGCAGGTTTCATACGTCGCCTTTCCGTTTGACATTTCGTGGTTTTTGTTCGTCGTATGATTACCAGTTTCTTTTTGTCTTAATTTCTTTCCTTTCATCGATTGTTTAGTAGACGCAAAATATTCGTTGTCATGGAATCGTTGTTCAGTTTGTGTGTTAAATAGTGCACTATGGAGACTTGTTTCCCCTGGAGTAACATATGCATCGTTAAGGTAACCAAGCTCTTGAAACGTTTTTTCTGAAGTTTCCTTACTGGCCGAAACATCCCTGGTTTGATTTCGTTGACTTAAGACAAACCAGTACTTTATATTAACTTCATCTTCTTCCCCCTTTTTCAAGTTGAAAACAAACCGTTTGACGAATTTCCCAAACTTTCCCAGTCGATTTCCCACTTTCATAAACATCAAAATTAATAGAAATTCTACCAAAATGGCAAACACGCAAAAACTCGACACAATAACAACCGTCATAAACAGACCGCTGAAGTTCATGATGCCAAGCTCAGAAAAAGGATTCAAATCGCAACTCTTTTTGTTAAACCAGCGTTTTTCTATAGCTTCTATGGTTCCATTTTCCTGATGCTTTAGTACAGCCTGATTGACATCCTGTAACCATGGTGATGCTTTACGCATTGCCAGTCCCAGTCCAAAGTTGAAGAAGTTTGGCCCCGCCAGACTAAAGGAGCAATTGAGGTCCTTGTTTGCAACTTGACTGAGCGAGAGATAATCCCCAACAAGGCCATGAATTTCCCTGCATAATAGTAAGAGTAGACCTCAGCAAGAAAAACGGGTCCTCGTAAATAAAATTGTAATGCATTAATAGATAAAACAGCACTTTGTAAGTAAGCTCGACAAGTTACAGTATGAAAGAGCATAATATGAGAAAAGAGTTGCTAACCTATTTTTCAGTTTCTGTATTCCGTCTGCAAAACTCTTGACCAAATTTACTTTTAAATTCAGGTGGTAGATTTCACGGAATATATCTTCGCTATGGAATTGAAAGTAAGATTCCTCCTGTGAATCTTGCTGTATTCCAATTTTAAATCCCTTTGGTGGCTGAAGGGAAGGATGTCGGATCTGCAAAAGATATCAAAACATAAAAGGCAAAAGTAGAAGACAATATTTTTCATACCTTAAGTATGAGATATGCCAGGGTAGGTCTAAAAAATAACAAGGGTTATTTACAGCCGCTATAAGTGGCTCTTTGTTTCGAAAATGTGTCTTGTGTTAGTTCCAAAAACAAAAAGATAGGACCAAAAAGAAAAGCAAGTTTAGTTGTCAAATTAGCAACAACGTTAAGAGGCACTATAGAAAATTAATAAATTATTATTGCTATTAACGTTGTGGATAGTTTTGCCTCTTTTGTGTGCATGGAAACCGGAAAAGATCCTATTTTAGTATAAACTAAAAAAAATTGGTGTTCAAGAGTTACTTTGCTCGCGCTACACTGCCTTCAAGTGCTCTTATGTGAGAATAATTCTGCTTGGGATGCATCGTCATTCATTTCTAACGGGCAGAGTAAAAATTAACGAACAGTAGTCGTACTGATGCAGCCTAATGATTTCTTCTAAGAAAATAAGAGCAAAGTGTTTACGTGCTGGCTTTTATAAGACTTTTATGAGTTGAATTAATTGGAATCTACTTATGCTATCCACGAGTCGGTTTAACACTCCTTTATCTGAAATTATGTACGGTTCAAACACCACGGACAAGTTTCTACAAGGGAAGTCTCCATCTGAAGTAAAATATTCACATATTGTGCTGGTGGAAAGATGCTAGCATTTAAAATTTTAATAATGTACAGAGTTATTAATATAGGTTGTCTTTTGGCTAGAACTGGTGAATATAGACAGATGGAGACTAACCCCGTAGTACAGAGTTTATCGAGGCTGGAATATTGAGAGAGTATCATTCATATCACTACTACAACGTTTAATTCAGTGACCTTTGAGTCCCTTATTCCACTTATAGGCAGCTCGAAGGTTTCTTGAACAAGAAACGCCATCAAGTTTGCACAGTACGTATTGGCGACGATCAGAGCGAAGAAAGCATAAAATGTGGAGACACATCGTGCACTGCTACTATGAGGTGTCTTCTCAGCTCCGATGTCCTTGCCAAATGCAACTCCCCAGACATAAGTCATAGAATCTGGAATAGAAAAAGATTGGCTTGCTTAGGAATCTGAAAAAAGTGGAATTTTCATTGGCAATCTAAAAACACTTGAAGGATTCTTGCGATTTTACACGATCTTGGAATCATAATAATTTTGAATAAAGATATGTAATAAGCGACAAAGAAAGAACCCATGAATTCCTAACATACGATGGGCGATCTATCCATAAGTCCATTTGCCCATCAATTTATGAGTAAGGTACATGTTTGAATCTTTTGAAGTCCATCGAAGTGTGGGTAAAACGCAGCGTACACATGACAAGTAAATATCGGCTTTGTAGTGGTAAGACTGATAAACGTTTCTTCCTGCCCTTTTTCTTTCATCACGATACACGGTAGTCTCTTCTTGAAACCTGTAAAAACTACAGATATGTCTAGGATTGCAAGTTAATGAGATTCACGCGTCTTCTGATAGACATCAGGAAGTGCCCCCTACGCCCAATTCTCACCTAAACGCAAGCAATTCCGTCTAAATGGGGTCATGTGGAAGTTGGAAATAGTTTTGTGTAATATGACGTTCCTAAGTTCCGAAGTTTTCTTGCCTTTCTGGACGTAAGCGAAAACATATGACCTCTAAAATGAGTGAAAGACATACAAACTAACAAATGAGACAAAGATAATTTGATGCAAAGTTAGTCTGAGATTTCGTCTGACTAAACCAACTAATATCAATTACCTAACAGCGTAAAGCCTTGATCTCCACCATTCAGCTTTCTGCAGTGTCCGTAAGGACTTTTCCAGTCGATCCACCAGATTACCAATAAAATAAAATTGATGAATCCAACGATGGAAAACCACAGTTGATATTGAAAGGGTTCCAGCCAAGAGCTCCACTGGATTTCTGCCCAACAAAAAGCACGCTCATAATATCAGTTGTAAAGGGTTGAAGCAAGTAAATCAGGATTAGCCAGCCTTTCATGGGTATAACATATCAAAAGCTATGCCAACTAATCAAGACTTGTACTGAAAAACAGTGGAAAAGACTACGTGTAGCTTGAGCCAATTCCCTTTTTTCCTAGTCGATGTTACATTATCACATTTTAGGTTAAATGAAGCAAATAGCCTAACTGCAAATCTATTGAAGTAAAAAACATCAGATTATGGGTCTGGCCATTCTGCCTATTTCTTTCGCCCTTAGATAGGTTACCAAGAATACACGTTGCTTACGTCGCTACTATCAGACAGTATCGAGTTCTTCAATTTGGAGGGATACTGTTAATTGAAAACGGACAGTCTATAGTCGATTGTTACTACTGCAAATATCTTTTAACTGTTAGTAGTAACCGTTCATCAGTGGGATGCCTAAAATGAATGCAATAAAGGTATTCGAATGAAGTTGCATATTACCTTTTGGAAGCAATAAAGCAAAAACCAAATTTTTCTCCAAAGTATAAATGTAATTATGCACAGAAGTCTATTTATTATTGTATCAAAGGGCGCTTTTCAAAAGCCAGAACTAGCCAACAGAACCGGTCATTTTCAAAATGAAAGAGTCGTCTTTTTCTCGAGATTTTCTCTTAAACCTATCATTTCCGTGCATGTCATGCATGCACAAACTGATCTGGCTGAATAGTACTCATTAAAAGTGAAATTCTCTTAACAACCGCATCAGTCTGGCCGCCCAGTTTTGACAAATGGAAAGCGCCCTAAAAAAGACAGTTATGTCTTACCGTAACTAATCTGGTCATCCTTTAAGACCAAAATATTTAAAGCCAAATGAACGAAGGGATGAGCGAAGTCAAGATAGTTTTCTCTGAGTTCATTCATGGATAAATCAATCGCGAAATCCGCCCTCCCAGAAATCACTTCCTGGACTATCCCGTTCCACTTTTTTGTTTCCACGTCAAAGTCACCATAATTTCCGTCTGGAGTAAAGTAAATCTCGCTGCGAAATCCAAGCTCACTCTGGATCATTACAAGTAAATCGATGGAGGCACCATAACAACAAAACGTTTTTTCGATGATGCGGCTTGAATTTTTAAACCTGTAGCAAAGCTGTCCTCTTCCAATGCAATACAACATCCCATTGCCATCGAATCGAGGGTCTTCTACTTGAACCCAGGGAGAGTACAAATTAACAGGGACTCGCATAACGTGGGGTTCTGGGACAGAGGAGACTGTCAGTGTGCTTCCGTTAGGGGCCAAAAGATTTTCCAAAGCAAGTCCCGTCGGTGTCCTTTGTCCCACAAGAACCCATTTATTGGCATTGATCCCACTCTTTCGTAGATTCCATACTTTAAATGTTGTCTGAGAAGTCTCGTATAGGGAAGGTTTCGCAAATAACGAGCTCTTACCTTCAACGAAATACTTCTTGAGATATCTTGTTTGCCATAAAACAGGAAAAGAAACGGTTAGCAAGACGTCTTACACTTCTAAAAATTCACTGCCCTGTAAACAGTTTAACTTACTGCCCGTAAGATCGGTTAAAAATAAAAAAAAATTGTAGGAGTTTCTTTACATTGTCCATACACTTCATGGTCTTTTTTTGTTAATGCCATCGCAGCTCAAATAACTCAGAAAGGCCACACAATGAACAGGAACACCTTGGAAAGTTTCCATTATAGCCCAGATAATGAGACAGCAACGCCAGATATTGAGGGCTTGATTAAGGAGGACATTCCCAAAAGGCAATAACTCCAGGGGACATGACATAGAACCTTAGCTGACTCACCACTTTTAAATGATACCTGTTGATTTTTATGCTTTTTTTTTCTGGTAAATAAATAAACTGAAACTGAAGGTATAGAAGGGGGACAAACCATCCGCGAGAATAAACAGCGGTCAAAGGAGACCTGAAAGAGATGCATGGGAGCCCTCGGAATAGCTAACAGATCGGGTTAACAAACAACAGAAACGATAGATTGTAGCCCTGAAACAATACGCCTCCGTGCCAGAAAAAAAAATTACCCTCTTTTTAAAAACTAAAGTTTATCATATTTTTTTAGGGGCACCCAATGGGACATTTTGAGAAAGAGACCTAAAAACAACAAAAAAGCATAAATCAAGCTTCCCGAAGCCATTTATAAGCATTTTGGGAAACTGCTGGGAAAAATTTATCTGTTCCTCACTCCTAGCAAGACTGGTGGAAGAGTTCCCAGCCAGCAAGGTGCACCTACAACCTGCAACCTGACTTACTGGCAAGTTTGCCAGCAGACGTATCTCCAGACTTAACTAGCCAGTTTGGGTGTGTGGTCATAGGGAAAAATTCAGCCCTTCAGTGGGGGAGGGGGGGGGGGGGGGGGTGGATAAAATAAAGGGGTGGACAGGATATTAGGTGTGGCCTAAGGACGAAATTCACACCTTCAGTGGGGGGGAACACGTTTCTGACAAATGGCATGTACCGACTATTCTAGAAAGCAAATCCCCACAGACACCCTGAATTGTCTACTTCCATTACCCAGAAACACTTTCGTTCCAAGAACATATTAATTATTCCAAACATCTCAAAGCCAGCTATTATTTGCCTGAAGAACTAGTTAGATTCCTTGTTTCGAATCCTTAAGCACCTTACGATAATTAGCAGAATAATAAATTAACAATGGGCACTTACAAATTTGCTAAATCTTGAATCTCTGGTCTTCCACAGCTTTCTCCAAGCAGACAATCACTTTCAAAACGTCTGGCTCGTCCAAAAGCCTTTTCGTAGGCGACTTGATAAAGAAAGAGGGCATCATTGATAGCTTTTGAGTAAAGACTAAAATCCAGATGTGGTTCGCATCGTTTAGAGCTTATTCTAAGAGAACCAACTGGAATCTCATTGATGTCTTGTACTCCATACTCTGTTACATCGGTCACAATCCAGAGACTTCCCCCCTTACTAATGTTAAAAGACTGTATCACTTGAAATAAAAGATCATTTTCTGTATCTCTGCTATGTACAACAACGACGTCAGCCTGCTTTGAAATAAGGGACTCCAATTTAACTTGTAGGCCTACATGTTTGTTTTGGACAAGCCAAAGCGTATCTTTGATAGTCCATTTCTCGCGCTGAACTATTTCAGTCATCGAATCCTCAAGTTCTTTGCCGTCTGCGTCAGCAGTTAACACTAAGCTTAGACTGCGCCGTCCTGTCTTTTTCATGACGTCCCAGATTACTTGTGTATAATGTTTCATTGATGGCAAGGCCACCCGACTGAAATAGGCCGAACTTTCCTGAAAAGAAAAAAAATTATAGGTGACGGTGAAGAATGCGTGCGTGATTGCGGAAAAAACCTAGTCCGGTTATAAAATGTCAGTAGTTGGCTATTTTGGCGAAGCTGGGGGAGAAATTGAGGAAATTTCATTCCCATTTTTCATTTTTTCCAAATTCGCCACTTTTCAAAAATACGTCAAATGTTTAGTTTAACTTTAATGGGCATTTTTGCCCAAAATCCACACTATTCACCACTCTTGTAGGGCCCGTCTCATCAACACCGTTGAATTGTTCCTTTGATTTGCACCAAAGACTTTGTCATTTTAGTCAAATAATTCGACATATACACGACAAATTTCGCCATATTGGCCACTGACTTTTGTAAGGCCCTCTGGCCTAACCTCTGGCCAGTTTATTTGCATCTGAAAGTTGATTTTCTTCATATGCGCTCTATCATCAAAATGTTTGGCGAAATGTCACCAAATTCGCCATTGCCTTAAATAAATGCCCCATCTTGATCAATAAATTATTCTCAGTAACAGAATAAAAGGTCACTGAAGTAGAACAGGAGGTCCTTTTCTTAAATTGATACAGTATTGACACGCAGGTTCCAAAACAATATGGAAACTGAGGTGCATAATAAAGTGAGATAATGCCCTCGCTCCTCGGTTTTCTTGCCTCGTCCACGCGTATCTGTATATTTTTAATAACGCAGATCTTTTACTCCGTTTTAACCGGATTGTAGTTTTTGTGTGGACAAACGAAAACGGAATACGATGATATTACACATCGTAAAGGGCACGCTGTAAGGGACGCTACTCTTTTTGCGTCGTTTATGCGTTTTTGTGTGGAGGGGCAAATGATTTAAATACGCTACGTGTGGATGCGTACTTTTTTGAAAAAGAAGGGAAAAATCGCCGTTTTCTTTGTCTTTTTTGTTAAAAAATATCCGAATTTGTGACGACTAGGCCTTAGAAAAATAATAACCTCGCGCTACACGCTCCGTCTGAATATTTTTAAGAAAGGTTCGGACCTCAGGCATTATCTTATGTACCTAATACACATATACATTGAATAGACAATACCTGAAGAGTTAAAAGTTTTAATTATATGACAAAACGTTTGGTTCTTTTTTTATCAAACCCTACACCTGTTGACCAGGAACAGTAAAATCGATTAACATCACTTTCGCACCTTGAAACGTTAATCTAAAAACCGTTTTTTGAATCATAATTAATCTACCTAGTTCATAAGGAGACTTTTTAACAGGGCGTAAGATCAGAAGAGCCCACGCAGTCCTGCTATTTAATAAGCTTTTTGTCCTTAATTTTGCTAGAGGCTTCATTGCAGTCAGATCCCAGTGATGAGGCCCTTGATATAGGCGTTAAAGCTTCTAACAAAACCTTTAAGAACAGTAGTTCCGATTTAGATTAATCATTACAATGAAGTTTGACGAGTGTATTTTTGTTTGTTTGTTTGTTTGGTGGATGGAGTTAAGGAAAATAGATAACCTTGAACTGAAGAAAAATCCCTGCAAGTCAGAACTGACAAAGAATATTGAAATTCAGACACCCTTGGTACCGGAAAATGTGTAACAAAAATTGCAATGTTAGTTTTTTTAGAGTTATCCGATATAAACAAATTGGAGTTCAAAATTTTAGATCAATAAAGTTATCGTGAAGAAAAAATAGGGAAAATACATGTATTCCCGACCCCCCCCCCCCCAAAAAAAAAAAAAAAAACGGGCAATTTTTTCTTTCGTTTGTTAACCTGAGAAAATTCGGGACAACCACTTCAAACTAGAGGTGTAGCAACAATATATAGCACACCTCTAGCACCACATTGTAATTCATCGCAGCTATTCAACATTTGTTGATCTTTTCAAAATGGTATAAAAACAAAAATTTTCGCAATAACTTAGTTTTTGTGTTGTTACGAACGCATCTTCAAATACTTTTCATTTGGGGGGAATATTTAACCTTCTAACATACCAGCTATCAAAATTAAGGCTTCGGTTTGATATGAAGTTTGTTTTTAGCTTGTACCGGCTGAAACTGACTCAAGTCCAACGAACTCCCACAGAGTTTGGGCCGCCTGTGCTGACTCATATACGTAAAATGTCATGCAATTTTTGGCTTTCAAACACATTCAGTTTAAAACGACTGACCATAGGCGTACGGGCCGGGGGGGCGAGGGGAGCTGCAGCCCCCCCAAAGTTTGGGCAACTCAGATTTTTTTGGGCAGCAAAAGAAAATTTGGGCAAAGCCAGTTTTTAAAGACGTTTCCATGTTTTTTATTATTATTATTATTTTGAAGAGATAAATATTTTCTATTTTAAATAGAAGTCGGCGTAATAATTCAGTTACGTTCACACGAGACAGTGGTTGCCTAGCCAAAAATGTCCAGTGCTGGCCACAAGATCCCTACTTTCCTTTTTCATCCTTAGTTCCACACTTCTCAGAGGTGTGGAAGTGTGGAAAAGTCTGACAAAGTAAGGATATTGTCGCACTTTTCCCACAGGCACATCAGCAATGGGTCTGAAAGTGAAGTGGCCGACTAATTCTCAGTTTGAATTACGAGAAGAATCATAATTTTTAAAGAAAATCTATCGAGCGGTGTAAAAATTATTCACTAATTTGTTTAAGTAGACCGAATGTTTACAAAACCCTTAACAAGATCGAGCGCTAATCAAATCCTTCCTTATAGCAATTGGCAGGAGCTATCTCCATGATCTTTCACACACGTTTTTAAAAAGATTGAAACTACTATGAGGTGAAATTGCGCTCCGTTTTCTTCAGATTACGACTAAACATCAAGATTTTCCTTTTTTACCTTATTTCTAACAATAAAAACTTCATCCCAAAATATCTCGATAACGCTCTTACAGTTCCGTTTTAACTTCGCGAACATCGAGGCGCCTATTGGAGGAAAGAGCTCCCTCCCCTGAACGATTTTGGAAGAACAGTTCCAGTGAGAAATATTGCTGCAAGTATAATAGACATGGCGTCATTTTGTAACTATGACAGCTCCGATGTCATATTTGCAACCCTGATCATGACAAATTTCCCTCTTTATCTAATACAACTGTGATGGCAATTTTTTCCAAATGCTTGTTTGTGGCGACATAGTTTCTGCTCAAACTTGGCAGGTATTGACTCTGAAAAACTGTATCGAGCCACTTTCATATGCCAGTACGGCCTATTTTGTTGCATGGCCCTAGTTTCCTTTCGACTGGTTTGTAAAAATTTGGGCAACTTGCAAGAATTTTTTGGGCAAATGGATTACCGCCCCCCCTGGCAAAAAATTGCCCGTACGCCTATGCGACTGACCCTTTTTGTTGGATAAATAAAGAACGTAATCATAAATGCATTTATATTATGATCATTACATTCCTTGTTCTGTTAAACGAGTACAGACCACGCATTAAACAGGTGCACTAGAATCAAGACAACAGTAAACACAATATTAATGAGAAGATTCAACCTGATTGAGCTTGTCCGAAAATCGTTTTTTCAAGATCAGTCTCTAAAGATTTTCTCGGGGCTATTCAATTTAGCATCCTTTTGTTCTGGTTTAATTTTTGTATTCTTGTTTTGATTGTAAAAATTCATCCACGAGAGAAATTAATTATCTTTGGATAATATTTTGAACTTAATAGCTCGACGGCATATCGTCGACTGGAATGCATCCTAGAGTTTTCTTTAATAGCTATTGCTGATGGATCAATCATCTTTAATTCTTCAACATTCCTCGTGGAAAATAAAATTCTTAGCGAAAGTAGGCTGTTGTAAGTTAAACTCCCTAAAATCATCGACATTTCCTTGCTAATCTTCACATTCTCATATCAAACAAGCATATATACTTTGTTAATTCAGTTGTCGATTACCGATAACTTGTTCGAAATCGTCAATCAAACACCGCCAATACGTCGAGAGAGGCAACATAGAGTAAAGATTGTTATATAAAATCCTTGTCCTTTACGGCATTAAAAGGCTGACGTTCGAGTTTGCCTCGCACTTTTACAAAGTTACGGAAACAAATGTCATGAGTATATACTATTAACTGTAATTTTATTACATTATACCTGAGTTCTCGGCTGTTCCCTGGTTTGAAAGATGCCAACTGTTGGGATGGCCGATGACTCCAAGAGAGAAGAGAGGAACAAAGACTTGCTGTTAATATCCACAAAAATTGCACCTTGAACTTGCAATGAATTACTCCACCTGTCGAGGAACGAATTATTGTAACTTGCGTAGCTGCCGGCTACTTCGGTCTCATCCAGCCACTGGATATTAATTTCCACGTTAGAAGTCTTCTGCGGTGTTCTTTTAAGCTCTTGACGACTGGCAAGAAACAGATCATTTGCATTTTGAAGAATACTGTTCATGTAGCGACTTGAGGAATTATAAAATATTGCAATTTCCACAGTTACATTTTCGGTAGCTGTTGATACTGTCAACGAATGGATTTCTTGCAAAATTAATACCAAAAACAACCTTATCCCGTGAAGTTCCATAGAAATCAACTTCAAAAAACGTACTTGTCCTGTTAAAGTTTAAAGTTGTTTTTCTCCGCTTTCAATGTTGAAAACTCGCCCCAAGGTAAGAAAAACATTACTCTTCTAATTTTCGATGTGATAATTATTAGCAAATGAAAAACTACAACATGAATTTTAATATGAAAATCCACCAAGAGCTTTAAGTGATGGGTTTAATTTACGAATTGCATTGTAAGGCAGTTTAAATAAATATAAACTATACCCTTCAAAAGTTTAGTGACAGCCAAACGATCAATACTTGAGAAAATAGAGTGCTTACAAAGTCAGCGAAATATCGTGCTGTCTGATGAGAAAAACCTTGGGCGAAACGCCACGGATAATCTAATCTACAAAAGACCAGGCTTAATGGAGTGAAAGAATAGCCATAAAAAACGCAACTTAGTAATATATTAGCGGCATTTGTATAAATTTGGAGGCTAAAAAAGAACGGCAAAAACATCCCACGAAATTTTACTGACAAGTATAAGATGTAGTAATCTACGGCTGAACCTTAACCATAAATTAAATGTGTTCTGATGAGATGAATTTTATTCAATTTTGGATAAATTATTTACGTTTCTGGAGAAAATGTTTGGTTTCCATGGACACCAATCTCACCCTCAGGTGTTCAAAGGAAACGATTAGAAAGGTGAGATCGAGCTCTTGACACACATAATACCGCCATTCTGCAACTTTTGAAACACTAGAAAACTTCATTTCCAATTTTTATGGAAAACAGATATGTTGGCCCACAGAAAAGATAACATACCAAAGTAAACAAACAGAACACATAGCGAAAAAGTCGGCCTGCATTTACCATGCAAAATGCTATCTAATAAAACACATAAAAATATATTTTTGAAACGTGGCAACAACACATCACCGCTAGCCTATAAATCTGTGACGCTTTTAAAGATGACTTTCGTAAAAGACTATCACAGAGAAAATTTAAAAATGTGATTAGCCTTTACTCCTAGGCGAAGTCATAAACATTGGTGTTGCGCCAAGCGTATAAATGTTTTATGAGGTCAGACAGGTTTCCAATACATCTCACAACGTCATGGTGAGCATGCATCGGCCGTGGGAAAGGCCGATCAACAGTTACTCTACAATGCATATCACATCGCCGGTTTAATAGCGAGTAAACATACTAAGGTACTGACGCTGTTTTTATGAAAAACTGAACATTTTTCATCTTCAAAAGCTGTAGTATAAATAGAGGATATTACATGGCCGCGCGGAGATACGAAATTTCTCTTTTTCAACACGAGACGAGAAATTTTGTATCTCCAAGCGGCCATGCAATGTTCTATTTATTATACAAACACCAATGAAATACCAAACCATTTCACTTAAATAGTTTTTTGGTGTGAAAGGCGCGATTTATCATGTAGCCATAGCAACGGTGATATTTTCATATGTGAAGTTAACACGTTATTTTTACATGTGAAGATATCAAGTTTTCGCGCGAAAGCTCGCCTGGTATTTCATTGGTGTTTATATAATAAAGTTGCATATCACCAGATTGCGATTTCTTTTCCTATTTCATGTATGCGTACAAAACTCTCTAATAGTCCAGTGTCTAATTACAAAATTACCGCTGAATAAAAACATTAGAAGAAGAAGAAGAAGAAGAAGAACCTTTATTAATTTATACCGCTCAGGGTAGCCCCTTCAGACGCAAAAAGCTGTCTGTTATCAATGGGAGCCCTGAGCAACAACGCACAAAAACCACACTGAACATATAAACATTACACTAATACAGGTAATAATATAAATAGAAAACTATTTTCAATTAAAAGATTAAAAGATGTAAAACACGAATATCAATAAGATAATTCGTTAAAAAGAGTGCAACCATAATAATAGAAGGATCTTTTTGCAATTTCAGTTCTCACAGCAGGCGGATGTAAGAGGTTGCTTTGTCTAGTAGCGCGCCCATGGATTGTATTATTACGTTTAAAATATTGTTTAAAATACTGGGGACATTGACCTTGCAGGCATTTCTTAACGAGTTTAAAAACAGATTGACGTCGGCGCTCCTCCAAGGTGGGCCATTTCAGAACGTCCAATGCCTGCTTGCTGCGCACAGTACAAGGCACTATCCTAGCAGCCCGGTTTTGGAGGGCTTCAAGGTCTTGTTTACGACCTTCCCCGCAACAGCCCCACACACTTACACAGTATTCTAAAATTGGCCTAATTAGACTACAATACACTACATTTGCACTCTCTCTAGTGAGGCTTCTGCGAAGCCTGCCGAGCATTCCTACGCGTTTTCCCGCCTTCGAAATTAGGTACTTTATTTGCTCGTTCCAGCTAAGGCGGTCATCAAAAACTATACCTAGATAAGTGAAGTGAAAAACCCGCTTAACTACATTGTTATTTAAAGTAATAGAAAAAGAGTTAACAGCAGATAATCTAGGGGCGGTTCCGAAAAGCATAGCTTCGGTTTTTGTTACATTAACAAACAGACTATTAAAAGAAAGCCAGTGATCAATCTTAGACAGTTCTGCATTCAGCTTGTCTTGAATGACAGAGGCTTGAGAGGATGAACAGTATAAAACAGTGTCATCAGCGTACATCAGAATATTAACGACATATTCATACTGGGTTAGCCTCGACGTAAAGTAACATGCAGTAAAACCCCGCGTATAAGAACCTGGGTTTTAAGAACCTGTTATATAGGCTAAAATTTTCATTTTAAGGCCCCCTCCACATAAGAACCTATTAAGGCTAAAATTTTAAGCTAGGTTCTAATCAGTGGTGTTGCTGTAAAAGTGTACCAACTTTGAAATGGCATTTCAGAGGACTATGTGTTTGTTTGTTATGTTTTGTTGAGGAAATCCCCAATAGAAACGTGCTTCTTTTGATTTTTGCTATACGTAACTCCAGTGCCGTAGCCAGACCAAACGGCCAACCGAGGCAGGCGGGAGTTGCTAGAGGGGTTCGGGGGCATGCCCCCCCCCGCCCCCCCGAGAAATTTTGAACTTTAGTCTCTCGGAAATGCGATTTGCAGCGTTTTCTGGGCCTTTCGGTAACTTTCTTTCGAGTTAATTTAAGTGGAATTTAAAAAGCAATAATCAGAAACAAGCTACATAATCTGGGTGACCGTTAACCTCGCCAATGGTTTTGATCAGTATTTGTTCAAAAAAAATTTGAGTTAACGTACGTAGCCCCTTGAGATCGATGATATGGTAATTTTTTCATAGTATATTGACTGAATTGCTGAATTCTTTGTAATATCATGATGCGTTAAAAATATCCGATGATCGCTTATGTAAAATAAAAATGATCGGCGAAATTCGTCAAAATTTTACCGAGGCGAGTGCCTCGGTTGGCCTCATACTAGCTACGGCGCTGAACTCGTAACATCGTTCTTCATGCTTAAGAAACATACCGTGTGCGTAACTTCAAATCTGAACACTTCTGTGAGAAAGACTTTGAATATATACCTATACTCAAGGGCTGCTTGTCCTCTGTTAATTGTAGCTTTGATTTATTAATTTATTTTATTTATGTATTTTTTAAACCTTCCGTTTCGTTATTCTTCTTTTTTTTTTTCATTCCTTTTTTTTTTGTGGCACAACCGCCGATTACGTACGTATCCATGTTTGGCTGGCTGCACAAACTGGGCTCTACAGAGCGTTTTCACACTGACATCACGGCGGCCATATTGGTGTTCTAAAACAATGAAACGGCAGCCATGTTGGTATACCAAGAAATGAATTCTATTCTCATGTAAACGCTATCTTCTGTTCTAACAATTAGCATAGATCCTGGCCACGCAAGTGGAAACGTTCTACTGATTCATTTTTGGTCTAGGTTGCGTAAGCAGCGAGATTCATAATCTGCAACGCGTTTTTCGCCCCGGGGGTTAGTCCCTTATTTAGGCTATATAGGTATGTGCCGCGCCAAAGGGTATATTTTTTTAGCTGTTTTGGTCTGAAATAGGGTATCAATTTCGACCATTTTGGTCTGAAATAGGGTATGGTTTGTGCACTCTAGTCTTGATTTGGGTATGCTTTTTAGAAGAATTAGCTACTTCTTCATCATTTGGAAATAGGACCATTTCCCTTTTAATGTTTATGCCAACTACCGTGTACGTGCCGTAACAGCTTGTCACGCGCTCCGGTCACTCGCGGGGCTCCAGGGCTTCAGGTCTGAAATGGGGTGTCAAATTTTTGATCAGGTCTGAAATACGGTAGGGAAAATCACAGTCTGAAATAGGGTAAGGGTTTCAAGAAGCGTGCCGCACACCCCCTCCCAATTTTTCTGGAAGTATCCCCCCAGAATTTCTGGGACACAAAAGGTAGGTCATTGTGCCAGGCGTTCCTTGCGGAGACCGCGGAAACTGAGACTAAGAATCTTTGCGTGATCCAAGCCACGCATGTTTTGCGAAGAAAACGTAGGAAAGATTAAATTTAGAGCTTTTCCGAAACGTGCTGGTCCACGAATTCTATCGCTTGAAAGCGTTGATTACTTTGGAGCAAGTGAACACTACTGAGTGGTCGAAAAAAAAAGAATCTTAATTAGCAAAATTGCGATGGTCGGGTGTTGTACACTATCACTGTATGAAAATGAGTCTTGAATTTTCGTGTATTTATACACGCGTATAGGCTGCTACCGCAGAGGTATTTTTGGTCGTCGCTAACACGCGTACTAAATCAATTCAGAAACAACTAAAAAGTATCGACGTCGATAAAGCAGGAAGTAAAAAACCTTAAGCGAGTAAATCATGATTGTTTCTTTTAGAATTAATCGCCTCCTCATTTCTTGATCTAATCTCCAAGCAGGCGAGACCTGAATGCCGCTGTAAGCGTGTTCTTGTTATTTCCTAATTTATCTCGACCTTTACGTCAGGAAGCCATGCATATGAATACCTTTTCCTAAGCACGTTTAACCATAGCTATCGGTAGCCCTGATTTGTAATGGTAATTGGACTGAGTGGGTTCCAATTCGATCTCGTCACTTGTACGATGACAGACTAAACTGGAATTGGTCCTAATACCAGTAGTTTACTTTTCCTGTAACTTAGCTTAGTAGTTTACTATAGTTAAACAAGCGAGCTCTAGTGCCTAACGCCAATCTTCAACGACACTGCAAACAGTCCATTCTCCTTGAAACTCGGTAGCCCTTAAAGAAATTATGTCACGATTTTTTGGTGTTACTTTACAACTCTAAAACGCACTGGAATCAAAGAAAACCCTGAAGTTATAGTTCAATTTTATTTTAAATTATTTTTCTTCAGTACTACACTTCAGGCATTAGTAACGGTCTATTATATGGTACGACCGCTGTTCATCTTGGTAAGCTGCAACGCCTGCAGAACGCGGCAGCTCGGCTGGTATGTACTGTATCTAGGTATGATCCTATCACACCATCCCTGATCAACCTGCACTGGCTTCCGGTTACCCACAGAATAGAATTCAAGATAGCAATGCTAGTTCACAAATGTATCTACGGCGTCGCACCACAATATCTTTTAGACTTGATAAAAATCAAAGAGAGCTCGCGGTATCAGTTGAGATCATACCGGGGCATACTCCTAATGGACAATACCTATAGAACAAAAAAGACACTCGGGGATAGGGCGTTTGAAAATGCTGCGCCCAAAGTATGGAACCGACTCCCTCTAGAAATTAGACAATGTCAATCATTGAACATTTTTACTAAAGGCACATCTTTTAAATTAGCTTTTTATTAGTTCTTTTATTAACTCATATTTTACTTTTATTGTTTTCCGAAAATTGTAAATTAAAACTATTATTATCATTATTTTGATTAGCCATTTATTACTTTAAGATTTTAGTGTTGTAATGCGCATTCGATCATATCTTTATCGCATGCTAGACTGCGCAATATAAGAAATAAACATTATTATTATTATTAGTTAGTAAGGGTCTGTGGCTTTCGATGGCCATGATGAAAAGGGATTGCAACTTTAAAAATTGGGCCAACGTTTTCAAGCTAAACACCTGCGTTGACGAAAAAATAATAACAAAAGAGCGATCATACTTTGCTTTCCCTTTGATGGAATCATTTAGTATCTTCCTCGGCTTTTACAGTTCCATGTATGAAAAAAACATGATTTACAATACTTAGCTTAAGCTCAGCTTCGATCAAGAAAAGCTGAACTCACCATAGCATAGTCCCTTTAAGTTGACTCAAAACGGTTTCCAGCATTTTCCCAGCACTTATAATTAACCACTAGTAGTATTGTCCACATTCTAAAAGGCAATCTGGTGAGACAGGGCCGTTCACGGGTTTAATAATCTAACCGTTGACAACGTTTCTGAATTCAAAGCAGCCTAGTCCCTAGGCGTTCTCGGCGCGGTCAATCCTGGACTCTACCGTGAGACTTCGCGCGGACAACGGGTCAAGAGAGAACGCCTAGGGACTAGGCTGAGTTCAGAGGTCAATGGTCACTACTGTTCACATTACATACGGGGACCTGGAACAGACAGCGAAGGAGCTCAGACACCACGTGAACATTTAAACTGTTTCCCAGCAGGCGATACTGTTGTTTGACGGTCACTGATGGAGGGAAGCCTGGATCGAAAAGAACATATGTATTAGATTTTGGACCAAATTCAGGCCAAACTTCTATGCAAGACATCATCACTTTGAAGGGGCCACGTCACGCTCTTTGCTATCTTTCAAAAAAGCTAAAATATTTTCGCATCAAATGAATTCCCAAAATAATGGTCCAGTTTTGTTATTTAAGGCAATGTTTAGGCATTGAAACTGTTTGCTGAGTATGGTTCTAAAGATATCGCCCACCTACAGAGGTCACGCGTAAAATTTGTCTATCATCATTTAAGTTGACGACGCCATACGCGATACAAGAGATGTGGATCCACACTGGCGACAAATTACAGGCGGTTTAGGTGTGAACGGGCTAAGGAAGTTTAAACTTACAAAATTCAGCAGGAAATCCGTGAAGATTGGCCACCTCGCGCGGAGTAAAGTACCTTAGCTTCAACGCAGTCAGCAATTTAGATTTCTGTTCCCCTTCCTTAAGATCTCTGTATCTGTTAAAGATCTCTGTGTCCTAAGAAGGCAATAGCAAACCACTTAATCTGGCAAACTAACACAAGCAAAATAGTAACTGCAGATCAACAAAATGAAGTAGAAGATAATTAGGTAAAACTTTTTACTTGAAACCATAGGCTCAAAATAGGAAGAAGAATATATAGGAGATCATGTCAGTATTAATTTTCAAGCAAAAGACGTTGCCGAAATTAATCCTAGCAGGAGGCAGAACGTATGCACTACATATGAAACTGTAAATGGTCTTGCTTAGTGCGAGTCTTTCCATAACTCAGTGGTTCCAGCTCGAACGACGGACATTAGGAGACATAATAAATTTCACATTTTTCTAAAAGAAGAAAAAAGCAGATATTTATGTTTCATCCTGGGACAACCAACAAAAAAGGTTCACTTTTTGTTTCTTTACGTATGCCAACTTCCTTATAAATGTACTTAACTTCCATTGCAATTGTCCTTCTCTCCATTCTCTGCCATTCTTATAGTTGGGACTGCTTACTTGAACATAATTTATAGAGGAATACAGGAGGCTAGAGGAATGTCAAGCTATTACTTGAGATAACTAAAAGGGTGTTAACAAAACAGCGAAATTTCCCTTGTAAATGTGATATCGGTACCGTTTTATTAAAAGCCATCGGAATCTTACATCAATATCTGCCATTTTGAGAACTGAGCCTGTTCCTTCAGCGTAATGACCATACCTGTGAAGAGATGGATGTAACAGAGTATGAGCTGCAAAGTAGAACAAGGAACTTAGTACTGAATGGATAGATATGAAATGACTCATATTTTGAACTGCGGATTAAGATATGAAAGTGGAAATGCTCCTCGAAGTTGAATTAACAACCTAAGCGGGATCCTTTGCAGGGTTATCTTTAAGACTGAACACTAAACAACCAGAAGAAAATTCTGAAAAAAATGCTATTCTGATGCCTTGGAAAGAGCCGGTTCACGCATGCTCACAAAAGAAAAGGGCACTAAACAACGACAACACCAACAATCTTTTAGAGCGCTTTTCGATTGAGTGTCGTAAATCAAAACCAAAGTCATCACAACGGCCAATCAGAACAAACGAAAATATCAGAGGAAGCCAATGAGAAATCGAAGTAAACGCATGTAACCGACATTAAGCGCGGGAAAACGCGAGTAACCAAGTCGCGCTTGGTTTTAGTTTTGTATCTGATTGGCTTAGAAGGTGGCGCGAGTTTTCTAGACCACTCACAGAGCACAGTAAAGCAAAACCAATGCAATCCCGGATTACTTTCAACACTAAATTGAAAATTGCTCTATTGACTCACACACTTAGAAATATTACAAGAAAAAAGTTCTATACATTACAAATTTACAATGCGATAACTAAGAATAATAATTAATCAGTATTTGGAGCCTGGAGGCTAAAGGAACCGCGAGGTTAGCCTGCGTAGCAAGCGTTTCTAATCGAGTTATTGCGCGAAAGTTAAAGCGGGAGAAAAAAAAAAGGGTGGAAGGCTACCGAGTTAGCCCCTAATACTGTTTTAATTTTGTTTTAATAAAAAAAAGGGACAGCCACAAGGGGAGAGGAGCTAACAGTACAATTGAATTATAGTTAACAATAAGTAATGGTAACAGGACTGAGTGGAGTCCAATTCGGTCTGTAATCATACGAGTGATAAACAAAATTGGACGACCGCGTAGCGGGAGTCCGATTTGTTTAATCACGAGTATGATTACAGACCGAATTGGACGATACGAAGTTCTGTTACCAATTAATCATAACTTTAACAAAAAAGCTATTTAAGCGCGCGCATGATGGCGCGTACTGTCCTATCAAACTGTCCAATTAAGGCTGAAATCAGGGCAGTTGATAGCCAATCAGATTTGAGAACTTTGTTATAGTTATGATTAAATTTCTAATCCTATAGCAACAATCCAATGAACCAATCACAAAGCAATTACATGCAGTCATTGCAGTCAGCATCAATCGCTGTAAAACAAGAACAACCCAGTCATGATCGACTACTTAGTTTTAGTCTGATTGGTCGAGAAAATCGCACCTGATTCATTTAGCCAATAGCAAGGCGCAGTTGTCTAAAACCATAAAACTAATTTCATTTCCACGTTAAATTTTTTCGAGAGACAAAACGTCTCCATGAAGCTATTTATAAAGTATTACAACAGGCTCGCCCAGGGTTTTGTCTTCCAATGATCATAACAGATTGCACTAGAGTATTCTCCAATGGACAATGGCACGGAAATGAAACTGAATTGCAGTATGCACAGTGCAAGAAATTTTTGCACTGTTCCTAGCTCTAAATATAAGAACTTACACAAAATTCGAATCTCAAAACACCTCTTATATAGGCGGCGGAGCAGGGGGAGCAGGAGGGTCCGTAGCCCCCACCCCCCTCCCCCCCCAAAAAAACAAATAACAAATATTGGGGGGAAGAACCGCCCCCCCCCCCCCCCCCCCTTCCACGCTTTGGTGCTGGAAGACACTTTTACGGATGTATTTGACATTACCTGTGACATGGCCGACTTCAAAGCACACATTCACATTTTCTGCTCTCAGACGACTTGCGAACTATCTAAGGCCCCGTCCACACATATCCGGAGATTTTTGTATCCGCAAATTTTTTTATGCGGATACAAAAAAATCTGCGTCCACATGTAGCGTATACGAATCGTATATGACCGTCCACACGTATCCGATTCGTATCCGGACATCTCAAAGGATTAGTCAACAGAGCATGGAAAATCTCGCGCGGAAAAAGACTGGTTCTGATACTGTGACGTCAGCGTATAAAAAAGTCTACGGATACGAGCGTCCACACGTATCCGGATACAGAGCGTGTACAGAAATTTCCACTCTGGAGAGCGTATACAGAAATCTCCGGATACACCAAGCGTATACGGCGGACACGTGTGGACGCTAGGTGTATCCGCATGAACAAATTTGCGGATACAAAAATCTCCGGATACGTGTGGACGGAGCCTAAGAAGCACCATGAATCAGGACCGCCTAAAAACTGTCTACTGATGCATTGTGACAAATCGAAATACGGCCACACTAGACACTGTGAAGATTGCAAAGAAGTTTGCTTGTGCCAACGAACAACGCGAAGGGCATTTTGGAGAATTTGAGTAGGGATATGCGCGTGGCTGAATGGAAGATGCGCCTCCCACACCTCCCCCCCCCCCCCCCCAAGTTACAAAACGTTCCGCCGCCTCTGCCTTATAACGGCTTAACAATCAAACAACAAATTTTCTAATCTCTAAAAGATCTAAAATGAGACTAGTACAATAAAAAAAGTCAATTGTTATGCGGTACTTTCAAGCGAGAAATACTTACGCTTTTGTAAAGCAACAGGAACGATCGGATTGATGTGTCACAATATCTGAGGTGGACAAAGCAAAACTATCCATTTTTCATAAAGAGCTTAGTATAGACCCAATGAAAAAATGGCTGCTGAATTAATATTCTTTTTTAAATTTAAATTTGCCTGACTAGCCTCGTTCTCCAATACAGAATTCACAAGAGTTTACATTATCTCTAACGAGGCTAGTCAGGTTAATTTTCATTTAAACAAGACAATATTAATCCAGCAGCCATTTTTGCATTGGATCATGGCGACCAATTTCGATTATTATAAAAGTTAATACTTGGATTCACGCATGTTACGATGAAAATGAACTTGTGTTAACATTGTGAGTGCTAAGAAGTGAAAAACTCTACCAATCCTTCCGAACAGTACTTTCTAGGCATCAAAGAAAGTGTTTTTTGACCCAGCGAGGTTTCAACTCACGACCTTTGGACTAGGCCTACCTGCGCTCCAATAAAACGGAGGAATGAGGCCACAGATCGTTAACATCTAGGCATTAATTTCAACTCGGGGCAGCAGGGATATACTTTGTGAATTAGGTGTTAAATGTAGTAAGATATACATGTAAGGGATGGCAAAATTGAAATCAATAACAGTATTCGTTAAACACTGTCTCAATCCTGTGTGTACAACAGACCCACATTAGTCAGTCTTGCACGTTAATCAATGGTCCCATACACGTAAAAAACATCCTCCCAAGACAGCCATCTCTTATCGCTTCTTGTTTCCGCAATTTTTCCTTTTGAAAACAAACGATGCCATTCACAAGACACTTAGGAAAAATTTTCAAACTGTTATTGAAAGTGCTTCTAATAAAAACAAGGACTTCACAACCCAGAATTAAACCCAGGGGCAAGATACATGTATGCTGAACTCCTTCCCTTACCACAGCAAAACCACGCCGACCCGCCTAAATTCCGAAGAATTCAAGTACTTATTAAGATTAACAGCCTCTAATAAATGATACATCTTAACAGGTGGCCATTTTCCGTTCTTAAACGACTATTTCAAAAATAATGTATTTTTGCCTAATGTTACGCGCGACAATTCACACAAACGATTTTTAACGCGCGCAACACAGCGTTGCAACATTATTGCGGCATTGTTTCCAATGGTTGCAATATTGTTTCAACATTGCAAGGCTGTGTTTTCGCTAAAAATCGTCGTTCCAAATTGTCGCGTGTAACATTACCTTAAAAAAGGCTTGACAATGATGGTATTGAGTATTAGACATGGAATCGCCTATTTGAAAAAGAAAAGGTAAAAGGCATCGCCGCCACTGACCATCGACAACAAAACGTACTTACCTAAAACAAGAGCAAATTTGCTCAAAACTTTATCCGGTAACATAAACTCTTCATAGTAATTATAATCTTTGTATTTTTCGAGGAAATTGTCAATTCTTCGACAGGTCAAAGGCTTAAAACTTTCTGTGGAATCACACACAGCGTCGTCTGCACATAAATTCCCTTCACTTCTAGCTTGGAGACACTTAACGCATACAGAGTTGTCTTTTCGGTCAGTACTGTTCATAACGCTTTCTTGCGTTGTTCCCTGTTTGTTGCTAACTGCGCTAGGTTCATTTGCCATCGCTAGTGATCCAAAAGGCCTTTCGTTGTCACTTTGAAAATTTTGATCCAAGGTCATACAGCTGTGTGTTGTATATGAGGGTAGGGTCTCCATAATCTGGAATCATGGAAAAGAATATGCATGAAGTGAAAGTTAAGAATTGTATCTTACGGCCTGTTTACATGGAGTTGGGGGACCTCAGATAGGTGAGGTAACATTTGAGGGGTGACCCTACCCATCATGTAAACGTGATCAGATTAAAATGAGAGATTATATGGACAGGCGGGTTACCCCACCCATGCGGGCTTCCTCAGCTACATGGGGTCCCCCACCTCCATGTAAACAGGCCCTTACTATACCGTATTTAGTCGTAAAAAGTTTAAAAAGCACCGCAGCGCTTACTCGAGTAAATACGGTAATTATAAAAAAATTAATAGGATTTTATGTCAAAGATCTGTCTGTTTGGGATCGTAACATAATATGTACTTACTGAATGTGATTTTTAAAAAAAGAAAATAATATATATCGTCTCGTAGCGCGATCAGAAGCTCTAACTTAACACAGAAATATCTCATATAATGTCACAACAATTTTCAATTGAACATCGTAAGATCGAGATTTCTTTGGTGCCGTATAATTACGCTACGAGATTTGCAGCGCCAATTTCTGAAGCAAACAAAAAAGCTTTGCAAAACTTAAGACTTCTGAAGTGTGGACAGAGCCCTATGGGGGCGCACATTCCGAGAAAGACACTATGATAGTTAGTTTAAACAAAGATATAAAAATTGCTTCAGTTGCGTTTAGGAAATTAAACGGAAAAAAAAACCGGGGGTCAACTGCATTCAAAGACATGGCTTCTGCGATATCGCTGCAGTGCTCTACCAACTGAGCTATGAAGACCCACACACATTGTGAGCGGGTCAATGGACCATTTCCGAGTTGCCCCCCGGCCTCTGTTTCTAAACGAGGGTAGGTGCTCAGCCTTTGATATGGAAATGATTTTTCATTCTCATGCAAATAAAACTCATTTTCACAAAAAAGGTTGTGCACCTAGCCTCATTTTGAAAGCGAGGGTTTTTGGAACTCGGAAGTGGCCTATTTTCGAGTTGTCTTAACTCGTGAAAGGAATGAAAGATTTTTTTTCCAGGTTAATTTGAAATTGGTTAAATTGCTATTACAACTGCAACAATCACATCATCACTTAAATTTGTATTTCCGCAATTCACATCATAATGTTCAATAGTTGTACCATTTGATAATATTGTAAATTATAGGATTGTTGTAGTTGGTTCCTGGGATTTGATATTCATCTTCAGGATGTACAAGATTATTATGGGCATAAATACCTCATCACGGGTTGAGAAGAAAAATTGGAGTGGCTTCTTTTTGGCCAAAAGATAGTACCTCAATCGAGAGTTCGGGATTCCAAACTAAAATGAACAGTCAAGATATTAAATACACTACATGTACACACACATATCACAGCTACAGCTGCTGTACTTGGTAATTACAACTGACCATCAATTTTTACAACCAACCAATAGAATCTGTAAAAACAGGAAGTCCGCCTTCTGATATTCTTTACATCTATTTAGAATAAAGCGGAGATTGTCTAAAAGCTCAGCAAAACATGCTTGATCTCCTGCCTTGTAATAATGTAATAGGTCACCTGTATGAATGTATGGTAAATAAAGGCACTTCTTCTTCTTCAAAACAGTGTGCGCTCCCATCGGTAACTAAACTTAGGCTAAATGACACGTCACAATAGAACCGTTTCCCACAAAAAGTTTAATTCCTGAGTGAGTAACTTCAAAATCTACACCATATGACGCCAGTGGGTAACAGAGCAATGTTACTTGGGAATGTTGACAACTCGCAGAGATTCACTTTCACAAATTTGTACATATAAAAGCTTAAAATTCTTAGTGGTCTATGTAACAAATCATGTCATGAATGCTCCCCTTAACCTGCTTAGTGTCAGGAAACTTTAAGAAAAATAAATCTCTCCCTCGAAACCCATCGTTCAAAGTATTTTTAAACACCCTTAAAGTTCGCCTACAGTTGTAACTGGTCTTGATATAAATTTTAAGTCATATTGTAGTTTCATTTTGGCTTTTGCATACATGTAGTATGAAAAAATAAACAAACAAACCATTGATTGCAATGGGAATCTTATGAGTTCAGAGGATATCCAAAGCAGAATGCAACGGTTATCACTACTTATAAATTATTATATTTTTATTGATCTAGCTAGTATATGTTCACCAAGTTCTACACCTGAATTGGAGATAACAAGAATTCCTGCAAAAAAAAGAAACAAAAATAGATATTAAAATTTTTATAACCAGATCAAGGACCTTCATATTTTTAATTATATAAATTAAGGCTGTAAACTACCAAAAAACTCCCAATCATGTGAAGGCTTCTCGTCACCAATACAAAACGTAGTATGTTAATAATTATTCAACTGATCACCTGATAATGGTATCCACAAGACTTCAGTGTTCCTACAAAATGTTCCCTAAGTAATTCAAAACAATTTAATTAGTCATTGATTTAATATTACCGGTAGGTCTACATAGAAGTGCAGTCAAAGCCCACTTTACGGGCACACGCTTAACATGAACACCTCATTATTATGGACCATAAGTTTGCTTTGTCCCCAGGAAAAGAAAGCCCTTAGATTTTCTTTAACCCTTTAAGTCCCAATAGTGATCAACATCAATTTTCTCCTAAAGATATCCATACATTGGCAAGAGACAAGGTTATGAGAGTTTATAAAATAATCACCAAAGAGAAAATACCTTGATCTTTTATCAAATTCTCTCAAATAATTCTTAAAGGAAATGTGTGGAGACCAGTTTGGAGAATTTGTACGTGGATATTAGGGCTTAAAGAGTTAAATTCAACCGGCTTAATATGGATACTTTCCATGGCCCCCTCAGTGTCTGTATTTACTATTAACAGGGTTTGACTGTATTTGTTTGTTTACATGTAATCAACTACTAAATAATCAACAATAAATTCTGTGGTGTACAGTGTACCTTGTACCTGATGACTCAAATCCTTTGACGTTCTCCATCAAGATATAATCAGGAGGTTTAGCCAATCTAAAACAAGTTTGCAAATTATAGAACCGTATAAAATTTATAAACAAAAATAGGGGGTAAAAGTAATGCACATCATAGTTTAATTTGACTTTTCTTTTTCAAAAATGATACTAAACATAACAAGATCAAAATACACTGTTAACTGCCATTTGTTTGCAACAATCAATGAAAATTTAAGAATTTGTTCATGCTTAGCATGCGTATATCGAGTTATGGATGCACGCGGGAAGTTTGGAGAGCACGAAAGATGCGTAAGAGTTGCACGAGGTGATAGCCGAGTGAACCTCTAGCTCCTTGAGTGCTCTCCAAACTTCCCAAGTGCATCCATAACTCGATATACGCACAGCTAAAAGCATGAGCAAATTCTTTTATAACATAGCTGTCAAAAATGCTTGCTTTTCGATTAACAACAAAATTCTCGTAACGCGCGACAAAATAAGAAATGCCTCTATTGGCTGATTACAAACACGCCACAATGGTTTAGTTTGAATGAAAATTCTTTCTGTAAAACTGAGAAAGAAAATTTGCTTATTTATTCGTTAACTATCATGAAAACTAAAAAGAAACAAAGGAAAAAGAGTCTTCATTAGTCCGCCTGAAGTGAAATTACTCACATGTTCGTAAGAAGTCGTGGAGTATGGTTTGGATTTGCTTGAAAGATGTTTATGTTTGCTCGGCGAAATCCAGAAAACTTGTTTTTCAGCGAAGACGACTGTCATCCTACGTTAACCTTACATTCATTTACGAACAATGGCTGGTCATTACGGCTTCTTGAGAAGACCCAGCAGCAGTTGTTTTTGTGAGTAATAAATTCATGTCTCCTTGTGTAATTTGTCTTGTTATTGCAAGAGAAATTTTCCTGCTTCAGTCGGATTGTTCGGCGATAACAAAAAGTGTATAAGTTTTTGCTGTTGAGCTTACTTTTTAATTAACTTGTTTTGTAGGATATAAAACAAACGTTAAAAACAGAGGACACTTTGTACAAATTAGATATTTTCCGA
Source organism: Porites cylindrica (assembly GCA_964035525.1). Classification (NCBI taxonomy): domain Eukaryota; kingdom Metazoa; phylum Cnidaria; class Anthozoa; order Scleractinia; family Poritidae; genus Porites; species Porites cylindrica. The sequence continues at coordinate 49,933,726 of OZ037776.1, read as the reverse complement.
CACAGACCAATTTGTGGTCTTTTCCCAAGTAACTGTCAGTCTTTACGGCAGACTTTCAAGTTTCAACGAATCATGCAGGCTCTATTATTTGCGAAACATGTCACCGCTTTTGCTGTTGCTTTGAGTGGCTAGAACGAAGCTCAATTCCAAAAAAAGTCTAGAAAGTTTTTTATCATTGCTGTCGATTTTTGGGTACTTGGGAAAAGGGACGAAAAACACAGCTGAACAGGTCATCTTATTTACGCACGGGCGGGCGTAAATAAAGATTTTGTTCATAGCGGCTCAATAGGACTTATATAGGGCAAGCATGCGTGCTATGTTATAAAAAATTATACAGTATGCTTCACTGCCATGCTCTTTTTATTTGGTTTTTTTTCTCTTTTTCTCCTTTTTTTTCCTTTCCTTTTTTATTTGTTAAACTGCAGTCATTGACATGCATTACCACACATACAACAAAAAAAACACAAGAACATTAAAACTAGACCAGTAATAAAATTAAAACACAACATAATACAGTCATGTACATCAAGGATATCACAAAAGCATTCTTGACCTACTTAGGTAAAAGCTCAAGAATGTGAAGAAAGCTTTTCGTTCTGGGATCTTTTGATGCACCTTGATGACCAACCCTGTTAAAAACCAACATAATAACGATTATGATGATCAAACAAAATTATTTTCAAAACCAAAATGGACAAAACCACAGAGCATTTTCAATGACATCACTGATGACCAAGCCAGTTAAAAGCCTAAAATCGACAAATTACGGAGCATTTTCAATGACATCTTGACATCATTTTTCAATAAGGAAATACAATGTAAACCATGCTACCTCAATAAATTATATGTACACTAAAGAGGAGTAAAATACAGCTCCATGTGAATAAATTAATGGTAAAAATTAAATACAGCTGTTTTGCTAAAATTACACAGTGTTCCAGGTAAGAGACAGGTCTTGGGTCAATGACCAAACAAAGACGGCTTCCTGACCTAACAGATGACATACATATACATCTTACCCCTCAGATGGCCTATAACTGCATGAAAGGCTGATCACATTCATTTTGTTGTACAGTCTATTTTTGTTTATTAAAAAATACTACGAGAAGTTTTTGGTGTTCTCCATTTCAAAAGGCAGGTATTGATTATACATTTAGTTATAATATTGTTCAAGCACCTAGTTGATGTCTCAAATTTCAATATTCATGTATGCTAGTTTGCAGTTCTAGGTAATAGAAGTACAATTATTATTATTGGAGTGTGAAAAGTCCTAAAATCTCTGCATAATAGTCTGTTGAAAAAGTCAACATACATGCGCAACTCCCAGGAACATAAGGGGCAGCCACTAAAGATATCTACCTTGTAAAAGGCTGACATGGAGGTGACATAAGAAACACATTGGCTGATAGTTTATCAATCTCTTGAGCTGTCAAACCCTAAAACACATTTTAAATTTAATACACCTCTTAGCCAAAAGTTTTGCAGCATTAAGCTGTTACTTTATTATAAAAAGTAATCTGTAACACAATGTTCTGTACACAATTTGAGAAAGATTGAAGATAATTTTAGTCGAATTATAGGGTGCAGTGCAGTGCAGTGGAAATCGTATTTTACATCACAGTTACATGCAATGAAGATACAGTAGGTATACCACCCCTTGCAAGCATTTTTTCAGTCAAATAAAGGCAAAATACCCTACTCTGACTTAAACACAAAAACATCCATTATATATAAGTAATCTTCATGAATATTGAGACATTTTGAAGGCATTCTGAAAGGGTCAAGATCAAAATTGCATCCCAATCCAGGTTCTTTCCCTTGTAAAATCAGACATTTTGAACTAAACAGACTGAGTTAATAAAATTTAAGTCCACTCACTTCAATATTTTTTTGAAGCAAGTTTGTGTCACTGAAATTAAGGTGGTACACTTGGTTCGCTGTGGTGTTGATTTCCATCGCTGCTACTACTTCACTAGGGAAACTGCAACCTGCATAATTGAAATGAATACATGTAAGTCATACAATTGCTACAATAATGTGACTACTGTAATCCACGTGGTTATGGTAATGGCAGAACTGGTAAATGGTTATAACAGAAGTGGCAAATATTTTATTATAGTAGCATGGCAGTGACAATGGTAATAGCAATTTATTTTTATGGTGATTAAAGATGTACAACAAGTAGCAATGATAGAGCAATGAGATTGGCACTAGCATGCAGTGCCAGCCAGTACCCATATTCTGAATAACAATTGTCATATTCATTGACAATGGTGTTAAGATAACCTTTAAGAGGTCATCCCATAACAATTTCACCTTCTATTAGTTTGCCCAAATAGTTGACCAACTTCAGAGTCCAAAATTTCTCAATTTACATTATTTTAATAAATAAAAGACCCTAGCAGCCACTCAGCAGTAAAAAAATGAGAAACAAATCATAATCATGTGAGCCTTAGCTCAAACTTGCAAGGGAACTCAGGTTATAAATATTATTATAAGCTCAGGATGCACGTGGCAAAACTTTTCATGGCTTTCCTCTTGAAAAGTGCCTCAAAAAGTGCCTTTTTGTTATTGCAACAACACTTTGCAAAGAACTGCAAGCAAGCAACTGCGTATATAAGTCACGAGGTGCCCCTGTTAGAGGTATCAGGCCACCCCAAGTATAACTGGAAAAACTGGTGACCAGCATTGCTTCGAGGTTAACTTTGCCTAAAGTGAATTTAGCCACATCGATTACAGGACTACAGGACTCAGGGGCACCCAAAAATAATATAGTTCAAAACCACTTATACATAGCATTGTTAAATGTATTTTAGTATTTATGATAGATATGGGCATATTTTTATCCCCTAAAAATTTTTCATCTGTTCGGATTATCAAGCTGAAAGTCTAGTGATCCAAAAATAATAGGGATCAAAACTTACCTTTTCTAAAATTTCAGCCAAAAAAAACGCTCCCGAAAATTCTAGGTGAGGTTTTTAGGGTAAAAATCCATTAAAAATGGGCAATTATTCCATTTTTAGATGTTCCAAAATCCTAGGATAAGCAAGCAAGCAAGAAATTTTACAACAGATCTCAAATCGTCTTATGAACAGATATTTTCCGAAAATTGATGTTGGGTGCCCCTGAGGACTGCAAGACTGCAGGGGCAGTCATTAAACTGTACAAAGATTTAAAGTTGGCTTCTTTTTGGAACAATATTACTTCAGAATAAGAGGCCACCTAAAGCCGATGTCAGTCAACTGCTCCCGTGGTCCCAGAGTGATCTAGTAAATGATGTGTTTTCAGTTAATGCAGTCACATTGTCCTGTAGTCTGTCATATAATCAACTACAGAATCATACAGAGCAACATTTGAAAGAACTACATAACTGTATTATTCTTTTGAGTGGCTAGATGGTTTGTGCACCAGTGAAATAAAAATGAAATTATCACTCAAGTGGATTGGCAGATTGCCAGTCCCGACTGAAGAGCCACCAAACCACCGAGCTACTATTATAAAAACATATCTTATATGTAATGTAGCTTTCATGTTCTTTTAGACTCTAAACTGGATAGACAATCGCACCATCATTGGCCACTAAAATGTGCATGTGCCTCCACTTGTTCATTAAAACTTATACCTAAAATAATGGGTTGTGGTTTTATCCTTGGTTTAAATTTTATTTCCTTCTGTTAAAAAGTCATTATCATACATTACCATACCCAGACACAAATCAAAAGAAAGTAAACCGATGACGGCAACACAATTAGAATAGATCTTCCCGTCAAAGATCATAATAATTATAGCTGCTAATGCAGTCCGTAGGAAATAATAATTATTGCATGATCTCAGCAACAACATTGCTGGCACTTTACAGTCTACCAGTGTTTTTGTGGGCAGAAAATTGGAGCATGGCCATAAGCAGAGTATTGTGAGTCAGCATTGCATTATTTATAAATTTGCATGTGATCTGTGTGATGTGGTTTTTGTTGGCTACATATAGCCCGACATCTTCATCCATGCATTGCTGAGCACACATATTAAGCTATCGGTAAACATTTTTCAGAAGCTCATGGTGACAAAAATCTTCTTAATGAGAGTCAGTTTTGCATTCTTAAGAAATGCCACAGAAAATAAAAATGTTATTCATCAAAGAACTTTAGACCTAGCCTTAATACTCAGAGAGAATCCATTAGTGTTAAACACTTTCTTTAACTTGTACAACATATTCTTATGTTACATTTCTTTTTAATGAACTATTGTTTTTCTTGTATCCACACTGTATTTTTTTTTAACTTGATAATGACGTCCAAGAACGTCCAAACGTGGTATATTTTTCAACTTTATTTTTTTAAATTTCTTAAAATGCTTTTAAGAAAAGTTCTTATGCAATTTTTTATAGCTAAAAATTTAAACCAAGGATAGAATTGAACCACAAATTAACATATACATTACTTTCTGTCTGACACTTTAAGTCAAAACTTTAATTTGTGTTTCTCGTTCTGTAAACAGTCATCATGACTAGTACGCCACTTGTGCATCTTTACGTCCGTACAAAACATGTATGGCCCTCTAAAGTATTCTGTTGTTGGCATGTTCAAGTTTAATAATCTTGATCAATATTAACGTACAGTAACAATAGCGACGATAGAACATGTAAATGATCAATGTGTAGCTCAACAGGATTACCAGTTAAATAAATAGCACGATAAACTTTCACCTTTACCCTTCAAAGCGAAATGCATTCCACCAACTCCGCTGTAAAATTCAACGACACGAAGAACGGAACCGTCCGCCATCTTGTGTCCATGGAACCAAGCCTTTTCATCTATCAAATCAGGTCGTGTAAAACCTCACGTACTGTCTCCTTTCTAAAAATCTTGAGGGATCTCAAGGGTATCGATTTCCAATGAAAAATTTGCAATATCAAAGGATCGCACGACAAGCACAGATCCCTCCAAAATGATACAGGTACAAAAAACACACAAATGCAGCAATTAAAAGGCGTTTCTTATATATCCCAACTGAACTCAAGACCCGGACTCAAGAAGGCTATCTTATGTTTTCAGGGGGGTAATAGTATCCTTGTGTTTTGAAATTCCACAAGCGGTTCTGCCTTTTTTTTTCGCATTCGCAGGCTATCATAGCGAGTTTAAGATTCCCGCGCTAGTAATTTATCTTATTTGTTTTATTTATCAAGTGAAAAAAAAAAAAAACAACAACAACAAAGTGGCTACAAAAAATTCTCTCTAATACCCACCCTACCCCGAAGTGACTGTCTTGTGGGAGAGGGGTGGGGAAGAAGTTCTTACCGCACAGGTAGCCCAAGCTCGAAATGTGAGCATTGGCGAATATCGGCATCCGAGTTATGGCCGTCTCTCTATATAATCCATGAAACGGCCATAAACGGGTTACAGAAACGATAGGTTTTTCTGCTATACAAATCCTTACATTACAATACATACAAATCCTTTAATACATTACAATGCCGATGTTCGACGATATGGGGCGCTTTCCATTTACGAAAAAAACCCGGAAATTTCGGTGGTAGCTGAAAGTGGAATTTCCGATTGGTAAAAAGTTGTTCCATTTGGTCGTCAACCCCGGTACGTGGCCGGGTGCCCGACGGTGGACCTGGAACTGGTACAAGCTACAAGAAACGTCAATGGAACACGACATTCCGTTCGGAAATTCCAACCGGGAAAACGGGACCACCTTTTTAGATTTTCCACTTTTTCTGGGAATTTTCCAGTGGGACGAACCGACGAAACGTGTTCCATTTACCGCCGAACCGGAAATTCCGGAAATTTTGACTAAATGGCCCGGGGGGGTACTGCCATATATGGGCTATATAGGTATGTGCCGCTGTGAAGGGTATGGTTTTCAGGCAGTTTACTCTAGGATAGGGTATATAAATCAGAGCGTTTGGGTCTAGAATAGGGTATCATTTTTCAGGAAACTGATCAGTTTGTTGAAGATTTTATCTGGACAAGGGAAACAGCTACTCTAGGATAGGGGGATTTGGGGAGTTTACTCTGGTATAGGGTAGCAAAATTCAGCTGAACTAGGTCTGGTATAGGTTAAGGGTTCCAGGGTCCCAGCGGCACATCCCCACCCAGAAATTCCTAAAGTACCCCCCCCCCCCGGGCTAAATGGAAAGCGCCCCATATTTCGAGCTTGGGCTACCTGTGCTTAAACTAAAATGTCCCTTTCATGTTTGTTTGGTGGTGGTGACAATCCCCGGTAACAATCTAACTGAGGTTCGTTAATGAAAAGATGTTTTTAGGAAGAAGGACCTACATTCAAAGACAAAGGTCGCTGGAAAGCAATGTTCTTGAACGGTGAAAGAAGACGCGTGTTACTTTTCACGTCAGATAAGCAACATCGAACGGCAATGAACCCATTGATCGAACGAGTGTGAGAATGAATATTCGGCTACGAGCAATCGTTAATCGAACTTGCTTCACGAAAGGAAAAAGGCAATGGATGGGGTTGTTTATCTTTCTTGCTATTATTGGAGTGGAACTTGTTGTTTTGGCGAACTTTTATGATAAGCGGAAACAGAATGTTCGCAACAATTTCGAATCGCAGTACCACGAGTTTGTGCAGGGAAGGACATTTGACGCAAAATCGTCCACAGCAAATGAGCCGGATATCTTTTTCAAGTCACCCTTGTTACATGGTGACAAATTAAAAGATTTCAAGGACAACCTTTTGTCACAAAGAAAGTTTGCGTCTCGCAGAAATGATGATTCTGTTATGTTGCCAATGATTCAGTCTAGTTGCTCGCAGTTTAATTTCTCGTTTGCTTCGCCAGTTTTGGAACCGAATTTCGACGATCGCGAGGAAGTATTTCTTCTTACTCTTATCATGTCTGGGGTTGGTAAGCGATCCTTTAAAGATCGCAGAAACGCCATTCGTCGCACGTGGCTAAGGAACATAACTTTAAATTTCAAAAAGTTGAAACATGTTTTTCTGCTGGGCAGAAGTGATGATCCAGAAATAGAATTGGAAACAAGACGCGAGGCCCTTTATTACAATGATATTTTAGTGTTAAACTCTACGGATAACTACGAGAATTTAATTATCAAAGTTTTCTCGGGATTTCGCTGGGCCTTTTTGCAAGTCAAGCCACAGTTTATCCTGAAAGCAGATGACGATGTTTACATCCGTCTACCACTCCTAACGAAATGGTTGAATGAATCAACTAGTGAGAATTTTTATGGCGGTCGTGTTTATGGTGACGGAGCGCCCGTTAGAAGATTCGAGGACGAAGAAAATGCAAATGCTGTTGCTAAAGACTGTTACCCCGAAGAGCGTTTTCCACCGTATTCTGCTGGACCGTTTTACGTAATATCCTCAAGTATTGTGCCATCTTTATTTCGGAGCATGCGAACGAGGAAAGTCTTCCCAGTTGAGGATGCTTACCTAGGAGTTCTGGCGAACGCAAGTAACGTTAACCCCGTAAAAATACCTGGATTTCAGGTCCATGACAACATGATATATCACGACAACTGTCTCTGGGCTTCGGTAATTGCCGCGGGCCACCATTTTAATGTCTCTCATTTATACTACGTAAATGCCAAACTGCGGGAAGTGGAGCAACTTGAGCTGTCTCCAATTTACAATTATTGCCGTTTACATCAAACAATTACATTCGTGGCAATGGTGGTTTTGCATTTGGCTTTCTTAGGGACTGTTTTGGTGGCTTTTGTTCTGATATTTCGACAATACCTAAGAAAATGTCATGTAAATGATCTTTAGCTGGTAGCATCAGTTGGCAGTAGGGCCGACCAGAATGGCTGTTCCCAGGTATATTTTTTCTGTGCCACCAGATAGGGTTAAACACATACCACATACCATAAACTGCTGCTTATAAGCACCTCCCCCCCACCCCACCAACCTAATTAAGTATCTTCCTCCCCCAGTTACAGGCCCATCTACATGTAAAAAAAAAATTGCATCTGGTTATAACCACCCCCCTCCCCCTGGTTATGAGCCCCTCTTGAGCATAGAGTTCTAAAGTGATGACATCGTTAAAAATCAAAAATTTGTGAAGTTATGGGATTTGTCAAGATATTCTGAAAGAACAACTCCCAAGGTGCCTACTTGCCAAAAATTAGCATTTCAGGGCAAGTTATCCAGGTTATCTCAATGATAATTTGCCCCACAATGCTAGTTTTTGGTTGTTGTTCTTTCATAACATCCTGACAAATCCCACAATTTAACAAATTTAATTTTTTATGATGGCACTCTTTAGAACTCTATTATACTTACATATTTTGACGTTTTGAGGCATGCAGCTGTAAATTAAAAACCAATACACTTTCATCAGCACTGCCAAAGCTTCTTTCAAAGCTCTTTTTCTATTTTTGGCAAAAGCCTACCCGAATGTAAACCCTTGCGTTTATAAACCCTCATAAAATCCCTGACAAAGATGTATAAGCCCATGGCTAATAAGCTGCAGTTTACAGTATCAGTTTACGTGGTGTAAGTATCCCCCCTTTCCTACCAAGGCAAATAACATCGTTTTTGTCTACTTCTTAAAACCTGCCTTTCTGAAGGTTCAAGTATCCTTCTTAGCTTTAAGCTAGTGAAGAGATAACAATAACTATGGGTAGTAAACTCAAACTTAGTTAACTTGACAAGGAACAGAACTGGTGTGAGCTTGACATAGTGGGGACCTTAATTAATTGTGATAGTGGGAGTAGTTAAATCATCACTGTTTGTCTGTTTGCAGTTCTTATGGGATTTGAATGATGAAAACATTGAATGATGAAAACATTCCTGATTGGGGAAAGCGAATTACTGCATTTCTGAACAAAAGAAAATGCTTACAGTATCGTGGAAGCTCTTGTAAGCAGGCACCCTCAAGATGCGAAAAAGGTATCCGTTACTGAAGCTGGCTGCTAATAGGAATGTAAAAACACAAAGTTTTAGAAAAACGGAGTTTTTTGAAGGTGGCCATAAGTAGAGCTGTCTGTTTACGAGAGCCTCAACTGTATTTCCTAGATCTTTACTCAAACCTATTGCCTTTTTGATCTAGATGTTGCCACCATAATAATATTACATAAGCCCCCTGTTTTTGTCCTCTGTGCCCAGTGGAGACTGGATTTACATCCCCACAGTTTTGTCGTCAACATCTTTGAAGACTGTATCAGCAAGATCTCTAAGTTTTTTCACTCTCTTTCTAGTACCCACTATGACAATATCCACCCTAAGATAGGAGAGGTGGGACAAAGACAACAAAAATCATTTTTTAAGGCTCAAAAACAAAAAAAAATGAATAAAGATACCAGGGAAAAGATTTTGTTTTAATTGGTCCTTCCATCTTTAAAGTCGGGGCAAAAAGCTCTAGTTTGGTCACAAACATTTTGTTTAAATCATCTCAATATTCATCTAAAATTTTGTTACTTTTCTAGTTAGCAATGGTAGAAGAGCATCAGTTTACACCCTCATATTTCGGACGTTTCTATTTATAAATTTTAAATCAAACTCAGGTATACATAATTCTCTGGATTCATATATTGGACTCCACTAGTTGGGGTAGAGCTGAGTTATTTCATGTTATGTTCTTCTAATGAGGTTATTGAAAAGAAGAGGCAAATATTAAGGGGCTGTGGGGCCTTGACTGAGAATTTGACATGTGTTCTTAGTGAGTGAATTTTATTAATAATTTATTTTTACAAAGAACATGTATGAATTTTACAAGCATAATTATTACTTTTCTTTTGGTAACTTGCAAGCTCTGCAATACATTCAAAATGCTATCAGTGTAATTCTGTTGTTGTTTAGGATACAAAACTGTTAGCAGGCCCCAGATTTTTCTATGCCACTGTTTAGCCTGTTTTTATTTTAGGGTAGATGTTGTTTCTCCTCATAGCTTTAAACATTTGGGGAAACAAGCAAGGCCATTTTCTTTTCAGAAGACAAGTTGCAGTTTTTTCTGTTGTGATTTGGAAATCTTATCCATTCTCATCATTTTTGTGTTTTCAGTTTTTGAGGGGCGCCCATGTCTGTTGCATAGTAGTTATGATAATAATAACAATAATAATAATAATTGTGATCAGTGGCTGAATTAGTATAAAATAAGAACTCATAAAGCTGTGCTTTAAACTTCAGTATTTGCATGCAGGTCACTGAAAGGCACTGCAGTATTAGGATATGACATTGGCATATAAATATATAGAATAATATATATCTTTATCGAATTATTATTATTTTCCTACCAAAGAACTATGGGATGATTATTCCTTTTTTATTAGTAATGCGAAAGAAATTAGCAAATTTAATTTATTTTGACATACGCAATGTAATTATACTCCATAAGTTGAGAACTGAGCTCTAATACAAATATAAAAGCTTGAAATTTTTTACACTGTTATTGGAACTTCACACCATCAGGCTCTTCAGCTTTTATTAAGGTGCATAGCACTTAATTAGACAAATCACAGTTAACCCTTCTGTATTGCATATAACTGGGTAGGATCTCCAAGTAAGCTGTGCTTTGAACTTCAGTATTTGCATGCAGGTCACTGAAAGGCACTGCAGTATTAAGATATGACATTGGCAGAAAAAATATTCTAAAAATATCTTTTTAAAATTATTATTATTTTCCTACCAAAGAACTATGGGATGATTATTCCTTTAGTAATGCGAAAGAAATTAGCAAATTTAATTTATTTTGACATACACAATGTAATTATACTCCATAAATTGAGAAGTGAACTCTAAACCCTAATACAAATAAAAAAGCTTGAAATTTTTTACACTGTCATTGGAACTTCGCACCATCAGGCTCTTCAGCTTTTATTAAGGTGCATAGCACTTAATTAGACAAATCACAGCTAACCCTTCTGTATTGTATATAACTGGGTAGGATCTCCCTTTCTTGTCCCCAGTCACTTGAGATCACCTAGTTTGCAGACATTTTAGTAAAAGGATAGATATTTTGAGTAATAGGGGTGAGGGGAGATTGTCTTTATTGACAAGACAGTGAGCAAGGTTCAAAACATTAACAGGCATAGACACTTTGAAGACTGTATCTTATGCCAGCATAAGAGTGCATCCCCCCCCCGCCCCGCCCCGCCCCGCCCCACCAGCAGGCTTCTGGCCAGGCAACTACACCTTTCTCCTATAATACCCTCCAGGTCTGGATCCATGCCACTACTATTACTACTATCCATCTTTTGAATAACCGGGGCTCAGGGACTGATGATCCTTGTGGATTTGGATTCTTTATATAAAGCAGAAGACAAGGAAGAAATCCACTTTAACAAATACTTTGCTTTTAGAAACAAATGTACTGCCTTCCAAATTACAGGACAATGACAATATATATACTTTCAATAAGTCACTGTAAATCCTCTTTAAAGTCCTCTTCCCCACCCACCCCCCCCCCCCCCCCCCCCCCAAGACCAAGTCAGTGGAAGAGTTTTGTTTTATTGGTGGAAACTTGTAATCGTAAGAAATCGATAGAAGCAGAGAAGAGGTATTGTTACTACTTAGCAATTTTACATTTCTTTTTTTGATTTCTAGAGTTCAATATTATATACAGATAATGTGAATATTTACATCCTGTTACATTCTTCTCAACAAAAAATGTTCAATACACAAGGGAATAAAATTGCATGCAATATCAAAATGAGAAGATAAAAAATTAGCTTACTGTTTCTTAGCCCGTTTCGGGCGCAGCACTCTACAACCTGGAACAGGCTATCTGTTTAGAACTATGATCTAAATTATACTACTAGTCTGCTGGGGTTCATGGCCACACACTTTGTTTTTCTTTTTGGTGTTAGAGTTGGTTTTCCTTTAATTTGTTTTCATCTGAGAAAGCGAACTCCAACAGTGTAATTCACTCAGTTAAATTGAGCCATCAAAAAGATAACTTTTTTGCAGAAGATCTTTTTCAGTTTTTGTAGTTATTTTGCCTGATTACTTATTGGTTTGTTTGTTGGATTCCTAATAGATCAGTGAATAGATTTATATTGTTAAAATAAGCTTATAAGGTAAGTGTTAACTTTTGCAGGTGAGTTTTGAACAGTTAGCTCACTTTTGCAAAGTTCAGTGAAAATAAAATTTGTTTTCCCTTTTTTGATTTTCCGTCACCGCAAAACTTCTTTCTTTGCTTAACAATCAGCTTACCATTTCCTGGGGCTTCAGATTTTCTCGTTCTGGCTTTCCAGTTCCTTTAGCCCTGCAGACCATGCAGTTGATGGGAGACAATTTACCACTGTTGTGAAATGCTTTATTTCACAACAATTTTTCGCAGTTGATCAATGGTAGCGAAACGTCCGAACGTCCAATTAGAAAGCCAGAAAATGGCGGGAATTGGTCCCAGGTCCGGTATGCGAATAGTCAATCTACACAGCAGTTTTTGCGTTTATTCGGGTCACCTGCTGGTTCAAGCGACTGTTTTCAAACCGTTCGTCTCCAATGTGGCCTTTAACACGGAATTGTAGTCTCCCTCGCAGGAGCTAAACAAAATAATTTTGCACGTCCGTCACTAGTCCAAGTGCAAGGACCTGGGATTCTTGGGGGTACTTGGGTTAGTTTGATGAGTTAACTCCGGCACTATTTCAGTGCATGACGGCTAGCCTCTCTGAGGAAACATCTTTATTGTTTAAGGCTTGGGTACAACGGAACTAGGTGACAAAAAAAGCACGCTAACGTGGAGACACCCTGGCCTAATGCTTAGAAACGCACAGTGATTGGTCGAGATTTTTTAGGCTGACAAAAGCGGTTTCTTTACGGCTCAAGGGTCCATCGGATTTCTGTTGCAAAGATCTGCAACGCCTAATTCGGGGTTTTTTCAGCAAAAAGCCAATCCTGACACACCAAGAGAAGCAGTCGAAGAGCACACCAAGAGAGGCAGTCGAAACAATTAATAACGTACAGAAAACCTGCTTTAGACCCGCTTATATACAGACACACCATTACGGACAGTTTATTTGCACCTGGGGAAAGACGAAAGCCCTTACATTTTCTCTAAATGACCCCCCCCCCCCCCCCCCCCCCAGGGTCCGTATTTACTGGGTTTGACTATACGTCCAACTACAATCATGTAATCCTCCACTGTAAGTAAACAGTCGACTAAAGAAACACAAAATGTTCTCTTAGCAACGACTTAATTTTCATGAAATATTTAAAAGCGTTTTAGCAAAATATCTATCAACACTAGAAACTATTCGCTGAATAAGTACGTATTGAAAGACATGACAGCAGTCAGGTTTCAAATAAAATAACTGTAAATGAATGGTTCCAAGCACTGCCTTAACCATCAAAATCTAAGTAACAAGCAACAACTAAGAGATACCGTTAAAGTGCCTCCCCCCTTCCCTAACACTGTTTTCCAAGGAATTAAAATCGCAAACTTTCTCCTCAGTTTTCATAACATAATTCAGAATTGTTGTGGCAATTCCTCTTAGTCTCTTAGTTATTCATGATGTGAAAAACAAGGAATGATGTAAGAAATGGCTACTTGTTTTTTAATCGTAAGATGAATGGATTTTTCATTCAATTCGGTCTTGTTCGTTTGACAGATTCTGGTCACGTGTAATGGAGATTGATTGGGAAAATCTGGCACATCGAAATAGCTGGGAAACGTAGTTCTTTTTCGTTTTGCTCTTTTTCTTGCTCAGCCATATATAAGAAGATTCAGTGAGGAAACTAATACTGACTAACAGTAGCAAAACCGTTCTGCTAATTCCGTTTGACCTACACGTTCATCACACAAGGCGTGATACAAGACTCTGTAGGTTGCCAGTTCAAAACCACGCTTCGCTTTCCACTTAAGCAACATCTTATACGCTTTTTCTCTTAATTCCTGATTCTCACTATCAAATGCAGTTATTTCTGCCTCGTCGAATTTCAGAGACCGAGCTAAATGTTTCCAAGCAGCTCCCGGTAGCTTCATGGACAGTAGTTCTAAGTCATCGCTTTTGGGGACACCATTTTTGATGACTGAAAAAAAAGAAAGCATGTTATAGTAAAACCCCAAGTGTAAAAGCCTACATTGTTTGAAGTCTGGCAAAAACAGTTTCTTGTATTTTGCGGTGCTTATGGCAATTTAGGCTAAAGGGCTCTTAATTTTACATTTCTATAAAGTAGATACAGTTGTTGACTACAAAAAAAATAAACTTGGGTTTGGAAAATGTACGGTATTTATTCACAACTGTATTATGAGAAAGCCTTGCAAACCTGATTACAGAATGTATCTGTAGTATTATCACTATAACTAGCCTCGGATCAGGCTCCGTAGTGGGGGAAAAGGCACGAAACGGGTGCTCTTTTTTTTTTTTTTTTTTTTTCGTCTTTTTCCCTCACTGCAGCGCCTGCTCCCAGGCTATTCTATAACAATAGAATTGAGTAATAAAAAACAAATAAAATAAATAAATAAAGTCGAAAAAGAAGTCGAATGAGCAAATGAATAAACAAACAAATGCTAGGAAAGACTTCTTCGTGCTTTTAAGTCGAATTCTTTAGGTAAAACGGTTATCATTAACACAGTAACCCTAATAATATATTATTAGTGGCCCCGTCAGCAATCAGCACTACGTGATTGTGATTTATTAGAGGACTGAGGCCAATAAATAGTCTTCAGGGAACCATTACTAAGAAACGTTAAGTGCTGTTTCTGTCAGCACAGTTTTGTATGAATATCATCTGTTTTTATGCTGAGCCAGGGTTCCTGCATCTCTTTTAAAAAACTTCTCTAAGGCACATTTGAGAACGTATACAGTTTATATGTTCGGGACCTGGATTATCCAATACAGGCCGTCTGGATGACGGTATTTAAGGGGAATATTTTAATGGAACTCACGAAGGGGATTGAAGGAACCTAGTGGCGACAATCTTGCTGTAAAATGTTTTTCGATGGTACTTGGTACTTATGAAAAGATACATTTGCTTAAACTGCAGGAGTCAGGTTAAAATCATCACTTGAGGTGATTGAAAGAGAATTTCATTAATGCAAAAAGTCATATTGAAAATCATCGCTCATACCTTTTCCACTAGACACAGGCGTCTCGCTGTCGTTGGATTGTGACGCATGTCCCCTAGGACTGGATTGTAGTACACGTTCACCTTTATCAGAGCAAAAAAAAATTCGTGATTTTTTCGTAGATACTAATAGTCATTGTTTCATCGTAGCATTCATTGAAACCCAGGGCGGTATAATAAGCGGTCATGTCGAGGTTCTTTTTTAATATACTTTGTCTTGTAGTTCGCGTTCCATTAATACAATTTTCAAACGTTCTTCTGTTTTATGTTTACAGTGCGATATAATGAGTGAAGGACTTTAAGAAATCTGTGTAAAATTAAAATTAAATACATGACAGCCGATAAAATTTAACTTAGTTAAAAGTCTCCGAAAGGATGATGCATTAGGTGCGTTTTTTAAGTACGTAAGTAGAGCGTTCGACCGAAGTTCACCCCGGAAAATCTACAGAGATACCAGCAGATAGTTGTCCCAAGACCCACGCAAAGTCGATTGTGCCAATAAACCACTTTTAAAACGAATAACACATCGAGGAGGTAGCTCCACGTCGACCCATCCTGAATGAACTGGAATTTAGAAATTTTGGCAAGTTACCAACAACAAACTCAAAATTCATATCAGGAAGTTAGCGCCAGGTTTGAAACAAGACACATTGAAAGAGGGCTAGTCCTCTCACCACTGCGCCATCCTTTCTTACGTATCAACTATGAATTAGACAGCAAACAATTTTTGTGTTCCCCGTTTTTCGGAGTGAACTCGACATTTATTAAAATCGCTCAAATGTCATTTCTGAGCCAAGGACGGCAATAAACCACACGTTAGTACTTTCAAAATTTAAAAGCTTTTGTCTAGCATTGATCCATCTTTCAAGTTCTGTCGTTATCCTATAATATGTAACTAAAAAAAATTCATACACTTAACTACTACAAAATTAAATGGGGCTATGAACTTCTCAACATATTGTGTGGGGCCCCTTTACTTGTAATAATAACTTATCCGCTTGGATGCTACCTCATTTTTCTTGTTAGCGGTTACAAGAGAATGTTTTTAAAGTATTGTACGCACGGGGTTAAACTTTATTGAAAAAAGGGAATAGGCGTAGCTGCAAAAAACTCACACGAGTCTTGCCTTGTACTTTCGAAAGACTCTTGTGATAATGATAGTCCTCAATCTACACAACCAG
Source organism: Porites cylindrica (assembly GCA_964035525.1). NCBI lineage: Eukaryota > Metazoa > Cnidaria > Anthozoa > Scleractinia > Poritidae > Porites > Porites cylindrica. Next base: position 49,917,560 of record OZ037776.1, on the reverse strand, counting down.
AAACACCGAACTGTTGCCTACACAATGAGCCATAATTATCTCACCTAAGGAGGAAAGAAGACTTGATTTTCCATCATTATAATGACCCCAGTTCTCAAAAATAATTGGATTTTTGAGAATATGAGCAACTAAGGAAGCAGCCATTAAACTCGCAAAGGGTCTCCATGAATTTGTCTCGGACTTCGTGCCATCTGCGAAGTCCGAAACGCCTTTTATAATTATCCACTCAACACCCAGGTCATGTGCTGCTCCGTAAACACCTGAAAGTGAAGATAATGAGTTGTAGTTAAAACATATTTGAGTGAAAGTTCTGATTTCGGCACCTAAATCCACCGTAAGAAAAACAAAAGAATTTGTCTTCCGGATTTGATCTTCACACGCGTTGTTAGTTTAGAGAATGATTGAAGAAGTTTAAAGTAATTTCACCATAAAATTTCTAAATATAACCACCCATTCCATAGACTGTTCCATTGAAGTTTTGACACCTAGAACAATTTGTCCAACCTTAAAACGCAAGTAATGCCGGTTCTGAGACTGTTGGATAACTGTTTAATTTCAACTACAGTGAAACCTCAATACAACGAAGGGCCAAGGGGACTTTGTTATATCCGTCGAGGGTATTTTTTTTATAATATTTTACTATTACTATGGTAAGGAAAATCGTTCGTCATACCGAGGACTTCATTACATAGAGGCTCTTTATATAGAGGTTCCCACAGTACATACAAAGATGAAGAGAGATGGTTTGTCTGTTAGACCTAGTAGCCTCCTTCACAGGCATCATTGTCCTGAGAACAAGTGAGGGAATGGGGAAAGAACCTCTTCCTCTTTCTTTTCTCCATTTCTCCATCTCAGTCTCCTCACGGTCAGTGTAACTTAACTAAAGCAGTTGCCTGTTAGACTGTAGGTGTAATCATTTTACCTTCTCCTTCCATCTCGATAGCAATTCCGTTTGGGAATCTCTTGATAAGTGCTTTACGCAATTCATTGTTATCAACCATTTGTGGTCCACTGAGTAACGCACCACGCTTTACTTCAACTTCTAGCTCCGCTGGATCCTGCAACGGTGCCTCCCAACCATCCGCAGCATTCAGGATTAACTTTCCAAGTTTTGTGCTTGGGGGAACGCGATCGCCAAGTTCCTCGATGCCATTCTCGGTGACTTTTGAAGGAGCGTATGTGATTAATTTCTCGGAAATAACCACATCTCCTAATTTGACTTTGGCTGGGTTTAAGCCCCCACAGTAACCCACACAAAACACTGCCTTGGGCGTTAAAGCCTTGACTGCGTCTCTAACAACACCTGCTGAACCTCCAGGACCAGCCGCACCCACTTTGCACTTCATGACAGCGATTTTCATCTTAACACTTGACTTGCTCATACTCCCGATGTAAACAAAACCAAGGTCTTTTTCGTACCTCTTGGTAAAACTCGTCATGAAAGAAAGGCAGGCTCTGAACTCGCAGTCGTTTACAGTCAATAACAAGATATCGATTGGAAGTTGGCCAAGGTCCAAGCGTTCGGCCTCTTGAGTAAGATCCTTATTTCTAACCACAGTAACATCCTCAGCTTCTTTTGGTGGCTTTTTGGAAATTTTTCGGAACTTTGCTTCTATGAAAAAAAAAAATTGGTAACTGACTTTAACAAACTAAAAGTGGCTGGATTTTCAGGGGAAATACCTCCCAAGTTTGCACTAATTTGTGGTAGAGTAAAACCCTGCGACTGAGAACCTGGATTTTTCCACTTTAGCCTAAACAGGTTCTTATATAAATGGTAGTTGGCACAAGTCTACACTATATAGGTTCTTATTTCTCGTATAATTTATATACTGTATTTAATTTCCAATTATATCAATAACAATTTTATTTGATTTTAAACATTGTCATTTACATTGCAGTTAGAGTGATAAGGCACCTACGTCTCCAAAGAGGATTCTGAATGTTGACATAAAAGTATACCAACGCAGCACATTTGTTATATGCCTTGTTTTTTAAGCCCTGAACTGAATTTTGAGCATTAACTACATCGCCATTAGCAAGGACTTGCTGGGAAAACTATAACCACTACTGACAGCTGTGTAAAATAAAGATGAAAATTTGTTGTGATCAGTGTTACGTTGAGATAGAAATTTTCTTAGCAATAACGTCATTGCCTGTTTTGCGTGCAGACAAAATTCGAATTTCTTCGAAAGGCAAGGTGTATTGGCAGCTGGAACTGTCTTCTAGGTATTTACTCTAAACTGGTTCTGAAATCTATAAGTAACCAAAACGTACCTGCTACGGTTGAGTCTATGTCATCGGATACTTTCCTTTTCCTTATATCGCCTGTGCCACTTGTGGGTTGTCTGAATAAATACATTACATGGAGATCTTAGAGCTGGCCATTGTTTGTTACGAACTAGAACATAATGATCTTAAATTGCAATGCAAGTACCCCGAGTTCAGCAGCACCAGTACAAGAATGTTTGCACGCCCACAAAACATAAAACGGATGAAATACGCAGGCTCGTAAGGGCAAATTTTAGGCAATGGCAGGACGATGGAAGGTGAAGCGCTGTTTTTGTTGCCTGGGCTTAAGCTTAGATGTTTGCATCCCACCGGTCATGTATGAAAAGACCAATCGTCCCATGTAAAGGAACCCAGGACAGTCTTGGATTCTGGATTCCATGCAAGGAATTCCTTTCGGATTCCAGGTAATGATTCCAGATCTATGTCGGTGGAACTTGTATTCCGAATTCCCATCTTTAGTGGTATTCCAATCCCAGGATTCCGGTTCCTCTGGCAAAACTTTAGAGGATTCAGGATTCCAAACGCAAAAATTTGCCGGATTCCGGAATTCATTACATGGGGCGAGACAATGCCACATAGTATTAGCAAAACTGTCACAATTTAAAAGCTTCCTGTTCTTGTTCCTATGCTCGTGTGGCACCAGTTTAGTTCCGTGTGCTTATGCTTGTACTTGTGCGTGCAAGCCATCTTTTATCAGAGATTGAGTGAAAATAGCAAGAGGAGTCGCCTACGTACATATAATATGGATGATTGTGAGGCCAGACCTGTTGTGAAAAGTACCTATGGCTTATTCCATCATAGTGCTGAGTTGCTGAAAAACTAAGTACTGAACTTGTTTATGACGTCTTCCTTGAAGGAATCATTTCAACGTTCATGAAAAAATCTCTTACAGTTCTTAGGGTAACAAAAAAAAATAACAGAAAATGAACAATTGATGGCTTTCAAGCCCTGCAGCACTGAGCTTAAAGTATTGCGAGTGATGATCTTCTATGAGATTCAGCTGAGGCGAGATAGAGTAATTAAGAACTAAACCAAGGAAGGCTTTAAATAGTGATTTCTTGCATAGTCATCTGTGTATCTTCTGACCTTTATTCTTTTTCTTTTTCTCACCAAATTTACGGCATGTTTGTATGAGCTCTGTTCTTGCTGTTCTCCTTTTCGTTTTTCTCTTCCCTCCCTCCCTCCCCCCGCCCTAAACAAGCCTGATACTCAGGCTACCAATTGTGATTTTTTAATTGCTCAAGTGTTCGTACGCGCGAGGAATCGACAGTGCCCAAACACTTAAAGAAGCTGTGTTATGGTTGTCTTATTCATCTTGTTCATAATGGTAGTTGCGCGTCCTTATTGGCTATGGAACTTGAGAAATTACTTATGAATGGCAAAATCACAGTTTCGTTTTAAACAAATAATTATGTCTTCAAAACATGATGTAAAACGTTACAAACAACACGCAGCTCCTGTAATTTGCGCATTTGGACCTTCAGACATAATCTTTTAATACCGATTAATATCCACTATTATTCATTCACCGCTAATATTCCATAACCAGCTACAGCTGGCATTGACCAAATTTGGAATTCCAATGCAATATCTGGAGAATGACGTCAATAGTACAGCATTTATGCCAAAAAAACGGACGACAACTGAGGAAGCACCGGGAACGAGGTTGCGTTGTTTTGGTGGAGCGGTACAAAATGGCAGTTTTGATTATATTCAGTCTCATCCAATAATTTCACTCGCCACCATTTGATTACACACACTCCTAGACCAGTTTTGACTTTTGTTTTTAGTAATTCGCGTTTTCGAAGATAAAGACGTCATTAGACCCAGTCCCACTCTACATTGCCAGCATTCAAAAACGGAAGGGAAAAAAGGGGAAGGAAAGGGAGAGGAAAAACAGAAAAAGGGCGTTGAGAAGAATATCTTTGGTTATAGTTGTACGACAGACTAACTTTGGAAAATTAGAGCTTATTTACCCGTGCTGATCCGCCATTGTTAATGAAAGACAGGTCTCTGTTTATTCTGTTGTTGGTGGATGGTTCTTAATGATCCCACCAGAATCACGGTTCCTACAAGAAAAGAAGTATAATATTGAAAAACAGATTGAACAGAAAAGCAATCATACTTTAATGTTAACCAAAATAACTCGATCCGAGTGGTATCGGGAAAATAGTCAGATACGGAAACTTTGCCAGCTGCAGTTAATTGCAGTATACCGCAAGGTACAATTCCCTTAGTTGTTAATTCCGTGAAAGATATTTGGAGACTCTATTAAATTGAGCATTAAAGTGCAAAAGAAAGAAAAATACGAATCTCACTCAAAGGTGACAGAAAATCAAATATAATCCCTAAAGAAGAAGAAGAGGAAGTGCCCGCATTCGGTTATGCATAACATATCACACAATATGAACAATTAGCTAATTAGGCAGGAGATCAAGCCAGCTCTGATGAGCTTTTAGATGTACTGATATACTATTTCACTTTGTTATACGAACTTACATTTTTTTTTTGCCAGAATTTCTTCTTCTAAATTCGATATGTATATGTTTGATGCAGATTGCGTGTTGTAGGAAAATAATGTATACTTTCATTAGTTTTAAAAAGGTTATCTAAAAATGCTGGTAGCTTGTCATGGTGATATTAATCATGCATATACCCAGAACTTCTTTGACCCAGAAACGTCTGTATCATAAATCTTAAATTCAAACACCGCCAGTGTTTTCAGAGACTCAAAAACTGTTGCTAATTTTCCAGAATAATCTGAACTGATTGCCATAACCCTGATACAGTTTTGGTTTTTCCAGTGTTTTGAGAGGCTCTAGTCCAGTAGGATAAGTACATGCGCATGCCGAAGTGATGTTACAGTATGTAAATAAATATGAGTAGATCTTAGTGTTTTTATATAACATTTGAAGCATTTTAAAAGGTAAATGATTAAAACTAGCCTTTGCAAAATATAATGACGGTCATCTTATTAGTTCTTTTTAGTTCATGAGTTTATATCAAGTTCCTGTACCTTTGATTACTCAAGAATAAATTGTTATCATCTGCAAATGATATAAGAAAAAGTACCTAAAAGAAATTTGTGATAGCATTCACAATTATATTGAAAACAAAAGAGGTCAAAATGGACACCAACATGGCATCTCCATACAAGGCTTTGTAAATTTGGGTAAAACATTTTTCCGAGTACATCTCGCATATTAAATATCGCACTGACCTGATCAGTTCTTGGCGAGGCGTTTTGTTCATTTATCGTCTTTCACTTTCCAGATTCTGGACTTTCTGTATTGATTGGTTTCGATTTTTATTTTTTATAGCGTGACAGTGAAAACCCGGCAGAGTATGTATGGTTGACTAGGATTCTAAAAGTTTGCTATAAAATTTAGAGTAGGCATTTTTGACTGCTGATACGCTTTATTAGGATAAAGATTTATGCCAATACTTTCATTGCTATTAAAATTTGCAGTGCCAGTTATTGCCCCCGCAGGGATTTCGCCCAGAGGCGAAATCCCGAGGAGGCACCCTAGTAACTCGCGCGTATATTAAGGACAGTACTTACAGTTCAAATATACAGTCAGTATACTAGAAAAAATCTCGATTTGCTCGAACAGGGGCCGCGAGGAATCGGTAGGTAATGATGAAGTTTCTATTGTTTGCGCCCGCAAGTACGAAATGGTTAGGATGACGTAAAGACAGAAAATCCCGAAGGGTCCGCTCAGGTAGATTTCGTGACATTTATTGTGCAGTCATACTTCGATACTCTTTTGCGTTACGCAGTGACATTCTGTGGAGCAGTTGTTTTGAAAGTTATGGTCCAAAAGACACTCGTTAAGCGCAGATGAGGTTATAAGGTGCGTTTAACTGTGTATATATAAACACTTGGAGAGTTTGCCAGACACGAGTTCACAAATCTTTGATTTATATTGGAAACCTTGCCAGACACTCTTTCTCTCTCTTTGACCGGAATATTAAGACTCAGCCCCAAACAAGCAAGACGAGTGAACAACGGCTAGCTTATCACTAGCAGATTGATGGACAATTACGGAAATTCGCCGACAATATATCAAATTCTGTGCTGACTTATTCCCTGCTCACAGATGTCCTTCCGCTATAAAGTTTAAAATAAGACTAGAATGCGCCAGTGTGAATCGATCAAACGTCCTTTTAATTTCTAAGGCTTACTTTCCGGCAAACAAAATAAACTGAATACATAGAGTGAAAGAGACATAGCGTAAAATTCAACTTCTAATTAAATCTTTTCTTGTGGTTTAGAGTAAACTATTCTCGAAACTGAGAATGTTTTGATCAAAGCTGTGTAAATCGAGCTGAAACTGTGCATGGAACGTTGCGTTTCCTGTATATTTATCTCACCTATTGTGTGGACTATGTGTGAAAATCTTCATTATCAATCGGTATATTTCAAAGAGCTACACAACCAGCAAGAATACTATTGACCGACAATATACAGAACGGGGGCAGCTGTAGTGTCAACTATTACTAGTATAATTTGTTGTTGTTGAATTGGTACCTCTTAGAGGTGGAAATGAATTTGGGACACGCCCATAAAACAAGATTCTGGTACCTTTTAGGGGTGTTCTCGAAATTTTCCGACAAGCACCTCCGACACTTTTATATGGGAGTAACCCCCCTCGCGGATCTCTTCGGCCCCAAACAGTCCAAACACATGTCAAAAGAAATAACGACAGTGGCTAAAACGACCGCGATAATCGATACAAATTCATAATGGTTTTGATTCTGTCAAAGAAATTGAATGGCAGTATCCCTGACTGGACGTTTGAGTCAGAAATTCCTTCAAATCATGTGCACAGGTTATTTGTTTTACATTTGTCCAAGGTGGGGGTGAGGGGGGAGGGAAGGGGGATGGGCTGACTTGTGACTTCAAGGTGGTACCGGAGGCTAATTTGGGCATTTTTTTTTTTGTAAATCAGTAGTCATGTGAAAATTTTAGAAGTGTTTAATAAAAATAAGTGAAATTTTTGGATGCAAGTCATACGTATATGGGGTTTTGAAATATTGCATCTTCCTTCGGATAACTATTAAGGAATTTGAGGAATTTATAAAAATGTAGGTTGTGATCGAAAATTCTCAATAAAATTGCCTCTAAATTTAAAAGGATTCAATAAAATTCAAAATGAAAAGACACACGTAAACAAAGACATAAAAGAAAGATTTACAGCGCAGTGCGCCAAAAAATATTGAATTTGGACAATTTTAGGGGAGAATCAAAAAAATAAAAAACCCGCTGCTAATGCAACACCAAGTCACTTCCAAATTACAAAGCGGATTGTGGCGCGCCGCGCTGCAAAATTTCGTCATCTTGTCTAGATAAGGTCTGCCTAGTTTTGTGGCATTTGAGTGAATCCATGAGGAGAAAACTGTTTAACAATACCATCGACAAGCTTTAATTAAGAGTTTTTTTGGCGAAAAAACCGCAGTTTCTGTTAATTTACAAGGACTCAACTGAAATTCGTGTTTGTTGACTTGGTCGCCCCCTTGGATAGGCCTGTAATAAAGTTTTCCAGCGGTAAACACAAAATACTGCCCTATATACGGTCTAACTTGAGATCAGGCTCAATTTTCGTTTCGCTTTGTAAATACCATATTCCGGCGGGGAAGGCGAAATTTTAGCGGTAGCAGTTAGAGAGAATGTATGAGAATTGCTAAAATTGGGCCTGATCTCAGGTTATATACGGTCATATCGCCATGGGTGGCTATTTTTTCCCACGAAACCAATCAGATGTGTAGGTATAAACAATGACACATTTTGCGTCACAACGATGCCCTGGAGCGAGGTGCTGACAAGTTTGTTTCTGGTTCAATAGGGAATTTTTCTAGCCTGCGAGCAAGCTCTCCTGTTTGGGCTTCGCCCCTCGCTCGCGCGTTCTCGCGAGACCCTTTTCATTCGCCCAAACAGGAGAGCTTGCTCGCAGGCTAGCATGAAGTTGATAACTTTACAGCGCGACAGACAACACGATCATGGACGTATTTAATTACATGGCAAGCGCGTGTTTTTATAACGTGTTAGATAGAAGAATTTGTCAGACATTTACGGTCAAGGTGCTTCCATATGCTAGAAAAAGGTTGATAAATTCTTCGTTTTCACTGTCATGCAATAAACAAGGCACAAAAAATGAATTTGAAACCGTCCTGTGTGGAAGAAGCCAAGAAAGTGAAATGTTTATATAAAAGACTAATATATTATCTTATAAACAATTTTCCCAGCCTCCCCCGGCCCCGCCGTTCCGCAGACTAAGATGACAATGCGAATGGACTACCTAACTAGATTCGGCCGCCAAGGTTGACAGTTCGAGCGCTAGCGGTCTTAATTTTCTGTTAGGCAACAAGGGATTTCGCACCATCTTCATATAGCTAAACGGGAACCAAATCTTGGATGAAACGCGAAGCGTAGCCGGCTACTGAGTTCAGACATATTGATCCCAACTTAAGGGCTGTTAAGGAAACAACACTTGAATAATAAACCCAAAGCTTGGGTTTCCGTCAACAAGGGACAAGTAACGCTCCAAAAACTGATTGTCTTACCTCGAAATTCTTACCTTTCGCTTTCTACACCGTTATTCCTTTTACTTCAGCATGCAGTTCGCATACAAAGCGCTTTTGTAGTAAGCTTTTACGTCATGCCACGTCATATAGATACATGAAAAATGAAAAGCCTCGACTTCCGATTATATTTGTATAACTAATACATATACTTTGCCCTTCAACTTCAATGGTTCGTGAACAAAAACAAAAGAGCTGATGTATAAACAACTCAGTAACTTAACTAATAACTTCCTCTGTAGTAAGGTTTTGTTTCCTACGACTTAATAATGAGCGCTACAATAAAGGTCTAAATATATATTCATATTTTCTCGTTGCGCTACTAGACTTTGATATCTTATCTTTCACTTTTTTTACTTCCTGCATGTCAGATTGGATCGTCTCCTACCACGAAATTTTCGACATGGTACTTTATTGATCCATCAAAATCTTGCGATCGAGAAACTGATGAACATACGCTCGTCAACAAAAAAGACGGCTAAATTCGCAGGGTAGCCGGAAACTCTGGCTAAGTCGACTTAGGCTAGTATAAGAAGGAAAAGCGATCCACTTAACTGGAAGTTCGTACATGTGATATTGTTGTTGCATATTCGTAGTTCAATTTCTAGATTTTAACCTTTTAATGAATCTAAATTCTATTTCGATTAATTTATTTTAAGTATTATTTCGATTCCTATCAAAATTCACATTTAATTCGCAGTGTTTGCTAGAATACTGTTTTCTTTTTTAACAGTCAGTCTTCAAGTGTTGAAGTGTTTATTTTGTTAAGCATCAAAGAGCCCGAAAACGGATATGTTAATTTTATTAGAATTATCGATTCCCATGCAGACTTTCTTAGGGCTTCGTCACGCGTGTGACTAACCATGCGAACGGTCTGATTGGGACGTTACCGATTTATCTGCAGCTTCATGTTCCAAGGAGCAATGCTCTCATTACATACTCACGCAATATGGTGGGCTAGATTGTGGGCATTCAGATATGCATACTAAGTATACATATATACTTCTTCCGGTCTTTTTCAGGAAGCATCCCTAAACAACACGTACGCCATCTATCCGTCATGTCAAACCGACCAAGACTGACCTTGTGATCGACCGTCTCAGTCAACAATATCAGTACCACATAACTTTCTAGGAGGCTGTGAATAATCCGGAAAATTCTATGCCATCTACGTTTAAACGGTGATGTAATTAAAGCATGGTCAGTTAAAAGTTTTCAGAACACGTTTATACGCTTACAACTGCAGTAGTTTCAAACGAGCTAGTCAGTTAATTTGTTAGTGTTCGCTGGGAGGACGAGTAAAGCAAATTGCAATCTCCTGACGTTATTAAAAAAAAAATCTTTGAGTAAGAACCCCTTCTCAAGGAAAAACAGTTAGGCCTGGGCAATTTGACTCTGCTGTATGTACTGTTTATCGATAATTATATTCTTGTAAATTCTTTTAGTTGTCTCTCTACAGTAGTAGAAATAAACTGTTGTTGTTGTTGTTCGTATAGATAACATTATAGTGAACCGGGGTTAAAAACGTTCGTCACTCCCATGGAATTCCGTACAATCTTGATCGATGATGTCACAATGCAATGAGTTAATGCACCAGACGAAGTGAACATTTGACGATTCGACGAGTGGCCTTGATTAGAAATTTGGTATCAATTTGGTATCAGAGGTATGCAGCATGCCATAAAAACACATACTGTTGCAGCCGGACTTTGGTGATTTTCATTCACCATCGAAACCTCGATTTGTTTACAATTGAGTAAGTAATTCACGTTAGCAATTTCTCTAGCACTGGTTATGGTATATTTTCAACCTCAGCTGGCACTTTGTAACAGCTTCTTTAACTGCTAAAAAAGGGATGAGGGTGGGAGAAAAGGTCTCCTTGAATGTGTGCTAATGTAAATCAATTAGGAGGTCAAGGCATGTGTTGTAGTGAACTACGGTAATGCGATCTGACTACCAAAGACTTTTTTGCGTCAGACTATCAATCAAAATATGGTGACGTACTTTTTCTAATCCTCATCTTGGAGCTCATTCTATGAAATAAACCTTGTAGACGAGCATTCATATCTGGCACATGCAGTACATTTTTAATTGTCGCCTTTTTTCCTCGTCATCTCAAGCTGAGTCGTAACATTTTAGAGCATTACCCCATAAGTGATAATTTTAACGACTAGCAAAATTCGAATGCAAGCGTTTAAGCTCTTGTTATTTAAAAAAATAACTTTCCAATAATACCCTCCAAACAAAGGAAAATCAAATATAAACCAAGGATAAAATTGAACCACAACAGAGCCAATGCAAAATAATTTTAGACTGTTCACAGACCCTCTACGGAAAGGAAAATAAAACAACGTCTGTGTACAGGCTAAAACAATTTAAAACTTTTATTTTTCTTGCCCAGAACAGGGGAGGGGCATGAACAAAAAGAGAGAAAACTTTGTTCACCCATATCCCCTCCCCGCCAAGGATTATAAATGGTCTCTTAGCTTTCGCTTTCGCTTTTGTTTACAAGCGTGACCAATGAATCCAGCTGAATCCTTTTCCACAGGAAAAAAAAAAAAGCAAAAGGGCAAAGGTGGCTACTTATTATTCTAAGCTATTCAATACTGATAAACGCCGTATGTCTTAACCAACAACTCAAATTTCCAGAAAAAAGCTTGGTTTTGCTAAGATCTCACTGAACTTTGAAGAACGCACTGCCGCCAGACGAATACTCGGAGCTAATTCGAAGTGCTACAACCAAGGTAATTTCTAAATTTTGTCGTTGAAGTTTGTTCTGTCTTCACGCTTCATGGCTTTGCGACAAATCGAATAATATTCGAGCATCCAAAATCTCGGTGATCTGTAGACATATCAGGAAGAAATTTAGCGAGTTACAGAATGTTGGTTCATTTCTTGTGTAACGATGTTTATTATCGTTCCCTTTACTTCTTCTTTAATCAACCGAAGAACGCTGATTTGAACTGCGTATATTCCACTACCTGACGAATCTGGTGTGATGAACTTTGGTAGGAAATGGCAACAGCCTTGTTCTTGTAATTTTCCAACCTTGAACTCAAGTGCACCAAAAACTAAGTTTATCTCGATCAACGCGATTCAGGCCATAAGCAGTTCTTTTATATTCAGGCGGCCCGTTGACTCATCCAGAGTCGATCGCGAAGGGAAGTGCAAAATACACGTTCAGCAGAGCATTACTTGGTGTGTACCCATAAACAAATTTCTTCAGCGATTCAACACTTCGCCAAAGGACATTTGCTTTAAATTCTGTTATAGTATTTTAAAGTTAATTAAAAATACACGGTGCTAGCGGAGCCTTTTCGCTTTCGCTTGCTCGGAAAAGGCCAGATGTTCTGCTCGCAAAGTGGGAAAAATACTAACCAGTATGAGACTGAAGAGTTTGGTGTGAATGTATACAAAGATTTCGGTATGGATTGCATCGAACAGCTCTGAAATACCACGTGTGCAGTGACGGCAGTCTGCCACCAGGGCCCTAAGTCTTATGGACGCTGAAACCGGCGTAATCATTAGTGGTTAACCATTTCACCTCTAGAATGAATAACGCCGTCGTGGGTCTAATTTTTGAGTCTGTGGGCGAAATCCTGTGGTGTGACCATGGAAATAAAAGCTACTGAGCGTTACTTTCTAGTGGTGCTGTTTGTTACAGTGTTCAAGGTAGTTCTAACCGTGAGTCTGAGGACGAAATCCTGCGGTGTGACCTTTCAAATAAAAGCTACTCAGCAGTACTTTCAAATGGTGCTATTTGCTTTTCAGCATTTTACAAAATGGAAGTTGGAAATTTTGTCGAATTTTTTTTTTCTATTTGTGGGAGTGGAAGAGTTAAAGGGACATGACGAGAATCCTCCGACGATTTTGTGTAAAACAAGAGAAGGAAACTTAAATCATTCACTAAGGCGTTCGCCCCATGTAAGGGAATCCAAGACAATCTTGGATTCTGGATTCCACGCTGTGGATTCCAGATTCCAGATACTATTGAATTCTTGTTATGGGTTTCACTTTGGATTAAGTTACGGATTCTTTGCCAGTGGAGTTCGCATTCCGGAATCCAATAGTTATTGGGATTCCGGATTCCTTGCTCCTTGCGGAAAGAAAAGCCCAGGATTCCGAAATCCGGATTTCCTTACATTGCACGAAAGGCGTGAGCAGGCCATCATCAGTGCTTTATCAGCGAACAAACTTTCTGGCCGAGCATTTCTTTCCTATCGGTCTTTTTAACTGGTATTGTTAACACGAGTTTGCATGTATCACCCATTAAAGCAGCTGATTATAGTAACTTCAATAATCTGAAAAATTGCTTGACCCTTTACAATCCTTTTTTTTAGGGTTCTTGATAAGAATGTCTAAGTTGAAGTAAGCCATATGGCATCATCCTACAAAACAAGAGTGGTAACACTGGCATCAGAATGGGGATCAAAGTATGGAGGGATGTCAACTTTAATTAGAGAGTTAGCCATACAATTGGCAAAACATACTGGTTTGCAGGTGTTTATGTTTCTTCCGCGATGCAGCGAGGAAGATAGGGACGCAGCTCGACGCTGCAACATCACTCTGGTTCAGGCAAAGAGATTGCCTGGTTATGATGAAGAAATTGAGTGGCTTTGCTCGCCGCCAGATGATTTACAAATTGGCTTTATTATAGGACATGGCGTGAAGCTCGGTCGCCAAGCTCAGTTCATAAGGGAACGTTGTCATTGTAAGTGGATACAGTTCGTGCACACGGACCCAGAGGAACTTGGAATGTTGAAGGAATACAACAATGCCATTCCAAAGGGTGTAAGGAAGCGTATGCACGAGGTAGAGCTTTGTGTCATGGCTGATTTTGTTGTGACAGTTGGACCAAAGCTGGAAGATGCATATAGGTGTTATCTTCGCTTTTGTCAGAAAGACCAAGCTTTATTTGTCCTTACACCTGGCATTTTCAAGGAATTTTCCGATGTGATGCATGGCACTCGAGACGAAAGTAAGTGTATAGTTTTGGCTTTCGGACGCAGCGATAGAGAGGATTTTTCTCTGAAGGGTTACGATATCGCAGCTGAAGCTGTAGCTAAGCTAAATAACGCCCAGCTGATTTTGGTTGGCGCATACGATAGTGAAGAAGTTGACGTTGCAAACAATTTAAAGAGTTGCGATATCCCTCCCAGTTGTCTGAGAGTGCGACCGTTTATTGAAGACCGGGAACATTTGAAACGGGTCTTTTCCGAAGGAGACATAGCCATCATGCCATCCAGAACAGAGGGTTACGGACTTGCTGCTCTGGAAGCCCTCTCAGCTGGGCTGCCTGTTCTTGTCAGCGCCAATTCAGGATTTGGGGAAGCCCTAAGGAAAGTTCCTTTCGGCTCAGGCTGTGTAATCCACTCTGAAGAACCTGAAGAGTAGGCTAAAGAGATCAAGAAGGTTTGGGCAAAAGATAGAGCTACTCGCCTTCAAGAAGCGAAAACACTCCTCCAGAACTATACGAGCACTTACAACTGGGAGGAACAAATAAGAGATCTTGTCAACGGGATGACATGCGTTGGTAATAGTAAGTATGAATTCCATTTTTTACCCTATTTTCTCTCCGTAAAGTACATTAAACCTTACACATCATAGGACAATAATAGGACAAGTCAAACAGTTTGAAACATCAATTTGATAATTCAGTTATTAAATTTTTCTGAGGAGATTCTTGGTTTTGATGTTTTGTAATTCAATAAATTATTAGGTATCTATGAAAACTGAAGTTTAACCAGACATGTTTTGAACCTTTGGGCTGTAAAAGCAGTTGACGAACAGACATTTAATTAAACCCAGGATTGTTGCGGTCGTGTGTTACCTCTATATCATTTTTAGAGTATATAGAGCTCAAACCGTGCAGAATTCTTTAGCAACTTCGAAAAAAAAAAAACGGAAAGACATCTGGTATAGAACTTCTTATTCCAATACCTCATCTGTTGTGAGGTTGTTCTGAGAGAGATATCTTCATTTTCTCTAGTTGAGCCAGTTTTAAAGTTGAAGAGACCATCCAGGTCTAATTCAGAGGATCCTTGCCATTCCTGGTTAACGCCTAATGCAGGTAAAGTTGTTTTACTCTTTATTCGATCTCAAAGTTTCTTATCATATCTCGTATATGCTTTGATAGATTGTGCTAGCATAATCTTTTGGCATGATTCGTCATTACAAGCATAATTTTGTACTATTTTCCGAAAAAGCACTGCTAGCATACTTGCACTTTTGGCCAGCTTTGCAGTTCAAAAATGTTATTATTGATCATGCAACCAACTTTTTTTGGTCCTAGATAAGCAAAATTTTAAAATTGACTTTGTTACTTAAAAGTAATAAAATCAATTTTTTGCCTTCTTATTGTCACATCCAGCAAATTCATGAGACCAGGTTCCCACAGTAAGTGACCCTGGACTCTTTCCAGACGACTCGTCCTTTTATTGTTTTCAGTCGTTGTCAGACAGTTTTGTTGTTTCAGTAGTTTACCTTTCTATCACTGCAAATATTTTGCAGGACAGTGATAGCCAGGGAATTTATTATGAATAATGAACTAGTAAAGTTTCTTGATGTAAATAGGGTAAATGTGTTTGCCATGTACTGGTTTATTGTAAAGGTATTAAGGTGATTTACCACTGAAATTTAAAGAAAAAATAGAACCACAACTTCTTCTTTTTTGCTAAAATGACCAGGATTTATAAAAACTTACATGATTAGTTGGCATAATTTTAGAAACATACGAGCACTGCGAGCAGTATATTATGCTACTGTTGCGCGAGAGCAATCTATACAAAGCCTAATCTCGTAGGCACATGCCGCTACGCCACTAGCACCACCACTAGCCTAGTATATACTGAAACAGTGAGATAATTGAGCACAGAAATATGAATTTTAACTCATTTACTGTTGCCAACGATTACAATTTTGGCGCGCAATGACCGAAAGGCGGCGGTCGTCGCTTTTTCTAGCCGATAAATAAAACTGTTGAAGGCATTTGTTTAGCTCTTGCGGGTAAATTTCTTCAAAAGGAGTTGTGAATTATTTTTGTATTTAAAGTCATTCTGTAAAAAAAGATCATTAAACTACGGCGGCAAACCGGGAAGGCATTTTGCTCGCAACTTACGCGAGTTTGGCGTCGCTCGCTCGGAAGAACTGGAGGTGAATCAGTGAATAGTGAAGGATATTCACTGATTGAGTAGCCAATCAGAGCGCGCGAAAAACACTATCCACTTTTTTAGTATATACTAATAATGATTTCTTTATCTGAAAGGAATGAAGCTTGACACCTGAAATTTAGTGACTTTAACTACAAGAATAGTTCCCCTTGAGTCAGTAATTTCGGATCAATTAAAGACAGCCGTTTGTACATATAACGAATGGCCCCCATTCAAAATGAGGGTGAGATAATTCAGTACTTTTTGACTATATGAGTAGTTGCTCAAATGACCGCTATCCAGCAACATCTAAACGTAAGACGTTATCACCATTATTTGTGTAGAATCATCGGCTCCAAAGTTGAAAAAAGTCTCAACCATCACTCAGCATCCTACTGGAGAACTTAGGTGTACGACTGCACGGAATTTAGGTAGGTTCTTGACAGCTTTATAAATTGATAAATCTATTTGTTCGCCAAAAAGCCATTTTTGTAATTTTTGATAACATCTTTATTGTGTGAACGCAAAAAAGATATTGTTTAGGGAGGCTTTTAAGTCTCTTGTTTACGTCCTCCATAAAACGTTAAATTAGGCATTTTCACGTCGTAGTCATGCAAAAACAGCGAAGAAGTGTACAAAAAAGTGTGATAAATGGGCAAAGTTGTTTTGCTTGTTAAACCTATTGTTTTTTGACGCTCTCGCCGCCGTCGCGTCTTTGGATCTTAAAGTATTTGCTATCGTATAGAGCCTATTCACCCACGTGGCCAGCATCTTTGCTAATTAATACGAACAAAAGAAAGTTTTTACGTAAAAAAAGAGTTCAATTCCGACCGGGTTGTCTTGGTACACCAACGTGGCCGCCGTTTCATTGTTTTGGAGCACCAGTATAGCCGCCGTAACGTCATGTGAATACGCTCCATGATTAGATGATATTGTGGTCATTCAAACTAATAAGACGTGACCTACTTGTTTAATGTTCAAATGCGTCAAAGTGATGCCTTTTCTATTTATTCATGACAATATCATATTTTTTATTAGAAGTAATAAACAGTAAACGACAATTGAGCGGAAAACTTGGTCACGTGGTACAAATTCACGTTTGCCATAATTAACCCAATCTGGAGGTTCTATGATTTTTTTAATTAGACCTCGTAAAAATAACCGACCCTAATTCCTTCTTGGACATCCATATTATGGTGAATTGACAGCTGTCACATGACTGTATCGCTGGCTCAGGTATACAATTCATTGAGGTGACGTATTTTTTGTCCACAAAGATCCTTCAAAAGCTTCGCTTTTAGCCGTGGCTAAATCTGTATGTTAATTTGTAATTCTTTGATTTATATGTCGCAATATTCCAGTTACCTTTATTTTTACAGTGAAGGCTGGCTGCCCTCTAGATGACGACTTAGGAGAACTTTCGACTATGCTTGCCGACAACTGGGAAAGGTTAGGACGTCGACTGGGGTTTTCTCAAGCAGGAATTATTGCATTTCACAAAGAAAATGAGAGACTGTCCGATAAAGCGTATGCAATGCTGATAAAGTGGACGGAGAGAGAAGGCTCCGATGGTACCTACAAGGTTTTATACAATGCCTTGTGCCACAAATTAGTAAGATGTAAACTTATCGCGGAAAAAATCTGCTGTGTTCAAAACGGCTGACTTCGCTGTAGCTTATCTACAGGAAAAGATTTTCTTGTGAATAACGTGTATCACCTTTTTCTTAGATGTAACATTGGTTCTCACGAATGTCGGTCCACTCGCCGTAATGCAACTATCATGAGGGTCTGGAAGGGGGGGGTCCTGATCCCGCATTCCCGCCCCTTTTTCGCGAGAATCCCGCATCCCGCACGTTTTTCATCAGTTTCCCGAATCCCGCTTTTCTGTCCCACAAAAATACATTAAAAAGTCTAATTTCTACAAAAGCTAATAAATGTAAGATGTAGGGCTTCCAGTTACCCACGCTGTGAGTCGCTGAACCACTGTAACTGTAAATATAAATGCGTGTATTAATATTTGTGTCGATATGTCAGTTCCAAACAACAGATGATATGAAAGATCTGAATGATTTGAAAATTAATTGCACTGAGAAATTATTAACGCCTGTATTAACTAAGTTTGCTCTGAAATATGAAACCATGGCGCTTTCGTGCAACAGATATTTTCTCAAAAGATCGTGGAGCACGCGAACGAAAATACACTGAAAATAGATAACGTTCGCTAGGTCTGTGGACAGACTTACATCAGATCACACTTTCTATATATTACATGACATCATATACATACTAGTACTTTGGAGCATCCCGTTTCCCCTGATAAGAGTGTCAAACTCATATTTCCAGGCATCTTGAGTTCAGAGAGAAAACGTCTCGACGCCACTGCCTGCCTTTTGGACTCTGGCAATCGTGACCTCGGGGTTTCCTCCGAGGCCCTTACTCTTGGCAATTTCTGCTAACCCGGTGAAGGTTTTTAAATGCCTCACGAAGTTGAAGAGGTCTTTGTGCAGGAGTACCCAACGAGAAAAATTTCAAAAGTGATTGGATATCGCTCCCAGTAATATTTTAACAGTCACAAATTGTTTTTTGGTTGATTATTAACTTCTCTGGCAAAATTATATCCGCTCCCCAAAGCCAGCTAGAGCTAGATTTTAAAGTACAATATCCAGCCAGGATCTTTACCTTAAGGGCTTTTCCCAGCCAGGATTATTACCAAAAAGGCATGTTCCTAGCCAGGAATGTCTCTTTCTTCTCTTTTTTGCCAGCAAAAAATATACCGACATTTAGCCAGCCAGGAAGATAAATTGAGCCATTTTATGCAGGTGATACGAAAAATCTATCTCAAGGAAAACTTAGTGGTGTTTAAGACATTTTCCTCGCTCGTTATGATTTCGGTGCACATTAACGCGGGATAAAAATGTCATTTCTACGCTCACACTGGTCTGAGGAGAATACAAGTCGTCTTCACTTCACTCCAAATGAGAGCAAAATTGCGAGACCGTAAAGAATAAATTAAGAGTTGGTTCACCTGATTTGAACGCCAACTAATGACTAACACCAGGACTCACTAACAACCACGTTTCCAGGGTTCCAAATACTGGTAACGAGACTGGATTCATTAAGAGAATGTCTAGAGAGCACATTCGCCAAACGTATAACGCGTACTTACTCTTCTTTTGTCCCCCCTACTTCCAACAGCTCATTGGTCTAAACTTTATCGAAAATTACGCGTTCCGCTGTCACCAAGAAAGTAATGAAAATTTCGATTAACATTTTGCACAACTCACTATCCATTTCAGACAAAATCAAATGACCGCATCGCGCATTCCAGTATCCAAAACAGTTTCATTATTTCAGCCGATACAGAAAGGGAATAGAACAAAGGCATTGTCTTTCCAGCGCCAATCAGATGTCTCGAACACACCCTCTCAGTAACAGTAGAAACTCCATGCCAGGAATGCAAAGTCTATAATTACTTATAATATATAAATAATATTTGGTGAATAAGAAATCATATAGCAAAAAAGCACGGAACGTCTATCCTTCATGATGAAGAAAAATAAGCGGTGAAGACGGAAACAAATGCCAGAAAGACAGCAACTATGCGGTGCTTACGGAATCAAATGTCAGGAAGTCACAGTCTTTCCTTGAAGATGAAGAACCAACATGCGACGCAGAAGAAATCAAATAGGGGAAAGGCACAGTCTTTAGTTGATGATGAAAGCCAGTTACGCGGTACAGAAGATATTAAATGCCGGGAAGGCAAAGTCTATCATTGACGATAATGAACAATTTTGCAGTGCTGACCAAATGAGCAGTCTATCAGAAATCAAATAGGGGGAAGGCACAGTCTTTACTTGATGATGAAAACCAGTTACGCGGTACAGAAGATATCAAATGCCGAGAAGGCAAAGTCTATCATTGACAATAATGAACAATTTTGCAGTGCTGACCAAATGAGCAGTTTATCCTTGACGATGAATAACAGTTCTGCGATGCAGAACTATTTTTTGGCGAGAAGGCACTGTCTTTCCTTGCGACGAAGAACAATTATGCGGTGCTGAAGATATCATATGTTGGGAAGCACAGTCCATAAAAAATGATGAAGAACGGTTATGCGGTGCAGAAGAAATCCAATACCCAGAAAACACAGTCTATTCTTGACGACGAAAAATATTTCTTTATGCGCTGCTGACAGAATCAAATGACGAGGGGGCAAGTCTTTAGTTGACGATGAAGAGCAATTGCGTTGTGCACAAAAAAATCAAGGGTGGTAAACCCGTTGATGAAGAACAATTATGCGGTGTTGAAGAAATCAATTGCCGGGCAGGCAAAAGTCTATCAATGACCATAATGATCAATTTCGCATTGCTGACCAAATCAAATGCCAGAAAGGCACAGTCTATCCTTGACGGTGAGGACCAATTCTGCCGTGCCGAAGAAGTCGCGAATGCCGGGCAGGCAAAGTCTACCCTTGACGATTACTTAGAAGAAATTTTGTGGTTCAGATGATACCAAATGGAAGGCACAATCAAGTCTTCATACATGAAATGATTATGCGGTGTGAAAAATACCAAATCCTAGTAGGGCACAGTCCATTCTTGACTATTATAATAGTTATCCGTTCCAAGAGATGAAATGCCAGGAAGAAACGGTCTATCCTTGACTTTAAAAAACAAGTATGCCGTTGAGAAGACAGAATGAAATGCCAGGAAACCACAGTTTACCTCTGATAATGATGAACAATGTTGCAGTCGATCCGGAAGATATGAAATTCCAGCAAAGCATAGTCTATTCTTGATAATGACTAACAATTATAAGTTCCAGATGATAACAACTGCCAGGAAGGCACTGTCTCCTTGATGATGAAGAACAATTATGCGGTGCCGAGGGAATCAAATGCCAAGAAGGCAAAGTCTACCTTTGATAATGAAGAACAATTGTGCGGTCGATCCCGAAGATATGAAATGCGAGAAGAGCATAGACTATTCTTGGTAATGAGGAACAATTATAAGTTTCAGATGATAACAACCGCCATGAAGGCACAGTCTATCCTTGATAATAAAGAACAATTATGCGGTTCTGACGGAATGAAATGCCAGGAAGGCGCCTTCTATCCTTCATGGTGAAGAAGATATGCGGTTCAGAAGATATAAAATTTCAGGAGAGCACATGTCATTTTGAGATGGTTGAGGATAATTATGCGTTGTAGATGGAATCAAATGCCAGGAAGGCACAGTCTATCCTTGATGGTGAAGAACAAATATGCGGTCCGGGGGATATGAAATGCCTGGAGAGCGTAGACAATTCTTGATAATGACGAACAAACTATAAGTTCCAGAAGATAAAAATTGCCAGGAAGGAACAGTCTATTCTTGATGATGAAGAACAATTATGCACTGGTGACGAAACCGAATGCCAAAAGGCAAAGTCTACCTTTGATAATGAAGAACAATGTTGCGGTCCGGAAGATAACAAATGCCAGAAAAGTACAGTCTATTCTTAGATGATGAACAATAACTATGCGGCGCAGACGGAATAAAATACCAGGAAGCTAACTTTGATAATGAAGAACAGTTTTGAGGTGCGGAAGATATGAAATGCAAGGAGAGCATAGAGCATCGTCTATTCTTGATAATGATGAACAATTAAAAGTTCCAGATGATAACAATTGCCAGGAAGGATTCATGATTGAAATGATTATGCGGTGTAGAATATACCAAATCCTAGTAGGGCACAGTCCATTTTTGACGATTATAATAGAAACGGTCTATCCTTGACGTTGAAGAACAAATATGCCGTCGAGAAGATATCAAATGGTAAGAGGGCAGTCTATTCTTAAATGATGAAGACCAATTATGCATTAGAGACGGAATGAAACGCCAGGAAACCACAGACTATCTCTGACAATGAAGAACAATGTTGCGGTCGATCCGGAAGATATGAAATGCCAGGAGAGCCTAGTATAATCTTGATGGTAATGAACAACTATGCAATTCAGAAGATATGACATTTCTGGTGCTACTTTCAGGTGATGAAGAATAATTATGGCTTGTAGACGGAATCAAATGCCAGGAAGAAACTGTCCATCCTTTACGATAAAGAACAATTCTGCGGTGCTGACGGAATAGAATGGTGAGAAGGTGCAGTCTTCCCTTGCGATGAAGAATGATTATGCAGTGCAGAAGATATCATATGCCGGGAAGAGACAGTCTTTACTTGATGATTTAGAGCAATTATCCCGTGCAGAAGAAATCAAATGCCAGAAAGGTACAGTCTATTCTTAACGACACCAAATCCGAGGACTGGCCAGGGTCTATTCGAAACGATTAAAATCATATGGGCTGTTGAAGATGTCAAATATCAGAAGAGCAGAGTCTATTCCACGTAGAAGATTAAAAATAATTATGCAGTTCAAAAATATGAGATTCCAGAAGGGCACAGTCTATTCTTAGATGATGAAGAACAATTATGCGGTGCAGAAGATATGGAATGCCAGGAGTCTACAATCCATTCTTTCTTATAATGACCAATTATAAATTCCAGATGATAACAATTGCCAGGAAGGAGCAGTCTATCCTTGGTAATGAAGAACAGTTATGCAGTAGTGACGAAATGAAATGCCAGGAAAGCACAGTCTATTCTAGGATGATAAAGAATAATAAATAAATGCGTTCCCAAAGATAATTGCCCGCGAGGCACGATCTATCCTTGATAATGAATATGCGGAACATAAGAATCAATTACCAGTGGCTAGCAAAGCACATTCTATGGTAAGCGACGAATGTATATAGACTAGTAAGTGCATATTGTAATATCTAGATATGTGCCAGCACGGAAGAAGTTTCTTGCTCGAATTCATGTGAAGCGATTTCCCTTATTTTGATATGAAGCAGGAACGAAGTACTACTTGCGGCAGCTTATGCGAGATTAACGAGCTCAACCATTAACTGGGCGCGCAGGTATGATGTATCTTGATATGTCCAAGTGAAGTGGTCGTCATTTCCAGAGCAAATGTCACGTACGGCACATATAACGGCCACACCACAACTGCCGGAGCCAGCTTTAGGTTGGTCTGGCATTGGGACCTTGAATCGCTGAATTTCTTTCCAATCGCACTGTTTAAATTTAACTAACTCGGTGTTTTCGTGAATCGTAGAGAGAATAATGTTTGTTCTGTATCGAAGATCTCGTGATATTTGACAATGATATCCGTCGTCGAAGAACACTGATTGCTCACCCACTGAAAATATGACAAGTCCCCAGTGACACAATTCAGCCATGTGGACAGGAAGGAACATTACCTCTACTTCATTCATGTCTTCAACGGTACAAATGTTCCTAATCAAATTTCCTGACACTTCTCCAACGGAAAGGAAGGATGGCAAAAGGATGAAAGTACAAGACTGATTCTTCTCGTTTGCTAAGTCACAGTATCTTTGAATCAGTAGATTGATGATTTCGTCAGAAAGATACCTCTCCCCACACATGACTGAAAGTTCCTGAGACGTTATCCTATAGTTTTTATAGGACACCAGGTATTTTTCCTCTTCGTTCACTCTGTCTAGAAGGGCGTGAGTCACATCATCTCTCATACAGTTTTTCATATTTGAAAAAACATTTTTCAGCCATTTCTCTTCAAATTGGACTTCGCCACGAAGTTGTCGCAGTCGATGAAATCTCTTCAAGATATTGATGCCCCTTTTGTTGAAGGTTCCGTAGGAAGGAAATTGAACAAGAATCTGGGAACTTGCTTCTTCCTTAATATCCTTCTCTGCGTCTTCGATTAAAGAATATGGCGGTAGTCTTGTTACTCTCAGGGCATCTGTTATGCTAACTCCACGGGCATGCTCACCAGAGGAGCACAGATAACTCTGCAACGTTGCATCTACATCGGGAAAGGTTGCATAGCCAAGGGTCCTCCTTGAATTGCAAAAGTTGTCATCACGCCGAGCAACGTCTCTCAGTATGCCCATCACGGTTCCTGACTCTTCATCTGAGGAAAGCTGGTCGACGTGAACAATCTCACAAAGCTTTGCGGTACGGGATTTCACCGCACTTGTGGTATCATATGACACATTTGAGGATTCTATCCCATGCGTGAAGGAACCCTCCTCCTTGATGACATTGCGTCTTGTTTCGTTCCCTGTTGCAACCTCATTAGAACTTCGAACATTCGATCTAGGGATTTGATTTCGCCCACTTGATTGTGTGTTACCGTCGTTTGCTTTCTCATTGTTGCTTTGTTCTTTGGCTGTAAGGGTTTTCAAGCTTGAACGAAAGGATTTTCCTTTGTCTTTGCTGTTCTTAGTAATTTTCTTGGACATTCTAGAGGGTTTTGCAGTGGCCTTTTCGAAAGAAGAGCTTTGACGTTTCTTTCTTTTATTGTGTGTTTCTTGGTCCATATCGGGATCTAGCTTATGTTTCCTCTTCCTACCAAACTTGGATGTTGACTGGAAGGTTATCGGTCGGTTAAAAAAAGATGATGGCAACCACATGTCGTCTTCTTCCCCATAGCCCTTGAACCTTACTTTGTACTCATATGCGAGGGTGTCCTTGGAGAGACGCCGACTTACGATTTCGTCTACTTCGTAGTAGTCGTCTTTCTCCGTGGCCCCTTCATTATCTTCAGTTTGATTTGAAGATGATTTGGTGTCGTTGTCACGTTTGGCATTCCTTGGCGAGAATCCTAGTTCTTTTAAATGAGCTTTACACTCCGACTGAAGCCTGTACTTTCCGGGACTATCTGTGACAGGCTGCAAATCTACTGCCCCAATGATAGCCGAAGGTGGTTTCCATTTTGTAAGAATCACATCATTAGAAAAGAAATAAACATCATTTTCGTCCTCCGAGTATAAGGAGCAACGTACTCGCACCGACTGCTTCCCTTTCTTTTCAAAGCTTACAACATCCGATCCATCCTTTGTCGATTCAATGACCTCTACTCGCCCGATGTCGTATACTGGTGTGCCATTGAGGGTGACCTTTAAAGCAACATTGCAGTACTTTATTATATCATGTTTTGGATTCAAGGGCTCCTTTCCTGGGAGGTACTGTGATGCCCAGTGTCTCTTCTGACGACAACGAGATACGTACTCGCGGGGTAGAAGAAGTTTTAAGGCCTGCTTGATGTGGATGTAAGTTTCCTTGCCGTCAACTATCTTACTGACCTTCCACCTTTTTCCACCGCTGTTATCATCCCCATGATCCTCGGGTGTCACGGAGCCAGGCTTGATGGTCATGTCTTCATTGGCATGCAACTGTCCTTCGTACTGACTTTCCTCAGGGATGTTAATATCTGCTTCTCGTTCGTCGTCGTTGCATTTTGAATCAATATTTTCATTTATCACCGCAAACGACTTTTGAAGGAGATTGTGATCTTTTCCTGGCGGACTGTCAACCACCAAACACCCTTCTGGTTTCTTATATACATAGGGTTTCTCCCAGCAGTCATTCTCTTTCAAAAGACCAATGCATTGCTGTGGCATGTACTTCGAAAAGAGAGCCCACGCTTTGTTGACTCCTCTTCTGTGAGCTTGGATTTGCGCTGCCTTGAATTCCGAATACCTTTCAGGGTATTCGTAGCTCTCTTGTCCTTTGCTGGATCTGAAGGCGAACGCAAGCCGTTTTCGTTTGTGGGAAGAGGATACCTTTGCACCAGCTGTGGAGAGGCGGTGTTTCGCATTGATATTGAACTGTACTTTCGTGCTTCTATCGAGCATGTCCCCAAATGTTGGTTGAGAGTCCAGGGATTGTAATTCATTTGTCTTGCCTTGCAATTCTGCGATAATTCGTTCTGTGCTTTTGGTACCGGAGTTGTATGGACATGCCCAGCGTGGACCTAGGCCTTTAAAATATAAAATCATGGCCAATTGATGGATGGTACCTGCTGAAAAGATAACTTCTGCTGTAGCATAGCAACCATATGTAATAAAGTGGCCACGCTTTGAGGGATCATTTTTTGCCCCCGGCTGAGAATGAAGACGCAGTTTCTTGAGTTCCAACGCCCTCCTCCACAAGCGGAAAATGTAGATGCCACACGAAATTGATTCTTGAACGTCCTCTGGTGAGCCAAAGTCTGGAACTCGGAATGGCTGTAAAAGAGAGTACACCGCCCTTATGTACAAAACGGTACCTTGTGATCCAGGAACGTATTTTTCCAGAAGATCTGCAATCCGTGGAGTAAATAGTCTTTCACATGCATCTGAGTTTTGGTCACAAAAATAAATGAGGAGCAAATCCGCACTACTGAATCCGCAATCTAGCCCCAACTCTTGGCAACGGTGCTTTAGATTTTTAAGGTGTTCGATAGTTGCAGGCTTTGTTGTGTTTCCATTGTCATCCCAGAAAGTCAAATCTCGAGTTTGGTATTTCAAATTCTTCAGAAATAGTCTCTGCTCGTGATCATAGTCTAGGTAGGCAATTGATGGAAGATACCAGTAATAAGGGGCCAAATAGCACTCGTCGTCAAGCCCTAGACCAAGGTAAGTAACTCCTTCATTTATTTCCTCGTGTGAAGGACTCATCAGATGGATTGCAGCTGACAATGAAAACCCGGCTGAGTCGGTTGAATAACCAACCAAATTTAAAGGACTCTTTCTAACATCTCCAAATTCGTCGAAGTAACAAGCTTTCCTCATTGCTTCCCAGTACTTTAAGAGATGGACTGCCTTGTAACCTTTGTCTTGAATTGGCCACATGCAATTAATAACTGTAGGTTTGTCGAGTGCTGCCAAACACGTCAAATTGTGAATGGATACAGTCTTGGCTAGCCGATTTCCTTTAATGAGACCATCTACTAACCTTTTCAACGCTCCAAAGTCGTCTAAGTCGCCCTTAGTGGCATCCTTTCTTGGTATAACGATTTCTTCCTCTTTCCAGCTGTCCACAGAAGGACTCCAGGTCGACCCAATTAAAACAACGTTGCCGTTTTTATCTTTTCGTGGGTGAAGGTACCTCAGACAACGGGCACCATCGCTTGCTTCGTTCACGGGTAAACCTTTGAATTTGTTTGCAGCCAGATCTATTGCATCCATGTTTAAGCCAGGCTCCAACCTCAATTGAGACGAAGAGTGCTTTGACGCTGTCGTTTCTTTAGCCAATCCAACGATATCTGCTAAAAGGGCATAATTAGTCGGACCAAGCTCATTTTTAAATAGCCCGCTTACGTCTTTCACGAGGTCAACATAACGATGATTGTTTCCTTTTTGAAGCTTTGACACTAAATTCTTTAAAATGAGAATCTGCATAGGATTTTTTGCAGAGATTCCACTCTTCATCAAACGAACCAGATTAATTACCAGCATTTGGTCTTCCCTATTAAGGCATGCTTGATGTAGACATTCTTCCCAGTCTCTAGGGCTTAGTGTTTTCCTTACCAGCTCCTTAACTTCTGTCTCTGCCAATTTCCTTCGTTGAGTTTCTTTCTCAAGAGTATTCATCATCTCTCCTCTCCTTGCGTACCTTTTGTTGAAACCTTTCAATCCCAGTCTGTTGGCTTTGTCATCTAAACTGCCAGACCTCCGATGCTGCAAAGTGTTTTTCAGGTCTCTCAGTTGACGGAAACAATTAGTGCACGTGTATGGATGTTCACCATGAGATGACGCCTCCCCTTTACAGGGTGGGTCGAGGCTTTTAATTGCTCCATTGATTTGGACTGGTTTTCCATTTATGATCACCTGTTTAAAAACAGGAATAAACACTGACTTGTAGCTTGAATTTGCTTCATCCTTAAGGACATCAGCCTCTACTTTGTGCATTTCCTTCCAAACGTTGTAAGAGGAGCATTTTTCATGACCTGGTTCATGTGGATGACACTTCAAACCGCCATTGTTGCGTCTTTTTTTGAAGAGGCCTTCAGCAGTTGTTCTTCTAATCTGTGAATCACTTCCAAAATTTTTAACGACCTCCGAATCCCATAAATGACAGCACTTGACTTTATTTCTGGTGTGTGCTTGGTGTTGGAACTCGGAGGTCCTTCCTAGTTTAAATTCACTGAAGGTTTTTGAAAATATTCAGAAATACGCTTTTGTTCTTTCCCCGCTAATCTGGCTTCCTTCTTTCGACCGCAGCGGAGCTCTTCCTCTTGGGCTCTTTGAAAAAAGGCCACGGCCTCCAAATGCAATCTAGAACTGCTATGTTCTTTGAGCTGGACCATGCCGGAGAAACATAACGTCGCAGTACCCGACAATATTGCATCCGGTTTTGCCGATTGGGCTCGACATTTGGAGTGAGGTATGCTATTAATTATAGCCCATCTGAGGTAAGGTATGCAAATGGCGCAGCTGAAGTTACTTTTTTCGATATGAGTGAATTGTGGGAAGACGTCTCCTTCAAAGGTATATTTAACTTGCTCAGCTGCAAAACTGCCAACCTTTAGAGGGGGGAACGAAGCTGCGACAAAGGCCCTGACTATGCAGTTCTTGTACGTCTTTGCACAGCCTGAAGCTAAATAAAGGGCTGTACGTTCCTCATTTATGTTGCCGGGATCTTTAACGACGCTTGTCAGGTAATCCTGAAATGAAGCAGGTTTGCCAGGAAGATGCGAAGGAAGCAAAGTGGACAGTTTCTTATGGAACCTATGAAATATGTCTGATGACGCCTCTGTCTTGTTGACGGGTATGATTTCTTCTGCACCGCTTGACATTTCAGTTACATCACTTTCACTACTCGCATCACCATGTTCACTTGGTTGACTGACGTTTTCGCCATCTCCATCCTCTGAATGGTCGGGGCACCTAGCAATATCCTCTGGTGAATCGATAGGGAATATGTCTGTCTCACCTCCTGAAAATTCATTTTTGTCGTAGCTGAAATCTCCTTCAATCTCAAAAATTTCGCTGTCACCACTTGTAAGAGGAATATCAGAAGAAATCACATAAGTTTCATCAGGATTTCTCTCCAGGACACTTTCCAAATCGGTTAAAATCGTACAGGGACTACGAGGCACACTCCTCTGACCACCGAAATGCGATTTGGAACGATCAGGGCTTGTTTCTTTTACTTGAAATGAATTTCTTTTAGCAGGGACGCTGGTTAAATCACTAGCAGCTTCTGCTAATGCAGCTGATCTGGTCGACGATGGCTGTTTCTCACAAGTACGTGCCTTAACATCGCTAGGCAATGTCCGCTTTAGGAACTGGAAAGCACCAAGCTTTTTCCTCTTAATTTGGCGTACTTTTGCAAAAGGGGGGTGCCTTATTACGTTACCTAGGTGCGAAAAAAATGATCTTTTTGGATCCTCATCTAATTCATTGCTTTCTTTGTAATGAATCCACAGGTTTTGCTTCGTAGTGATGTCGTTCTCTCCTCCTTCGCGGTAGTATTTAGACATCCACTCTTGCACAGCTTTGCGCTGAATGCTTGTTTGAGGGGCTAACTGGTTAGATTGCCACACCGTGGTGACCTCTTCATTCAAACTCTCAGGCGCTTTGACTTCAAGAGGTGTAACTGATACCGACGCATTTTTATCGCATGATTGCGCCTTTTTATCGCTCACAGGAGCACTCAACAAAATTAGCCCCTTGTATCCCACTCGCCGGCACTTTTTGATAATCGGAACCACATTCTTGTATTCCAAACGAGATAGCGCCAACCCAAGGTAATTAAAAAATAATTCTCTTCCCACCTTTATGTCTGATTTACAACAGAAACTTTTCCACATCTCCTCCTTACTAACAATGGCGTCTTCTTCGCTTCCTTCTGACACATGATTTTGTAGCCATTGTTCGACGCCTGACATCTGAAGATAGAGTAAGGTAAATGCGAACATTATTTCAACGTAGTGTATTCCATGAACAACGCAAGCAACGCAAATAGTGTTGAGTTAAGTTCTTTCCAAGGAAGAGGTTTCCAGACATATGTCATCGTTTTCACTTCGCTGGTGATGAGCGATTTGCTTGTTTTCGTGAATTTTTATTTGATAGGCGGAAAAAGAATATGATGTACTTGTCACTTATCCCAAACTTTGGAACCTTCATTCAGCTATTGTCACTTTACCATAGCAGTTGGTTGCAAAGTGACTCGTGACACATCGTTTAAGCATGTAACTACAAATATATTTACCTTAATATTTCTGAAGTTAATCTCTCTCCCATTTTCCTTTCCATCACCACCTACATCATCTCTGTGGGTAAAAGATAACATTTGTCATTGTATCTATTTCTCCGGCTCTGCCCTGTTTTTGCTTGCCTAGTCTTTAGAGACGGCAGAGAGTAACGCTGCGTGTTCCTCCCATTTTTCTACCATATCAAATCAAATTGTTTAAAAGGAGACCCAGTGGTTAGAATATGTCTGACGTTGGGCATTAGGCAAACTAACCTCAAATCTTGGGAAGGATCGTAGTTTACTACCATTATCTTTTATTTGTTTTTTTTTTTATCACTCAATGCTAGGCAAAATAGAACAGTCAAACTGCTTGAGATTTTTTTCACAATTTGCTAATACACTGATAGCAATCGGAGGGAAAACAAAACAACATGAAAGTAAATACAAATTTATTGTTAGTCGAAAAGTCTTTAAGTACCTTGATAAGAAAGAAAAAAACAAACACTAAACATTCAATCATCGGCATACCTTTCACTTTCCTTTTCTGCATAACCACCCCTCTTCATTTTCAGCTTGGGATCCACGCAGTCTTTGTCATGGCTTTCCATATCTGAAAATACAAGGGAAAATTACAACGTTATATTATTACTTGCAAACTTGGATTTACTTTCTTAAATCCAACCCCTCACTTTTTAAAGATCATACATAAGGGAGGCGCAATCGCTGCGACAGCTTCACAAGGTAAAAGACAACTGTTCGCAGCAGAAGCCATTACTGGCAATCACCGCAAAAGCTTTGCGAAACCTGTAAAGACAATTTCAGCAAAAGTCCTTTTTTAAGTCCAACCCCACACTTAAATCATACATAAGGGAGGAGCAATCGC
>OZ037776.1:49879115-49881615 GCA_964035525.1 Porites cylindrica | reverse complement strand
CGTCTCTGTGCTGCAAACGTATAGATACAAATTATGTCGGGTACGTCTACTTATCAACAAGTCACAATTACTGAAAGAAGTAATGCACCGCCCGGAGAACGAATCCGAGCTGTTGGAATGTGCTTTTACGGACGTGGACAGGACCTGACGACAGACAATTTGTACCGATTGAAGCGAAATCCATCCAACCCCAAAGATGA
This sequence comes from Porites cylindrica, assembly GCA_964035525.1. Lineage (NCBI taxonomy): Eukaryota > Metazoa > Cnidaria > Anthozoa > Scleractinia > Poritidae > Porites > Porites cylindrica. The sequence goes on along the minus strand of OZ037776.1, from coordinate 49,881,415 downwards.
CAACTGCATTGAGTTGACAGAGAATGGTATAGTAAAGGCAACAATGAATGCACGCCTGTCCAAGCTTATGGCACCACTTATTGATAATTCCATTATACGGGAGCCTGAATGGTATGATTAAATTGAAAACCTTAATTTTACTGTGATCCCTTGTTAAAGAATCTTTTTTTTTAATGCAGTAATTTTTGTTTTCGTCACTATAGCCGTGTTTTGGAAGACGCAATCTGGAGTCGAGGAGATACTAGACGACCAGCAAGGGCCCACAAAGTTGAGGCCAAGTTCATTGCAAGCCTCACTGACCTTGAACTTGTTCAAGACGTATTTAAAGCTTACAATGTTAACTTTGTTTAAGCATTGCTTTCTTACGTGTCGTTACCGATATTTATTCTCATTGATTGATAAACAAAATGTTCTTGAAAATGAACTTAAGGCCGTGACTGTAATTTTTGTTATGTTAATGAAATAAAATAAACAACTGCTGGTTTCAGCACAATACATTGTTGTCTTGCTGGTTACGAACACTATCACTTGGATAGGGTGAAACCCCGGGGGACGGAGATACTCCTGGGAATTCTAGATGTGAGTGTGTGCCGCCAGCTTCTCCAAATCCTGACCCTATTTCAATCCAGAAATGTAATTTCCCACACCCGTTTTTCAGACCAAATCCATAGAGGTAGTGGTTAAGTAGTCAAGCATTCTCCGTTAAAAAATTTAGATATGAAAGGAAGTTAAGAACAATTTCCTTACTCGCTGGAATGAACCGTTTGCAGGAAAAGGGAAACGTGTCGTTAATTTAATACCTGTTTGCATGGACTAAATTCCGAGCCGTACTCTTATGTCCACGCGGAATAATTTCACCCTGGCCTCGGTAGCCAGGAAGGATATCATGGTTCAGTTTAGGAAAGGGGAATTTTTGAAGACAAAAGTCTAATTAGAAGTTTTACCGGTGAAGATGATCTGTTTGCAGAAAAAGGAATATAATTTCGATATCCTTTAAGCAAGGAACAGAGCGAGTTCGATTTTGGTCGCGGCGAATTTACTGTGGGCCCAGCGTGACAAAACTTAGCAGGGATTTATTCCATTCACTGGCAACAAATCTAGCAGTTATTCCCATTCAGACATTTCACGGTTATGTAACTGCAAAAGAAACGCGCCATTACCCATAAAAGACAAAGAAAAAAGTAAAACTAACACTAAACTCTGTATCAGAGGTCAAATCCTGACAGCACAGTATTTTCACAGGAAATCAATATGCGCGTGAAACAATTTAAAGCTTTATTTCCCCTCACTGTGAGACAACTGGCAAAAATATTAAGTAATGTAAAATTCAATAATCCTCCACAGCAAAATTTACCCACGTGAAAGTCAAGAATTGAACAAACTGCAGGAATAACATGTCAATACTAGCAATAACAAGGATCTCCCAGTTTGGTTGCCCGTTTTACCTATAAGTATTCGATTGTCAACGTCGGGAAAAAAACACGCTTGATATTCTCTAGCACACAAGACGTTATGTGTTGTTCAGCCTACTGCGAGGTCATTTTACCTCGGAAGATTGCTTCTCAGACCTGGCCTTTTGGGCTGAAATTATGTCACCATAAATCAAAATCCATTAAGAATAAGGTATTTTTCTTTCTTTCTTGCTAATTTGGAATCGAAAGGATAAATACGTCCATACTCTCCCGTAGTTCCCCCGGAAAACGATACCAAAATGGACAAAATCTATACCCGATTTCAGGCGAAACACAGCATATTTGCATGTCAATTCGATTCCTCTCGAGTGTATTTCTATAACCATGACCACCGTGCTGTGACTTCACACACAATTCCAAAAGTGGAAAAGCTATGGACTGCATGATCCACAAAATGCGAGCGGGCATTAATTCAGTCAGTCCAAACCAAAGCTTGTCTCCAATAAGATCAAGTATTGTAAGCTAATTGCTAAAATGATTATTTGGTGTGTTTATGTGATTTTTCAGTGGGCAACTTTGACCACAAAAAAGCCGAAACAAGAGTTCGGGAATACAGTGAAGACACATTGTCTTATGTTTAGCGAGTGAAAAATGCAAGCTGTTTTCACCAGAAAAAAAAATCAAATTAAAAATGTCGCCTCTTTAACCGGAAATTCACTTATACTGCCTCGTGAGATGATAATTTGGTCCTGCTGAATAGCGCACCCAATGGAGCTGCACATAATGACAGTTAGCTGCCAAAAAAAAATCTGGCAATCAAAGTGCCGCGTAAACTACGTGGCTATTAAACGATCCGGCTCTTCATTTATTTCTTGTTGTTACATTTTC
>OZ037776.1:49871615-49874115 GCA_964035525.1 Porites cylindrica | reverse complement strand
TTGTGCTCTGCATAGATGGGAATATCCCAAAACCCCTCACTCGTGGTGTTCTGGTAGGCTGGTTTTGGCATCACCGGTGAGTACCATGGTGGAACCTCTTCCATTAACCCATGCTCTCGCAGGAGCTCAAAAAACAGAATCTTCAAAGCTGCATTATGCCTGTATAGGTACTTGGTTTGTGCCAGGGAGGAACATCCAGCCAGTACATGTGCAACGCTCTCAGCTACCTTCCCACATAACCTGCACAGAACTTCGCCGTCGGTGGAGGTTTGCGTCTTCTCCTTTGTGGACAGCTTCGTAGGTAACAACTGCTCATACAGTTCATACATGCCCGCGATGGTATGTGTAGGGCATGTAGCCCAACCTTTTAACCATGCAAAGCAGCTGGCTGTGCTTAGGCTCTCATCTTCCCATCTGATACGGAATAACTTTCCTTGCCACTTTTTGTCTTTAGCGCTCTCCGAGAACTGCTTCTCTTGAGATTGCTTCAACAGATTCCCAGCTCTTGCTGCAGTTACCACCTTTCCATCTGTTGTAACACACACGGGATTTAGGGTATCAAGCTGAAGGGTGATGTTGAGTTCTTCAGCGTACTTAGCTGCTTCCTTTACGAGCGACTGGTGGCCTGATGCCATGGCGTGTTCTTCAAATTCTCTAACTGCTTCCACAGTCGGGTCCGGGTTCTGATACAGTTTCAGTAGCGATTTGATTTTAGTGATCTTGTACTCGTGTTCGACTGATCGCAGGCCTCTACCCCCTTTCTCCCTCGGTAGATATAACAAAGAAGTCAGGCTAGCTGGGTGCTTGCCACCGTTCTCAACTATGATCTTCCGAGCTGCTCTGTCCACATCTCTTAACTCTAATAGAGGCCAATGCTGTGTCCACATTAGGTACCGCAGGACCGGGAGTGCATACTGATTAGATGCCTGCACACGGTTACAATCAGACAGGGGGCTGGACCATATAATAGATATCCTGCGTAGATACTCTTTAGCTGCGCAGGCTAGGGCCAGCCGTTCATCCTGTCGAACGTTCTCTAGCACCCCCAGGAATTTGTAGTGTTTTCCTTCCCCAAGAGCCGTGATGGTAGTTGTCTCGTCCATCCTCATACCAGACTCGTCTAGCACTTGGGCTCCCCTCTTCACGTGTACCACTGAGCACTTTTTCTGATTCCAGTGGAGGCCGATGTCCTGCATCGCTCCTCTAGTCTCTTTCAGCACTCGATTCAGCTTGCTCTCGGAGGCAGCAAAAACCTTGAGGTCGTCGATATACAGGAGATCGGTGACTTTGACTCCTATAGGCTTGGATAACCGGTATCCCTCTGTTGCCCGCAGGCGCCACGCTACAGGGTTCAGGCACAGTGTAAACAGTCTAGGACACAAAGCGTCCCCCTGGGGTAGACCCTTCATGAACCTTATTTTTCTAGAAGTCTCTCGCCCTTGCCTTGTTGTAGCTACTACTTTAGTATTCCAGCTCGCACACAACTTGCGTATAACCTCACCCAGCCAGACGGGAAGCTTGTGTACGTCAGTCATTGCGCATAACCAATCATGATCGACGGAGTCGTAGGCTTTGCGCACGTCAATCCATGCCACACTTAAATTCCGTTTGCCTCTGTGACAATCCAGCATTACTGCTCTATCGATTAGCAAATTATCCATCGTACCGAAACACCCTGATTTCGCTCCTCTTTGCTGGCCTTCCATCAGGCCATAATGTTCAAGGTGTTGGTCCATGGGTGCCAGGAGGCAAGATGTAAACCACTTATACATGTTATTCAGACAAGTAATAGGTCTTTGATTTTCACTGAGGAACTCGCCTTCTTTCGGAATGAGGGAGGTTTTCCCTTCAGAAAACCACTCGGGGTAATCTTCGTCGCTCTTAGAAACTTCTTTGAAGCTCTCAACCACACCCTCGTGCAGGGTGCTAGCACGTTTCCACCAAAAGTTAGTGATTTTATCAGGCCCTGGCGCACTCCAGTTGCGCTTCTTGGACAGGACTTTGACCGCTTCCGCTACTTCGGGAGCCCGTTCGTCGCCTGTCGGTGGTGGTACTTGCTCGTGGATCGCGAGCTTTACTTCCTGCAACCAGGCCGCGTTCTTATTCCCAGTCCCCCTCTCTTCCCACAGCTTTCTCCAAAACCCGCTCGCCTCTTCAATGTTTTCAAACATTCGCGAATCATCTCGAGCACGTTTTCCAGGATCTTTATATCTTGGCCGCTCATTCTCTGGGTCCTTCTTCAACATCTCACTCAAATTCGCAAACACTCTTCCAGGGACCGTGTTAAACTGTTGGTTAATCACACGCGAGACCTCTTGTTTCTTTTTCCTGTCAAACCCACGTTTTAACTTTCGGAGCTCCGACTTTTTTTTCTCCATGTAGCTAATCAAACCTGCAACAGAGATGGTTTTGCATTCTTTTTGGAGGTGAGACCTATTTTTCCTTCCTTTTTTCGTGATCTTTCTATTTTCTTTCAACCTTTCGATTTCCGCTTTTGCGA
>OZ037776.1:49851615-49859115 GCA_964035525.1 Porites cylindrica | reverse complement strand
CATTGCAAATTTTATTGGAGGGCGCATGCACTTTTCTGAAAAAAACTCAGCGACATGTTCTTTTCCAATTGGAACAAAGAACCCGACGAAGAAAAAATTTATCGTTGAACCGAGTTTTTTCTCAAGTTGAACAATAACGGGTGAAAAATGCACACGGGCGCACGTGCAAGAAAACAAAAGTATCTATGTATCTATATATCTCTCTATATGAAAACCTTTTTGAAAATGGGTGTATATTTAACAATTATTCCACGAGGGCGCGTTGGATATGAGATGATAGATAGCCAACGAGGCGCATAGCGCCGAGTTGGCTATAATCATTTCATATCCAACAAGCCCGAGTGGAATAATTGTTTTATTAAAAACGCCCACAAAATCTCGTTGAATCGCCCCGACTAGAACAAACCGGAAAAGACAAGGGACTTCCGCTATTGACATGTCACACGTCTATCAAAACTGTGAACGCGCGAACGGGCTCGCCTAGACTGCATGAATGAAAAATCAAAACATTGTGCGATGAACATTAGTTTTTTGAAAACTCATCATGATTCTAGGATTTTACACAGCAGAAAAACTTTAAAAACCTGGCAGATAATGTGAAGGAAAGGAATTTTTAAGTGACAGCCGTCGAAACTACTATGAATTTGGATTTTCGGTGCAGTTATAAAAGTAAGAACAACGGAGAAAAACTACTGGTATTACCTCGTCGCTTGTTATGAAGTTGTTTGAAGCCACAAGCTGGTTTTGCTGAACGAGAAAAGAAGCTATACTGCCGCCTCGATTGCTCTAGTGAATGGCTGCATAGCCTGTATTTGTAGCTGGTTACTTGTGATTTACATGTATATTCTTGATGTTGGATAAACAAGCTGCAGTTATCTATCGGCGAGTGACTCGATCGGCGAATGGCTTCGCGATCATGAAGAAACAACACTTGTCTTCTTTCGTAGCTGGTTAAGGTACTTTAGTTCCATGTGTTTTTCGACAAACTTTCAAACAAGCTCTTGTGGCTTTTTTGTTTGTTTTTGTCTTTTTTCTTTCGTTGAAATTGCATTTCTAGTATTCTAAGAAATGAATTAAAACGATTTGCTTCGGGCGCAGTTCTATCCTTCGCGAAAAAAAATCTCAGCTAGCTTCCAATTTTAAACTGACGCGTACACCGACCATATATGGAGAACATGGTATATTAGCTCATATACCATAACGGCTAAACCAATCAAAATGCTAGAATTGCATTATCCAATGATTCAGTTTTTAATAAATATATATATATATATAACTTCACAGAAGTTCAGGTTTCACGAGTAATCATCGTTTTATTGCTACAGAACTGTTTCGTATGGTGCAAGGCACACACTCATCAGGCAATTTTGACGACTGAACTGTTGATGCTCCTCAATCAGTTGAGTCGAGCGCTCTACGAAATACGTTCCACTCAAAAAACGAATTTATATATATATATATATAATTATTCACCGGAGTGGAGGTGGCTAGTCGTGGATGTGTACCGAGCAGCAAAACAGCCAGGTAAAAAATACACCACTAGCCACCAACACTGAAGCGAATAATTGTTTTTGTTATATTCCGAGAATTTCACTCAACTAAACAGGGACTGCCATTGGTTGATTCTTGGTCACGTGGCCTTGACTAAAATCAAATGTATCCCGATCGTGATATATTAAACAATGTATCCCGCTCGGGATACATTGCAGCACGTGATCAAAGCATGGTGGAAAGTGGCGTGACAGAAGGCGGGAAAAACACCGCCAGGTCCTGCCGGTTTTCTTTTTCGTGAATGAACACAACAACACAATCACGAAGCCTCAAGCTAAAAAGCAACGATTTTTAAAGTTATCCCAGAAGTTCCCAGAAGAAAAACAGCAGCTAGTGGAGGAAAAAGATGCAGATGATATAAGGAAAGTACTTTTGTTTGTAAATCATTCATTCAGTGGTTTTGAGAATTAAATTTGTGTTGTTATAAGTACCGAGTCGACTGTTTTGGTTCGTTTTCGTTCGCTCTGGTTATTCTTTTGTTGCTGTTCAAGTGAAAGTTCTAGAAATATAACAAAACACTTAATGTCAGATCCCTCGGGAAACCAGTTAGTTTTGTTTTCCCTCGAGTCCTGATGTTTCCCTCGACTTCGTCTCGGGAAACATCAGGACTCTCGGGAAAACAAAACTAACTGTTTCCCTTGGGATCTGACATTACGTGTATATAGTATACTAAAATAGTGCGATAATTGAGCACAAAAAAGATGATGTTTAACTCAAATACTGTTGCCAACGATGACATTTTTGGCGCGTATTGACCGAACGGCGGCGGCCGTCGCTTTTTCTTGCCGACAAATAAAACTTATGAAGGCATTTGTTCAGCTCTTGCGGCGAAATTTCTTCAAAAGGTGCAGAGTGAAGAGATCTTTCAAACCATATCAGAATGAGCATAATTCAGTCAAGTACACCGGAGAAAGAGGCAAAAAACCATGTAACATTGACCTGAAAATCTCCATGAAAATCTTGTTCCATTGCTCACCTACCTTTCCTTTCACCTAATCCTAAGATCCCAAAAGCTTTCCTAAAAACTATTCCCACGAAAATGAAGCCTACTAAATGCCCAGCAAGAGGGAAAAAAAATGAGGCAAGAAAAGCGAAAAAAGAGGGGAGGAGAGAAAGCGAAAAGTAAAAGTCAAGATTGCTGTGTCACTTTTAAACCCAAAAACCATGAGTCGAAGGCCGAATGGGCTATTGAGTCGGAGGCCATGAGGGCGAGAGGAATAATTGTTTTAGTAAAATCCAACTAGGTGGTCAAAAATGTCGAGAATAAAAAAATTTTAGCTCCTTAAAAATAGATTTTAATCCTTTTTGCCGACAAAAAGCCGGCCCTTTTCGCTACTAGTGGGCTATAACATATAGCCTAGAAGTACCTCAACCAATCAGAACGCAGCATTGATAATAGACCACTAGTTAGATTTTACTAAATAATTATATTCACTAGGACAGTACGTTAGAAAGGCTTTAAACACAATATGAGATGGAAACAAAACTCATTGTTCATTTGCTTTGTTAGTTTCAAGAACCAGAATACAATCTACAGACAACCTTTGCGTGTTAGCGTGCTCTTATTTTCTGATTCTCCTTCAGTTCAACATGTTTGATTGGCGTATCCTTCCGCAATGTGTCTAGAAAATTTTGCCCTAGAAAACTCGAGGGTAAAAAGTCGGGAAATAAACACTGCGCTGGCTTCCGAAACATTGAATTTTGAATTTCCCATTGGCGTCTTGTAGGCATATAGTTTACAAGCGAAGACTGACGTTCTTTGCCACAAATTTAACGTGAAACAGCTTTACTTCTCAAAACAGTAAACAGATGGTCTGTTTAGGCAATGTTTTGTTACGTTTACGTTCTGATTTACAATCTACAATTAATTGTGATCGAAAGTGATTAAAATGTTCACTGTACAGTAGAAACCTAGTTTTTCACTCTTTTCCGGCTAATTGCTTCTAGCTCCCGATAACTCGAACTCCTGATAACTCGAACTTTTTTCGATTTCCCTTGAAGGTTCGAGTTATCGGGAGTCGACTTTTAAAAAGGTGTACAGATAGCAGTGGGCTAAACCCTCGGGGCTAAACCTCTAAGTAAAGTAAATGTAAATGGCGACAATGTACGTTCTTTCAAGATTATTTGTCCCAAGTGTCGCCGTGTAAATATTCTAACAGCTTGCTCTTGTTAGTATCATTGTAGTCCACGATTTATTATTTTTCCCATGTTTTCTTTCTACTTCTTAGGTTGATATCTATAGTATATTATTAATATTTAATTCTAGTTTTTTGGGGTAAGGGATTGGTTTTTCTACATTTTATGGGGTTGGATTAGAAGGGTGAACCAAGTAGGGGACTACGTGTCCTATTGTTCTCTCCCCTGTACATTGTACGAATCTATAAATAAATAAATAAATAATAAATAACAACAGGTCAAAACTGACCATGATCCCCAGGATATTCTTTTGCACTGTAGGATGGTCAATAAAATTGGCTAAAAATTGGGATACAGAAAATGAAACTCATCTGAAAAGTTTATTGATGAGATGCCAAAGCGTCGCGTATCACTTTAAATCCTTCTTGCGTGACCCTAGGCTAAACGACCCTCCTACTTAGCACTGTTTTCCAAATAAAACGCACCCGGAATTAGAGAGATGAAAAGGCCAAATGTCTCACCGTTCAACTTCTTGTATATTTTTAAAAATATGGTGACAAACAAAAGCGAGTACAACGCTGTAACTAGCTTTAAAAGCGATAAGATATAATTTGTAATAGAATTAAATATGGTCGATCTCAGCTGATCTTGCTTGAATCCATGAAAACAAAAGCTGTGTGCAGAACGAATTGTTAACATGATAGCTACATATCCGATTATCTTAGAATGGAGTTTTTCCTATATAAAAAAAACTTCCTTGAAAACTGCGAGAAAAACGAGAGACAAACCTGTAGTAAACAGAAATTCGCAAATGTTTTATCTGTGAACGGGTGTCAGAAAATAGATACCAGTTTCCGGGTGAGAAAAACTGAACACATAAGATCGAGGTAAAATGTGCCAGCCATCCAAGCCGCATGGCATACAGAACGGTTACTACTTCTTGTACGGTACATGAATAGTAACCTTTTTCTTTCGTCTAACGCAATAAGGGAGTACCCCACCGCCCCCTTTCCTGGGACTTTGAGTTTCTATGTTGCCGCATAATTATAGGTCTAGAAGTCAGTAGCTGGAGCGCATTAAAGGCTCTATTGCTCTGATTTTTCCATTCTCTTTTACGTTAAATCAAGCTGATAGCTTCTAGAAACAGTTTTGATATTATCTCATATAGCTTGGTTAGTCAGGGAAGCGATCGAGCGACAAGAAAAGCGAGCACAAATAGACCTTTTCACGGTTTTATTCAACTTTTTATATGGATACTTTCGGGGGAAATCCGTCGACACTACCGAAAACAGTATCTTAAAATAAAATAGCCAAATATGAAAGTGATACGTCTTTAGCGAGCGAAGATATAGCTCCACAAAGCTGCCAAAATTTACAGACTTTTGTATGATGGGGGGCAAGTTTGTGCTCCCTACATACAAGCGTCTGTAAAATTTCGCGACTTTGAGAACCTGTATCTTCATTAGTTTTCAACAAATCACTTTAAAACTTGGCAATATTTAGTGGTGTCGACGGATTTTCCCGCTCTTTTCCATGTCAAAAGTTGAAAAAACCGTGGAAAGGTCTATTACAAAAAGGTTAGAAGCTTAAAAGTAACTCGAATGGTTGAAGGATTGAAGGAACTGTGGCTTTTAATTCACCCAAGATAACTTGGCTACGATAGATTTTAAGTTTCTCTTAATTATGTGTCAACAATTTTCTGGTGTTGAACATCTCCCTACGTTTTCATAACACAGGATAAAGTAAGACCTTTTTCGCAAAATGCATTTGAACGTCTTCAACAGTAGCTCAATAACCGTAAGTTCTAATAAATCTTAGAAGCCGCAAATAGAATATACAGTCGGTAAAACTGACATAAGCTTACTTACGAGTATAGGTCTGGTTTGCTTCCGCCAAAAACGGCCTTTAGTTGGGCCCAAACAACACAGCACATCCCAGGAGCCCATAACCCGGAGCGTTCAACTGCCATAAATTCGTGCAACGGCGTTTTTACAAGTGAGTTTATTTTTAGATAAGCTTTTCCCGCGAAAAATAACTGTTTCACGGGGTCAATTCCTCCATTTGATCGTCGTTTAGACTGTTAGTAGCTCGCTTGGACCTTTTCACAGTCGGCTATTTCGAAGATGATTTCGATTTAATTCCCTTTGCGTGAATTATGTGTTGTCGCCGATGAAGTAGACGTCCTGGCTAGGTTTTGCAAATCTTGCTCTGAACTGCTAGTTTCCGTGTAAATACTGAAGTTGTCGCTTGAAGTACTGTCAAAAGACTCCTCTGAAGATTCCTCACGCGTGTCGCCAGGTTTTTTTCAATGTGAAGGAGTTGTCCTAGTTGTGTTAAAAGTTTATCATTGATGACGCAATTGCTATAGTGATTGGTTTTTCGAAAGCAATTCGCGGGAAAGGCTTATCTAAAAATAGACCTACTTGTGAAAACGCCGTTGCATAGGCGCAATATCGAAGTTAGACGCTCCGGGTTATGGGTTCCTGACATCCCCATTACTGCTCCAACCACATGAGCTGGAGCTCATAGAGGGTGCCAATGGGGTTAACTGTTTAACGTATAAAGGCCTTTTTTTTGCTATCGTAAGCGTATAAATTACAAAATATTTACTGACAAGCGTATAAAAGCGTGTGATTTTTTAAGCGTATATGGAGCAAACTAGACACACAAAAGACATAAAAGTAAGAAATTATGAATACAAAAAGATGAGGCTTTTCTAAGAATAACACGATTATATAGATTAAGGAATGAAAAAAAGCCTTTTTTGTGAATTATTCCCTTGCTTCCTGTCTTTCCGTGACATTTCATGGTATTTGCTGTGAGGGAAGAACACTGAGTATGTGATTGATTCAGCTACAGTGTGTGTCAAGCTTGTAATCCCTTTGGACGGTACAGTTGAATTCTTAACACGCCTTGGGGACTTGTTCCGTAACTTTTGGAATTCATTTGCAAGGCCAGACCGGTATGGAGGTCTACCTTTGTAGATGCGCAAACCTGTCTATTACAGGGTGTTACAAGGTTCCTTAAAAGATGACGTCTCACATGTACAATTGCGATTGGGTCAGAAAGAATCACCAATGGACCAGAGGGCACAGTAGCCAACAAGACCATGCAATCTTGTGAGCTTATGTTAAAAAGCATTACCCGTCTTCTAAAAGCATCAGAATTTATGAGTCCAGATGCTACAAACGCGACTACGAAGATGAAATACCCAACACCAAGTTTGCTAGACTAATGCCGAGATTTTGGAACGGAAATGAGAGAATCTTAAAAGGAATAACAAACTGGTCAACTTAATACTTCAACCACTGGAAATCCTATTATCCATTCCAAAGCTCGCAATGGATTTTTCTGCTATTGCAAAATTAAATCCAATTCCAGTAGAATCCATGTATAAGACGAACAGGGAATGGGCGAGTGAACATGGGCAGTGTGTTCGACAGCTTACTGTTAGGCAGCAAAGAACAAAATTTGCCCATGTCAGCCCGCGTGGGAAACAAGAATAAAAGAAATAAATGTGTAATGAGTGTCTTCACATCTGATAAAAGCACGGCTAAACATTACGTCTAATTTTTTAGACCAAAATAACCCCAAGTCTAAATATTAGTGCAAGAATGAGTAGATCTATATCAGAGACTTTGAAGCCGTTCAAAAAACTCGTAGTCATCTATTATCAGGTGTAATAACTCTCGGCGTCGCCCGAGTTTTTAAACCTGATACAGGTGCAATACACTCCCGCTCATTTTTAAACAGTATTTATTACGCCAATATATAAACTGCCAAACACAACTAAGACAAAAACTGAATAGTCGT
>OZ037776.1:49844115-49846615 GCA_964035525.1 Porites cylindrica | reverse complement strand
GGAAGAAGGGCAAAAAAACTAATCAAGGGGCCATAATTCAGTGACAGCGGCAGTGTCTAATGGACACACCACATCGCAAGCCCTGACCTAAGTCGAAAACAAGCGACATATTTAAGCAGAGTCCCAGTCCACTGCATCACACCTTTTTGCTCGGACGCGCTCGTTTCACCGCCTAACCTTTATCCGCCCTGCTCACCTTGATCGTAGCCGCTGTTGACAGCATTGGAAGAAGCGACAAAAAAATAGCTTTCTAATTCATGATGAGTTGACAGAAGCGAATAAAGCTCTACTTTTCTTCTCAGAATTGGGTAGTAATTTAAATTTTCGGCGTTTTCTTTTAAACCGTTGATGCTATAATTTGTCATGTTTGAAGATACTGTAAAGATCTAACTTTTGCGAAGTCTTTTGCGCATCAACTGTTTATGGCTTCGTGTTCACGCATGAATTCACCCGCCAATCAAACTAATCGTTTTTTAAAGGTTTCCTTTCTGATTCTGTTGGGATCACTTTGTGTGAATCAATATACTAAAACAATTTTTCACTACAGGCTCAGTTAGTATTGATGAATAATCCCCTTGACTTCGTCTCGCGTATTATTCAACAATATTAAGGTGGCTCCCTAAAGTATTTACCAAAACCCCTAGCTATCTAGCATACGTTACAGAAGGAAATCTAGTTGCTTTGTCTTTGCGATTTTGTTCACGAGATTCACCGCTAAGGTTACCCATATAAGAAGGCTCCTTTATCAAGTTTCATTTTCTGGATTAAGGCCGTTGCAATGGCAACATCGAATCCTTAAACAGGCAGTAATTTTGTCCTTTTTGATCATTTTTTTCTTAATATTTCTTATTTCCCTCAGGGAAATGTCTCTAAACTTTGCCACTTTATATTAACGATATTGCTTAACATTTTAAGGTGGAAAAAACATGGGGTCGTTACGACGGTTTTGCCAATATTTTGAAATTTGTAATTTTTCTTAATAGAGGATGTTAGCTCTTACAGATTTTAACAAAAAAAGGAAAGTGCCAAGGTACTGCAACTGTTAAGAATTGCGGCGATTTTTAACAAAATTTACTGAAGGAAACGCGAGAAATTCACGGTTAATTAACTGGGCTGACGATACAAAAATCCGAAAAACATGCGTGGTTCCGGGTTGTTATGAACAAAATACCCGCGAGAGCCATCATGCTCGTATGTGCATAATGCACATAGCTATTGAAAACATGTGGTTTCTTCGAAAAGTACGCAAGCCATTGTTAAAGCCGTTTATTAGTATTATTACGATGATATCTCGCCAGTTAAAAAAGGAGAGATACCGGATTTAATTTTATACCTAACAATGGATGTTTTCTTCGAAGTACTTGACTATTGGAGCTAAAATTCGAGCCGTGGTGGTCATTCGCGAGGATGGCCATCAACGGAAATGAAGACGGTGTTTGTCCAAGGATCGCAATAGACCCTTTATTTCCTAATCTGCTGTTCGCTGTTTGCAGATCTTCGAATGTCAGCCCACTTCAGGATACTTTTTCAGGATTGTTCTTCTTAAGGGATAATTTCGACGATGAAGTCTGCTGTAAATGATGGCGCCAATCTAAAAAAATACATCACGTCCTCAGCTGATGTAAAAAACCGTAGTTCTAGACGGACAACTATTGCTTTCGTCAAGGGTCAATCTGTGACTCAAAAATTATTTTTCGTTGTGCAAAAAAACATTTTCTAGTGCATCTAGCATGTGCGTTGAAGGACTTTTGAAACAAGAAAAAGTACAAAGATGTTGGTTCGTCGATGGAAAGGTTCGTTCGATCAGGATGCAAGTTAAGTAGGAAACCTTTTTTTCTGATCAATTTTTTAAACAATGTGATGGAGTCGGCAAAACAAAAAAAATTACACTGCCTGTAATCTTGCTTTGAAGCCACTTCTAGAATTTCTTTAATCAAATCAAATTTAAGAGAAATAAAGTGACCGAGGACCTCCGCCGGTGAAGACAATCCCCAGTGTTTGTTCGCGTCTTGGCTCGATCTTTCAGATCTTTCCACTCGCCATGAACCAAAGGCCAGAAACAGTAACATTGCTTCCTTCAGGGTTAGTGTACTTACTTCTTTGTTTTCTTTATAAAGTTTCCATTCACCACTTACTTCGACTATTTTACGTTTGTCTACTTTTGAAGTGAAAGAATTGATGTCTTTGAAAAATTTCTGCTTCGTTTTCACATACAATTTACTCTTATGGAGATCATCGATAGTGACCGGTGTAATATTGTCTCCTCTCATAAATTTTTGACCTACACTAACGAAATTTTTTGCGCATTGAGCTTCAACAGAAAGCTAATAAAGTTTTTTGGGGTGAATATTTCGAAACTGAGAGGCCATGTTTGTTTTATTGGATTTTAAAGCTCGCGCCGTACTAGTGCTCAGGCTGGGTACGGCTAATGTACTCTAGGGAGCCACCACGCTAACACATATTTATGTGACTTTTGAGGGAAAGGCTACGCGATTTTAGG
>OZ037776.1:49769115-49839115 GCA_964035525.1 Porites cylindrica | reverse complement strand
ATGAGGAAGTAATAGTTAGAAGCCAGGAATGGGAGACAGTTATGAGGCTCATGATATTTTACAAAGCTAAGAAGATCATGTCTTTTCGTGACATGGTAAAAATATTAAATAACTGTCAAGTCATCTATTTTTTCTTAGATTAGCCTCCTTAAGTATGAAATATTTAAGTAAAAAGAATTCAACCAAAGCCCAAAACTACGCACAAACAAAACGAATATGAAGTAATCTCCTTTCTTCAGGTCGTGCATTAATCATACCGAATTCTTGCGTTCAACCACTGTAGGAACGAAGAGAAAACTTCTAGTGATAATCCCGATGCTATATGTACGTATAAATTTTGTGATTTTTGGTTTCAGAAACAGCTAAACGTGACTAAATTCATTTATGTTAAATGTCCAAGAAGTTCCTGGTCTCACTGATTATTTTCTTAATATGATTAGCCTTATCAATTTGATTCTTATTTAACACAGAATGGATTCCAGCTTACGTCGCACAGGAATCATACCGAAGGGCTTTATCTTATGGCAAAACCTACGACAAACGTGTCAAGATTTTGGTAGTTGGTCAAGATCGAGTTGGCAAAACGAGCCTTTGTAAATTTCTGAGGGGTGAACGGTTTGATAGGAATGAGCCCAGTACCCATGGAGTAAAAATGTTTCTTCCTGTCAAGAATGCGGGAACAGATGCCTGGAGAAACCTTGACAACACTCATGTATTTGATCACAAGGTTACTGTAGAAATGGCCAGGGAGTCGCTCAACGCAACGCTAAACCCTCAGAATGAAATAGAGGAAGAGGAAGAGGAACTTTCAACGAGCCCCGGTGGAAGTAAGATATTTAAAAATATACGATATATTTTTTTGACAACATTAAAGGTAGTCTGTAGGACTACATTCGCGTCATACATTACGTTTTCTACAGACTACTATCAACGAGTCTCTTTAAAAAGCTGGTTTACCAACTTAGAACAAACGGCACTGAATCGCAGTCAGCAATTACCAGCACCGTACAAAAGACTTAGGCCTGTTTCAAAAGTCGTAACTCATTCGGATAAAATAGCTGTTGCGGAAAACAAAACTAAAAAACAAAAAGCGGTTTAGTGAACTGTTAAAATGTATTCTTATGTATTTATAATTTATGAACTGAGTTCGGCTTCGCAGTAGCGCGACGTTTGAAACCAAGTCGGGCTACTGCCGTGTAGCACGGCAAAGTTTGTCGGGCTACACGGCAGTAGCACGACTTGGTTTCAAACGTCGCGCTACTGCCGTACTTAAGTCGAATTTAATTCGATCAATTTAGTTCGACACGGCAGTAGCACGACGTTTGAAACTGGCCTTATTGACGGCCTCAAACAAAACTGACAACGACAGAATGACTAGATAACTGACAATTTGACCGCTTAAATGTGACAAAAAGAAGAGTCCAAACAAACCAATGACATTTAGAATCTTCATGGCCAATATAATCACGGCTTAACTAGCAGATAACAAATTACATCACGACTTAATTGACCAATCAGGTCAATAACCAGAGGTTTTTGGAATGTAAAAGCTTTTATTAATTTTTCACACTTAAATAATGAATACAAAACCAAAACAATCCAAAAGTTAACAAATTATTTAAAAAACACTACAAAACACCAATTATCGAAACAAATTTTGATGTACGCTATTTAGATTACAACCTCAAAAAAAAAATACAAATTAACATAGAAACATTCACAATAACCAAAGTTAAATACCATCAAATGAGGTGATACAACTCACTTTGACTCTGAAAATGATCACCGCACAGTTTTCGAAGCGTCAGTCACTGTCAGCAACAGTCCTAGTCCTATTCAGGACTACTATCTACCAGACGATCATGCTCCACGTACATATAAAATGACTCCTGGATGGGTTCAAATTGTCGCAAAAACCTAACAGCTGTATCCGCACATGTAAAAACAGTTGCTTGTGCCACCTTTGACGTCGTAAATTGTAACGTAGACAACTACGCCTAGCAGAAATAAGCTTAATTGAAATGAGCACAATTCAATCACACATTTCGGATTAAACGCAAAAAAATATCATTTAGACCAAAAAATAAATGCGACTGACTGAAAATCTTGTCTCAACCCCATCTATTCTCCCTTTTTAATAATTTCAAAATTTTCAGAAATTTTCTCTCTGAAATGAATTCGAGAAAATACCCAGCAAACTAGAGAAGTAGACGGGAATAAACGGGGAGGTAGGAAAGTCACTGGTGTATCTTAAATTTTGGATTGGGGCATTTGCGGACTTAGAAAGCTGCTTTTTTGGGGTAGCAAGACCAGAATAATGCTCGATTTGAAACAACATTTGGGCAGATTTGGTTGTAAAACTAGAAAGCATGTTAATCACAACAGCATTTGATCGTATACATATGCGAATTTGCGCGTTATAAGTAATAAAATTATTATTAATTATTGTTCTATCTGGTATTTAATTTCAATTGGGGTAGTAACGTCAGAGGGAGCGAATGCTTAGCTATGAAGTTTGCAAGAATAAATGTAAAGTGTCATAGATAATTATGTAAATAACAGAGTGTAGTTCAATTTTGCTGTAAGGCGGCTATTGTTTGGGTGAATTTTCGGAAAGTTCAAATATACATTATTTTCAGGGAGGGAGAAAGTTGGAGTTACGGTATTCTTAGAGTTGAACCACCTAAATACACTTTCTCTGAAGGACTGTGTGAATTGGCAGTTGGCATATAACTTCTACATAAACGAACATTTAAATAATATGGAACCCGACAGAAAGTAGAATCAAAGGAACGATACACTACCTGGTACGAAAACCCGGAATAAAAACCCAATTGGGACCAAAAAAACCGGGAATGTACTCCTCGATCGAATGCGGTGTATCGAGCTCCGAGGATTAGAGCTTTAGACTAACTTAGGAACTAACAATAAGTCTGGTCACCGACAAGACAACGGCTGTCCAAAAGGCGAGATAGCCAAAAACGCTTCTACGTCGATATTTATACAAACATTTATAGCGTATAATCAAATGTAGTTACGTAACCTCTATTAAAAGACTGAGTAATTAAGAAGAAAAGGTGGACAGAAATGTGAAAAGAATGCTACGAACCGTAATGAAACAGCTTTTCAACTACACGTTGTCACGTTGAAAAGCATTTATTCACTATTTTTATACTTGTTCAGCCATCTTTTGACTCGAATATCCGATTTGTGTACTTACGCGCCAAAGGTACACGTGCGCGAGTAGATTTTCCCTCCACATATTTTTTTCGTATTTTATAGCCCGAATTGCTCGAACTCCTTCCTTGTATTTTGTGAATATCACGAAAGATAAAGCCCCTTAACGCAAAAAAGTTCAGCTACGTGAGAGCATAAGCATGCATACTTCATTTACTGGCTTATCTGTTGTAATAACTGTGATAAAAAACTGGAAAAATCCAAATGTTGGGTGCTAAAATGATCATAGAGAAATGAAGGTTTTGAAGGCAGAAACGAGGGGGGAGACCAAACGTCCTGAATAAAGCAGCCAAAATAGTGTTAAAGAAGGCTAGATACAAAATAGCAGACTCGACGAGGAAGTTCTCACATAGTTAGCAAGCCAAGTCTAGAACAGGTTCATGAAAAGCGAATGTTTTAAATTAGGGGCCCCTGAGGTGGCAAAAAACAACAAACCTCTGCTTAGTCTGCCAAGTAACGCTCAGCTTGTCTCAAATTTGTAGAGAAGTACAAAAGCCTTGTTATGCAAGGGGGCCGGCATGGGTATCTTTTTTGGATGAAAGTCCAAACCTAAACAAATATTGTTTGGGGGTTGAACTGGCTCATGCGCACCAGGCGATAAAAAAAGCTCAAAATGGATCATCTGTGGGTCTACAAGCTGTTTCCCACTCCATGCCTCAACGGCTACAGAATGTGATGAAAAAACGAAAAGGGCATGCCAGTTACTGAAATTCTGAATACATGAATATGTACTTTATAGAGAAAGTTTTAATCAAAAGTTATAGTACATGAAATTAGAGCAACGAACTTTTGGGACACCCTGAAATTAACGGTTAGTGCTCGGAATTGATAAAAACGCTCAAGTCCCGGTTATAAGCAATGTACTTCGATCTACTGACTTATCAGTTAAAGAAATTTCTAAAAAACTGTAAAATCCGAATTTTGGGTTGTAAAATGGTCATCGAGAAATGAGCAAGAGATTTCAAGATACGAAACAAAGGGGGAGGTCGGTCGAAGTCCTGAATGAAACAGCTAAAAAAGTTGTAAAGAAGACTTGGTAAAAAAGGGGGAAGGCCAGATACTCAACTTCTAAATACGTGTACTCGTTAGAGCAATTAACATATCTTTTAGGAATTTCGCGCAAAAGTAAAGTTTTGATTAAACGTTCATAGCGCATGAAATAAGAGGAACGATTTTTTTGGGACAACCTGTAGATAAACGTGTTTTTAAATGTCCTCCAGATTTTTGGCTTTGAACAGAAGGTAATGAGGAACGTCACTCAAAACTCTTACATAAGTAAGAAATTGTCCATTATCCTGTAGGCGATCGAGCCTTTATTGAAAAAAATTTCTTTTCCAAAGTGTTCTTTAACAAATAAGGGGTTTCTATCAATTAAAATTTCTTTGTTGTTAAACAAAATTATCTCCTGTTCGTCCTCCTGTTTAAGGTGAGATTTAATTTGGGCGGAGAAAGACAGTATATCTCTACAAAAAAATTGCTGGTTTTGGGTCCAGGTACCTTAGGTCGTAGCTTCATCTTTACAAAAAGTTGAGGCCTCCACGTTTGTGAACAAAATGGTCAGCTAGGTATTGATGATTTTTAGTTTTGTTTTGCTGGGTCAAGAAGTCTCGGCAGCCACGTCAAGCGTAATATGAGATCAACGTTAGGCAGACGAACTCCTCCTTTTCCATAATCGTGATACAACGGGATTCGAACCCGTGACCTCCGCGTTGCCGGTGCGTTGCTCTACCAACTGAGCTATGAAGCCACACATTGGGAGCGAGGTCAATTTATTGAGTTCATATCTCCCGTGAGGAGTGAAATGATGTGAAGTGTATGAAATAACTCATTTTTGAACCACGGTTGTAGATGCAAACTGAAGAGCTTTTTCCGGGATATTATTTATGAATTCGATTGGCACATTAAGATTTGAAGCCGCCGAATAGACAGGTTGTGATAGCCCGAGCGATTTAATTTATAAGAACCTTTCCAGACAGAGTTAAATTTCTTGATGTCGTTAGTTTTAGACTAGCCAGTAATTTTTGGATCTTGATCGCAAAGGTATGGTTATTGTTCTGCTTTTCATCATAAGAAAAGTAAATTCCCAAGATTTGTCAGAATTGCGTGTCCACGTTAACTGCAACGATGTGGAGCGATTCTTGGACCACTTCCTAACCACACTGCTTTTGTTTGTTTGTTTGTTTGTTTGTTTTTTAACATCAAGCTGCAAACCTAAAATGCTTCTCAAAATTCTTTATGGTAGCATTTTCCCCGAAAGTATTATCAACCCGAAATACATTAGTTTCAACCACAAATTGGCTAATGTTAGCTTCATTTCCAAATAAACTGACCCCTTTAAAAAAGTTCTTTTGACGAATTTTAGCAGCTAAAATTTCAGAACAAAGAGGTATGGGGAGAGTGAATAAATTGGTTTTGAAAATGGAAGTCTAAGTTAAACATATTTTCCCATTTCTAGTTAGATTTAGATAAAAGTTCATCAAGACTGTACATGTGACATTAGCAGCTCACTAAAAAAATGAAAATTACTGTTGTCTTTTTTGCAGCAGTGAAATATGTCAAAAAACGAGATCATTCAGAGATTAGAGATACCATGTCTGAAGACGTTGAAACACTCTATAATAAACGGCTAACCGAGGGCCAGAATTTATTAGAAGACACAACATGGCCGGTCATTTGGGATTTCGCAGGTCAAGATATCTATCACGCTATTCATCCCATGTTCATGTCTCCAGACGATATTTATCTGCTTGCCTTTGACCTAACTAAAGATCTCCATGACCGAGCAGTTTGCCAAGTGAATATGCATGGTCGTAAGGAGGAAACTGTTGAACACCGTAACACTAACGACACAAATCTTGATCACGTGATGAGGTGGATGAACCTGATACACGCATTGAAGAACTCTACTAGCAATAAATGGTCACCTGATTACCTGCTTCCTCCTTCGCTTCCCCCTGTTTTTCTCGTGGGTACTCACGCTACTCGTGCTGATTTGGTAGATCCAAGTAAAATTAACGAATTTGAAGAGAAATTCAGACGAGTGATGGAAACATTGTACGATCACGTTGTTGACGTTCTGCCCATCGACAACACGGGTGAGCAAGGGGGCCAAGAGAAAATTGAAATCCTAAGGGAAAAGTTACTTGAAGTAGCCGGAAATATGCCCCACACCAGGAAAGAGATACCTTTGCAGTGGCATCGTGTTGAAAAAGAACTTAGCAAGACTGTCTGGCAAAAAAAGAAGTATATCAAAAAGGAAACCTTCCGAGAAATAGCCTCATCGTTCTGTATCTTTACAAACGATGACGACGTTGATGCACTTTTATATTTCCTGCATGCCCGTGGCTCTGTAGTTTACGGCGAACCTACTAATGACGAAGATGGTATTGTCTTCCTAGACCCTGCATGGTTAATCAGTTTGCTTACAAAGATTATCAACGTAAACCCTTTGGATAACGAGGCATTGGCCTACTCGCGTTATCGCAAAGAGCTTCAAGAAACGGGGATTCTCCGCATGGAATTGCTTGATTTTGTTTTCTTGAGATTGGAGCTGAAGCATGTTAAAGACACCTTCATTTCCTTAATGGGAAAGTTCAATTTAATTTGTAAGTGGCCATCAGGAGATCCTCAAAAACCACTTCTTCTTGTCCCGTGCATGCTTACATCAAAACGCAAGGAGCAAAGTTACGAAGACCAGATGAAAAGTACCTGCTGTGCTCCGCTGTACCTCACTTTTGAGGGAACGAATTATGTACCAGTTGGGCTGTTTTGCCGACTTGTTGTGCTTTTTGGAAACCGGCTCTCAATAAACCCTAAAGAGAAGCATACATACAGCCTGTTCGCCGATGAAGCCCAGTTTAGTCTTAAAGCAGACCATTGCATTAGTTTAGTGTGCTACAAGAGGGTGATTGAGGTGTGCATTTGGACGTATGACGCATCTCCACCAAAACACTGTGCAGAAGTTCTGAGGTAGGTTACAAGCCAGGTAACTAACTGCTTTCTTAGTCATCAAATTTTGCTCTTTTACCAAGTTTAGGAAATACAGTAAACACCCGCTAATAACAACCTGTGGTTTAAGAACCTGCTGGCAGAAATTTGGCACTTAAAATAATTGTAAGAGCCTGCTTAGCCGAGCAGGTTTTTATGTGCGAGTTACAGGTAAATTCGGATAAACATTTTAACCAAGGAGTTTGACTTCGAGATTGCCAATTGATAATACAAGACGATACTGCACCAATCTGTAATAACAAATAAAAGTATTACTGTAATTTCTACAACGAAAAAGGGTTTTATAAAAAGTACGGATTGCAAGTTTCTTCACGCACCTTCCGTTTTACGGAAATCGTTTTGATTTTTCATAATTAATATCTACCTGGAGTTATGAAAACCGGGTTAGCAAACACTTGTAATTTTTCTCTACTTCCCCTTTCTAATTGCTTGGTTACAGTGTTGTTAGCTTATGTGTTTTTTTTTTTGCTTGTTTTGTGGTTAGGGATTTGTATAGAGGTGGAATTATTGGTGACGTATAAGCGGTGACCGCGAGAGTCAAGCCCTAGTCAGTAAGCGTGCATTTATAGTTGTTCGGCTGTTCCTTTAACTTCACCAGGCCATTTTAATGAGGAGCCTACATTGAGACGTTAAATGACAGTATTCTTCGAGCGAATCTATAGGGCCCTCCCACAGTTAAAATGCATCCTAAATTGAAACAATATTCCTGATATATCTTTATTTACCTTTTTTCTTTTTTTTTTCTTAGCCTTGTGAAGGAATCCATGAAGACACTTCAAAAAGAGTGTCACTGGCTGCTTTCGATGTCATGGAAGATCTGTGTTCGATGCACAATTTGCATGGAAATCAACACCAAGTGCTGCCAATTACACAACAAGAATAAATGCCAGCACCACGATTGTAGCCATTACATACCTTTTAACCCAGACTTTCTTCGCTGTAACGTCAGACGCCCTCTACCGCGAGATGCAATCCAACGGCTTCAACCATGGATTGATGTAAGTTTTTATTCACTTTTTTGTTTGAAAATTCCCATTTTACATTTAGCTATCTAAAATTGTAGGTGCCTGAACATTTTGGTCGACATTTAACCTCCAGTCGGTGTCGCTTACATCTCAGTACTTACATGTATTCCTATCACTCCGTGGGCCATCTCTTACTTAGTTAGATTTAACACTTTTTTTGAAATCATCACCTTTGTATCGTTCTACCATAAGAAGGAATTGTAGGTAGGGGGTCAGCAAGATTTTAAAAAGTTCGATCCGACAAATTACAACACTTCCTGTTGAACTTCAGTTCAACACTGGAGAGGAGACAGTAAATGCTTGGTAGTCTCTGAGGGGCGGATCTAGGAATTTTTGATTGGAGGGGGCCAAACTTTGGTTCGGAATGGCCTGTTTAACTTTTTAGTGGCAAATTACTTCTCCCCCTCACCCCCTGCTACCAGTCTTGGTTGCACGTTATAATTCCTTGGTCAGTTAAATAGTGATATACGATCCGGTCGATGTAAGAATTTCAGTCTCAAGCAAGTGTCAGGTCTGGTGGAGGAGGAGGAGGGCGGCGGGTTTGGGGTTGATCTGCCACTGTCTCTTCTTGACTCGGAAGTTAAACAGACCCCAAATCTCCCATATATTTTCGGAGGGTGCCAAAAGGTTTTTCTGGATCCGGAATTTTTCTTATTTAAACTCTGTGATCTAGGATTTTAGTGCAAAAGGGGAGCGAGATTTGGGATTGTTCTTCTGAGCCGGATAAGGAGAGCATAGGAACGGGAGACTACTTTTTCTCCAAATATTGTAGATGCGTGTTGAGCGTAAAACAATGAAGGTTTCTATGTAAACCGCTGCTGTGTTGGTAGTCAGACCCCATTATGCATTGCACTGATTATACGCAGCGTATCTAGTCCACTGGTAAATCTTCTTTAGGTCAGAGGTGGCGAATTCGGATCTTGAAGTTAGTAGGGGCTCTATCTAGTTCTGAGATTGGAGGGTTCCCTGACTAGAAAATAACTTTCTTGGAACTGCGGGCCTCAGTTTGGTTTATCCGTCACTGGTCAGTTCATGTAAAAGCGCCTGCTACGCAGGCTATTCACATTGTTGCTAGAGCAGGTGCCGACCGGACAGCTGAAACGGGCGAATGCCCTCGTAGGCTGTCCTTTTTCTCCATATCCATAAATATATCTATATGATTGCTGACATGCCTGCTTATGTTTCATGTCCTCAAGGCGTTACAGGAAAAACCTGAAGCTAAGCGAGGTTCTGGTGAGTTCCCTAAAATTATTTTTATTATTGTTATTATTATTATTATTGTTATTATTATTATTATTATTATTATTATTATTGTTTTTTATTAATGATCGAACATATTTTATTGATAACAATGCTAACTATTAAAATCCTATTAATTACAATTAATTCACTTTAAAAAAAAAACTTTTTTGTCAAAACACTATTTACAATTCCTTCCGTTAAAAAAACCCCTTAGTTTTGATTAGAAGAAAATGCATTTCATTAAACAAAAATTCTTCAAATTAAGAACATTTCATTTAAATCAAAACAATTCATTTCGATTAAAAAACACAAGAAACTATTTTCCAGGTCAATTGCAACTAAGATAATCACTAAAAAAAGGAAAATTAAATAGCGTCCACAATGTGTTAATGACGAATATTTTCCATTTAAAAGTAAGAACTGAACACATCACTAGTCCGATTGAATGGCTCCTTCAACAACTTCGACGTCAATATCAACATTCTTAATGTCACATGGCACTCTTCCTGTGCTACAGCCTCTAAGACAAACCAACGCACAATTGTGTACAAGGTGATTCGCGTTTTCTCGCAAGAATATTTGCAAGGACAAAACAAAAACATGCTGATAAAAAGCACTTTAGAGAAGCTGTTTTGAGCACAAAGTTTCTCGCCAGACCATCTTCTCATAGAAAAGCACGACCTCATATACGCTTTTTGCAGCACCCTCTTTAAATCAGTCAGATTTCGCAATAGGCGTACAACGCGTGCTATTTGTTACATATTTTCCTGTAGTTCAGGAATGGAAGGCTCGGAAAATGTGAAAAGTAATTTATCTTTTTCAGAAGAGTCTGAACAAGACTTGTATGACGTTTCTCTTCGAAGAAAAGGAGTTCGTAGTGTTTATTTAGGGACATAATAGTCAATCCGATATGGAACCGTTTCCCGTCACGTGGAAATTGCTTCTCAGAGCTTATAATTGGTTAAACTATGGGTGTTACAGAAACTTTGTTTGTTAAAAGTCGGTTAACTTTTTATGATAATTCCATGGATAGAATAATATTACGATTAACAAAGCACTGAAACGGTTAACACCATTTCGTTTTCAATAGAGAATGACCTTCTGATTCTTATTAAACTTCCCTGTTAATCGTTGTTAACCGTTGCTAATCTTCGCAGCCGCTCAAGAATGTCCTGTTAATCGTTCCGACTTGCAGATATTGTGGAGAGAAATAGATGATGGCAACTTTTATCATGCCTTGGTTTACAAATTATCAATTTAGGTCATAATTTTCCCAGTCATATGTAACCCAAAGACAAGACGTGCACTTTTACAGGTCACGCGATAGAACATCTTGTCACGTTATCTCGCGTGACATTTCTAGATTTCATCGTGTATTTCTCTGGACTGGATATCGTTACAATTTCAAAAGTAAGCATTCAAATGTGTAAAGTAAAATGCAGCTTTTGCAAATGTTTAATCCTCTCTGCATTTGATGCTTTTATTCATTGCAGGTGCTTGCCCATTGACTATTTCGGGGATGGGAAAATTGTTCAAAGTTGTCGGGTCACGCGCTCTGAAAATTCAGCAAAAGTTTCATTTGTTATTTGTTGATCGAATCGTAGAGGGTGAAATTCCCGTTTTCTGGCTAATCTGCTTGATGGAAACGTCCTTTTCGTCCTCGAAAAGCGCAATGTATGCCCGCTACTCTACACTCACGCGCGTAAAAACCATGCATGGAAAATGAATTTCGCAAACGTTCTTGACTGACCACTCCAATCAAGTAAGACATACCAATTGATTTTCTTGTCATAAACTCCTCTGTTTTCACTCATTTTGCATTAATTATCTACTTTTCTTTGAAATGTACTACATTTGTAAAGAACAGGCTTATTTGGCTGCGTTAAAGGCTGCAAATCGCCTTTCCCAGTCAAATACAATCCCGGACAAAACTACTTGAGAAAGTTTTCCCCATCATGTCCACTTTCCTACGCAACAAAACTATTTCCAAAACGACGCCTTTGCGGAAAGAAAACCCCTTCCCCCAATTCAATGTTGCTTCCCACAAACGCCCAGGGATCAGGCTTTCTTTTGAATGCACAACAACATTGCTTTCAGGGGAAGGGAGAGAGGGAAGAACCGGTACAGCTACGATGTTTAGAAAAATGCTGTCCAAGTATACGATTTTCCCAACAGTTTTGTCCAAGATTGCAGATCTCAAGAGTATGAACGAGGTTCTGTTTCTGATCCATGAGATGGTTTTGGCATACTGCTCCCCTTTTTTGATGGCAATCAGCTGTGCTAAACGGCTATGATACATCAAGCACTCCTTTCCCATTCCGCCAGTTGTGGTTATGATTGTTATTATTATTATTATGTAAAGTTTAGCACAGGGATTTTCCCTGGGGAGAAATATCCAGTCAAGTCTCATCCCGAGACCTCAGACTTCCAGCGCTTTTCTGAGGATATGTGCCGATCCGAGGAGTGCCGACTTTTGCATCGTTCTTGTTCGGTTCTTAATTCCTAGTTGCTCCAAGTGGCCTGCCAGCTTCTTTGACACTGAACCCAATGCACCTACAACCACTGGCACCACTTTTGTCCTTGATTTCCAGATCCTTTGAATCTCTCTTGCCAGGTCTTGGTACTTTTCACACTTTTCAGTTTCTTTCTGCAGTATATTAATATCTCCGGGAACAGCTATGTCCACAATGATTGTTTCCTTTGCCTCCTTTTTCTGAATTACAATGTCTGGCCTCCTGTGATGGATTTCACGGTCTGTTTGGATGGTGAAGTCCCACAACAGTTTAACCTCCTCATTCTTTTCTACGCTTTTGGGGGAATGCTCATATCATTTGTCACTGCACTCAACTCCATATTCCTTGCACACCTCCCAATGAATGACCCGCCCAATAACATCATGCCTCTTTTTATATTCTGTCTGCGCAAGCTTGGGGCAACTACCCAAAATATGCTGCACAGTTTCATCGTGGCTACCACACATTCTTATTATTATTATGTAAAGTTTAGCACAGGGATTTTCCCTGGGGAGAAATATCCAGTCAAGTCTCATCCCGAGATCTCAGACTTCCAGCACCTTTCTGAGGATATGTGCCGATCCAAGGAGTGCCGACTTTTGCATCGTTCTTGTTCGGTTTTTAATTCCTAGTTGCTCCAAGTGGCCTGCCAGCTTCTTTGACACTGAACCCAATGCACCTACAACCACTGGCACCACTTTTGTCCTTGATTTCCAGATCCTTTGAATCTCTCTTGCCAGGTCTTGGTACTTTTCACACTTTTCAGTTTCTTTCTGCAGAATATTACTATCTCCGGGAACAGCTATGTCCACAATGATTGTTTCCTTTGCCTTCTTTTTCTGAATTACAATGTCTGGCCTCCTGTGATGGATTTCACGGTCTGTTTGGATGGTAATTATTATTATTATTATTATTGTTATTATTATTATTATTATTATTATTATTATTATTATTATTATTATTATTATTATCATCATCATCCTGGTAATGCCATTTTTAACTTCCATTCCGCTAGCAACTACATTGAACAGGAAATTCAAAAAGGCTTTACACCAGGTCTTTCTCGAACTTTTGAGCACACTGCTCAAATGGCTGATCTCATTAACAAAGCTCGTACCAAACAGCGTTCACTCGTCATTACTCTTTTAGACCTTAAAACACCTTTGGTGAAGTTCATCACGACTTGATTCAAACCGCTCTTGATTACCACCACATTCCCGATCATATCAAATCACTGGTGAAAAGTCTTTACACTGACTTCAAAACCTCTATTCTTACAAATAAATTTTCGCACTCCGTTTATATCTAATCAACCGCTTTATAATCTGGTGTAATTGGTCGAACATGATAATAAGAGTTGATAAATGTTCTACTTTTGGAATACGGAAATTGTGCACTAAATCAGACCAATATTTACCCAAACTGTTGATCAATGGAATTCTAATTCCCTGTGTGGAAATGGGTGAATCATTTCGTTACTTAAGTCGCTTCTTTGACTTCAACATATCTAACCAGGGGCACCCAACGACAATTTTTCGCAAACGTTCTTGACTGACCACTCCAATCAAGTAAGACATACCAACTGATTTGAGGTCTAGAATTTTCGGATCATTTTCTGGCAAATTTCTTGCTTGCCTGCCTCTCCTATAATTTTTGAACTTCAAATCAAATCGTATAATTGCCCATTTTAAACAGATTTTTGCCCTAAAAAGGTCGCCTAGAATTTTCGGGAGCTTTTTTTCTGGCTGAAATTTCTGATCACTATACTTTCAGCTAGGAAATCCGAACAGATGAAAAATTTTTAGGGGATAAAAATAAGCCTTTATCTACCTTTTAAATACTAAAGTACGTTCAACAATGCTATGTTTATGTGGTTTTGAACTATACTCTCGTTGGGTGCCACTGTCTAACAACCAACACATGTCTGAATTGTCCTCTCTTGTACAAGACTTGATGAATGACATTGATATAAAGCCACTACATCCTAAACACAAACTTCTTCTGTACAGCCGCTATGTCCTATCTAACTTGTCCTGGGATTTCATTATAGCTAGTATATCCAAAACCTGGATAACGGAACATCTCGACTCTGTAGTGAATGGCTATATTCGAAAATGGCTTGATATTCCGATATCTGGAACACTGAGCAATGTTTTCCTAGAACGCAATAAATTTAGCCCTAATATTTGTCCTCCCTTTATTAAATTTACTCAGTGCCAAACAGTTCTCCGAAATTCATTAAAAGAGTCACCAAATGATTCCTTTAAAGATCTCTGGAAATCGTCAAGCTGTCACACCAATGTTCAATACGATGTGTACAAATCCAGTAAGGAAGTTCTTAAAGATTTTCGCTCTAATCAAGAGGATAAACTGCAACGCCACTTAACATCTCAAGGTTTCTTCTTCTCAAATGTTATCAAGTACTCTTTGTCATCTGTAAATTCTATTTGGTCAGAGGCCCAGTCTCATCTACCCAAGAACATTTACAATTTTACCATCCGCTACATCAACAACTCCCTCCCTACACGTAAGAATATGGCAAGATGGGGATTATCACAAAGTCCTGATTGCTCCTTTTCCCTTAATCCTGAATCACTCCTTCATGTTGTCGCTGGTTGTCAACAGTACCTTAATCGCTTTACCTGGAGACACGACTCAATCCTTAACTTCATTGCCAAGTCACTTCAACCTGTAATTAATGTTCACTCTTCACTCTATGCAGATGTTAATGGTTTTCTGAATCCCTCAATAATAACTGGTGATAATTATCGTCCAGATCTTCTTTTCCTAATCCACCCCAAGTGCCTATATGTTCTAGAATTAACAGTTGGTTTCGAATCTAACCTTAACAACAATGCAGTGCGTAAGAAAGAAAAATATCTGAACTTGATCAACGAAATGAGCAGAAATTACAGATGTGTGAGATTTGTAAATCTCTCCATGAGTTCCCTTGGCGTTTTCTCCGATGAATGCTCCACGTTCTTCGACATGATGAATGAAATTGGGATTGACAAAAAGCAGCAACGTTATATAATCAAGAAAATGATAAATATAGCCATTAGAGCAACATATTATTTCTTTTGTTGTAGAAATAGGACCTGGGATGGCCCAGACTTAACGCAATTTTGATAATTTTTTTCTGGCTTTTGTTTTGTTTTTGTTTTTTGTTTTTGTTTGTTTTTTTGTTTTTTGTTTTTATAAATAATCCAATCTCAAGCAGCATTTGTAAATTGCCTATACGTAGCGAGATTTTCAATTGTACATTTAAAATCACAAATAAAGTTTCCGTTATTATTATTATTATTATTATTATTATTATTATTATTATTTTTACAAGTGATAAGTGATACCGGTAAAAGTAAGTTATAATTATTTTTACACTATATAAAGCTTCGAGTTTAAACCTTAAAATAATTTGATCAAAAAGGGTTAGCTTTTTCGTCTTTGGTTGGTGCCGCATGTTTATACGACGAAGTCACGGTTCGAGGTTGTCCGTTATAGTGAGAAGTGATTCCATTTGCTTTTATTGAAATAGATGGATGAAATTTAATCGCTCTTTGTGATATACAAATCATGTCCACTGACATACAAATCATGTCAAAGAGAAAGTAGAATCAACTTTTACAACTGATTCTTAAGTCGCGACACAAGCCGATTAATAAAATGGATTTACAAAGAGAGATACGAATTGCTCTTAGATCCTCTTACTGAAAAGAAAACAACAACTTAATAACAGCCTGCAAACCACTAAGCTGAAACTTATGTCATGTTAGGCCCCTTTCAAACGAGGAATTTCTTATGAGTGCCGAACACCTATTTTAGTCGATGAAAGTAATTAAATAGGGCAGTTGATTCAGGCGTCGAATATGATGGTGCCGAATTTAACTCCGTTTGTTGTTAATATTCCCAGTCTCTAGAAAATGTATCTATGCAATATGGATAAGGGTTTCTATAATTAGTGCATTATATTCCGCACATGTGAAATGCGACTTCTAAATCAAATGTTAAACCTAGGTCAAATTTTCGACTGTTTCAGTGGCAGATTTGACAAAGTCGTATTTAATTTGAAACTGTCAAATTTAGTTGATTCAGACGTCCCATCTCAAAGCAGTTACCTCTCGAATCAAATAAGGCACAAGTGAAAATCGACAATTGAGCTGGGTAATGATAACAGTGTCCAGTAGGACTAAGAATACCGGTTTTAGCTGCTTTAAGCTAGACTTTAATCCTTTTTTTGCCGCCAAAAAGCCGGCGCTTTTCGCTACTAGTGGGCTATAACATATAGCCAAGTAGTAGCTCAACCAATCAGAACGCAGCATTGATAATAGACCACTAGTTGGATTTTACTAATCGCTGTTATTTCGAGTTAAAACGAGGTATATATTCTTTTTCCATGGTGATTGACAGTTTAAAGGATGACTTTTTCAGTTATTTTTTTAATTTCCTAGTAGAATTAAATCTTTAACTGATCGAAGCTTGACGTGAAGCTCGCAATAAACCCATTAACTCTTTCAGGCTTGGTCCATCCCAGGGAACGTTTAAGAAATTTATGAACTATCGATCGCGCGGCTACCGACTGAACCGTATGAGTCTTTTCATCGGTCGGGGAAAAGATTAACACAATACTGAGTTGTTCATCATTATTTCCATTTTTTTAGGTTAGGGTAGCAAACCATTTGGCTTTTGATAGGGTTAGAAGAGCTGCTACATGACCTCTCTCCCCGGAATGAAGGAAAACAATATGGCCGCCGAATACATCCTTTTAGTTTTTAAAGTTCTCCTCTATTAAACGTTGAACATTTATTTCGGCAAACAAACAGTTAAGTTGAATAAGGATTTTACAAAAGTCTCCAGAGTTGGTCTCCTTTTCGATTTTAACTTGCAATATCGGTCAATTTACGCAACTTTTAAACTTCTGGCTCAGTTTTCGCTTGGTTCTGCTTTGAAAATGGAATAATAATTACTCAGAGACAATACAGTGTAAAGAATTATTGAGGAAAAAAAACTTGCTAATTTATGACAAAAATGGTACTTTAAAACCAAACTAAAGCATTCAAAACGCTCTGATCACGTGACTGATGACGTCATGTCCTTCTTTTGGTTAGGAAAAAAATATCAGGTAGAACATTAATTTCCCCCAAATTTTCTCTTTCGTGTGATAGAAGGTTGACTCTCTACGCCCCTAGGCCTAGTCTCCCGATTTTTACGCTCATGTTCGTTACCCTCTTAAATTTTCAATGCCGGACGGCAACTGGTTATTTTTAAGTGCCCCACGCAACTAAAACCTCAGATATGCTGTTTGTTTTTAACTTGTTACAGGAGCCCATAACCCGGAGCGAGCAACTTCCAAGTGCTCGTGTCACGGCGTTTTTACACAACAATTTATTTTTAGAACGGTTTTAGCGCGAATGTTGAATATCGTTTAAATTCAACAAACCAGTCAGCAAAACCAACAGACCTAAAAATTATATTTTTTACCTTTTAATAACGTTTTTTTTTTTTTTTTTTTGATATCGTATACTTCGAATACGCTCGTAGATATGGTGGTGATTCTACCGTGTGATAGAAGGTTGACTCTCTACAACCCTCGGCCTAGTCTCTCGATTTTTACGGTCATATTCATTACCCCCTTAAATTTTAAATGCCGAACGTCAACTGGTTATTTTTAAGTGCCCCACTCCACTAAAACCTCAGATATGCTGTTTGGTTTTAACTCGTTACAGGAGCCCATAATCCGGAGCAAGCAACTTCCAAGCGCTCATGTCACGGCGTTTTTACGCGCCAGTTTATTTTTAGAACGGTTTTGGCGCGAATGTTGAATATCGTTTAATTCAACAAACCAGTCAGCAAAACCAACAGACCGAAAAATGATATTTTTTACCTTTTAATAACGTTTAGTTTTCTTTTTTGATATTGTATACTTCGAATACGCTCATAGACATGGTGTTGATTCTATTTTCGCGGGAAAAAGTGCCCCAAAATGTGTCTAAAAATAAACTGGTCCATAAAAACGCCATGACATAGGCCTAGTATGGGACTTACTCGTTCCGGGTTATGGGCTTCTGGGCTTCTGCTCGTTAATGAAATCTTGTCACAGCAACAAAAAATCCTAATTCGGAAATAGTCATGTGACTGGTGACGTCATTACCTTAGTTGTGACACAGGAAGATATATTATGCCAAATGTTATCTTGTTGTGGTCTGACAGTCTTCTACGTATAAAATTGTCAAAGTTATAAAGCTTTTTAAAAAATTGCCTCAAAGCACTCTGGGAGATTTTTTTTATGATAACTATAATTTACTTTTATAATTATTATTAACTTGAGTGCATTTTTATGCATTTCACCTCCAACTGACTTGCTGCAGTCTTGAAAACTGAAAAAGCGCCGGACTTCGTTACCTTTTCTTTGAGTCCGGATAACTGAAAGATCCTTATTTATCTAGAAAGCAGGATAATTGATTAAACCTACAAATCGAAATAAAAAGAAACGTAAAGCGAGACCAAAGGCTCAGGTCTGCCCTACCGATTTCAAATACCGATTTCAAAACTTAAGAAGGATTAATTGAAACACGCGACTAATAAATCAAATGCTGACAAATAAAACCAGACACGTTTCTTTTAAAGACACAAGAAATCAACTTTATGACCCTTTAATAATATTGCAAAAAGATAAAATACTCAGTGATTTTAAAGATATCTATTACGTAGACCAAAAAAGGCAACAAGCTCTTTTTGACGCAATGCATAATTTTTTACTTACCCATTCCTTCTCATTTTTTGTTTTTCTTTTGTTTCCCTCCTCCGATTTTATATTTTTCTCCTCCCAACTGCCGAAATATATTTCTTCTCATATTATGTTATTTCACTCAATAAAACAATAGGTAATTATTTTGTCAACTACAGCAACTAGCTGTAGACAAACCTTTGAGGCCGCTATTCCGCCCTCTTGTCTTGTAATTGCCGATCATGTAATCAATTTCGCGTGTAAAAAAGGAGATAGGCAACAGACGACTTTTACCTCGCGCCAAAGTGCTGCTTGTTCCAATGAGGTTTCTCTTTGTTGGGTATATTATACACTGGAGAGATAAGTTTTGACTCAGGGAATATTATTTTTGCCGCTTATTTCATACCGAGAGGTCGTGACACGCATATTGATTTTCTGCGGTTATTGTTTCTGGTCGGCGTGATTTGTAGTAGTTACGGTTGTTTTACTCAAGGTCTAAAATGTGTCCTAACATGGTCAGCATATCATCAGTTTATTTTGCTAAATATTTGCCAGGTCAAAATCCATCATCAATTTTACTGTTGCCGAAGACATATAACCGCGGTGACTAGAACCTTCTTTCTGAGGCCAGAAAGATGATGTGAAGGGCATAATATCGTACCTTTTCGTCTCACGTTAGGGATCAGTGTTTCACCCGTGTAGCCAAACAAAAGAATACGGTAATGTATTCGACGAGACAGACTCCTTATTCCTTGATCATATCGCTTAAGGAACCCTTCGAGGAACACTCGCGCCCTCTGGTTTCAAATAATCGATTTTGAAGTAGCAGAGAGTAAGGCATGGGTCGCTCTTGGCAAATTTCTGGAAGAATTTGTTTACCTTGCGGTATGTAATACCTGTCCTATAATATGGAATTCATTACCGAACAACATCAAAAACGCCCCGACTTTTAATATATTCAAGCGTGTGATCAAAACATTTTTAAGGGTCAGACAGGATGCAAACTAAATACCTTAGCACCTTATATCTATATTTTCTCTAAACACACCTATATACTTAAAATACTCGTATTTTTTCTTTATTTTAAATGCCACCTAGTATTTAAATTACCGGTGAGGGGGAAATCTCTATTCCTCATAAGCTCGAGTTTTCGGAGATTTCCCCGCCACAGTCGCTCCTTCTAAGTTATATCCTAATTTTAAATTTAATGTTACTTGACCTGTTTATTATCTTTTTGTTCTACTTCTAATTTATTCTTTGTGGCAAAATAATAAAACGAAATGCTCAAAATAGACCGGCGACCATAATGAATTACTTAGATTTAAGGAGTATTATGGGATGCCCAGGGGGCATGAGCACGATCCGATATACTCGTTCAGTATTTGCGCGCGCTTTTCGGGCCAATTTTTCTGTAAGTTTTCCTAGAAAAAGCAATGGTTGTGCCGTGTTTGGATGTAATAATGATCGCCTTTTTCCTGAGAAATATACAATGAAGTTCTCTTTTTGCCCGAAAAGAGCGCGTAAAGACTGAGCGAGTGCCCCGTGGACATCCCATAATACTCTTTAAATCTAATAAATTCAATATGGCCACTGTATCGGTATTAATTTTTTTTTTAGTTGTAGCATTAACGACAGAACTTAAAAGATGGATATGGATCAATGCCAGACTTAAGTTTTTAAATCTTGAAAGTGCTTAACGTGCGGTTTATTGTCGTCCTAGGCTCAAAAGCGACAGTTGAGCGATATTTTTCCGAGGCAATCTCATCTTCCACCGCCGCAAAACGAAAAGGAGAACTCCTATCAACACGTGTTTGAATTAATACAAATCACAGATATAGATGTGTCAGTTAAATACCTTTTAAACAATTTGTTTTTTCCGTGCATGATTGCCCTTTTGCTTGCCTTTCGGATTATTTTGTTGGAAATTTGTACTTGCGTTATCGCCAAGAGTAAGTTACCACTCTCGTCTAAGTGTCTCGTTTTTTTTGTTTTGTTTTGTTTTGTTTTTGCATGCGTCTCGTCCAAAGAAGCGAAAACAAAATACAATAAATCATCTGATGGTCACATTTTTATGCTATGGAAGGATTTACACGGTACTGTGCTGTAGGAAGCGCCATTAATACAATGAATACGTGTGACTTATAAACTAATCTAATAAAAATTCCTGCGGGATTAATCTAACTTACTTTTGAGCGGAACTGTATACTTTACTTGAAATAAGACCGCTCTTTTATTTCATAACTTTCGATTAATCCTGGCCAGTGGTGCTTTTCTAAGGAGATTGGGGTGAGAACGAAAAACACATTCTAATGTTCAAATGTCAATTAAAAAACGATTGTGCTTAGACAGGCATAACCACCTGATTATCAACATGGACGTATTCGTACAACCAATCCATCATTTACATTTTTAGATCTAATCTTTAACCTAGTCACACATTTCTGACGGCTGACCCAAAATTATAGTTGTCTATACCAACAGGAAGGTTCTGCTTGTTCTTGGCTACTGTGAATGTGGTCCGCGGCTACTTTCATTGGAAAATAAAAGAAAAATAGAACCAAAAGAAAACACTAGCTGACTCCAGTAATGTAGCAGCTGCTCATAAGGTGTTTCCTCATTGGTCGCAGTAGACAATGAGAAATAATGATAAACAATGATGTGTGATACTGTTTCACGGTTAGGGTATAGAACCAATTGGCTTTTAGGGTTTGGAGAGGTGCCAGCTGTTTGATTCCCCGACTACTTGTTGTATTTACCCAGAAACTAGAAATCTGAAGAGAACATTATCTTGATGCCGAAATGAAATAATCTCCCCCCTTCAAATTAGCGTCCCGACTCAAAAGAGGGGGCTCTCTCCAACGTTTACGGTACATCTAGTTACACCAACTATGTTAATTCATTGTTGCTGTGTTCAAATTTGCGCACGTACATTGAAAAATTTTGACATAAAGTTTCCTCGCATTTGAAACCTCTCCAGAAGCCACTATGAATAAAATCCCTTGAAAACGTCTATGAAAAATGTAAGTAAAGATGTAGCTGTCTAGCAGCCTATCCATTCTGACTTTTCAGGGGTAAAATACCTGGAAAAGTTAGGTTAATCTTCTCTTAAGAAGCGATGCACTCGGAATAACATTTTCAGCTGTCATATCGCTTCCATTTCGTTAAGGCTACCTAAGGTTCATTTATAGGTGGGTGAATTCTCACAACATGTTTGGAATAAAGGAAGAGTCAGCTTGAAATAATGGTTATACGACCATAACAGTTCTTGTGATTAATCTTATCGCCTTAGAAGACCCGAAGGGCACTCCCTTATTTGGCCTATACGGTTATGTGCAGCTGCACAGGGTGTTTTCAGGGTCTTGAGTCTTAAACAGGGTATATAATTTCACTATTGAGCGTCTTGGACAGGGTATGAATTTTGGCGGTGTGCGGTGTACGTGTGAAACGAAGTTTTTTAAAATAATCTAATTTTGTTCTGTCAGTAATCTCAAAAAAATGTTTTATGTGACTCCAAAACAAATTAAATAGATATGTTTTTTACCCATTTTGCGTTGTATTTTATCAATCTAGAGCCACTTCCAAAGAGACGTAAATCATCAGCTACAAGCAGTGAAGCTGGACAATCAGTGGCCACGACTTCAAGGACTGCAGATGGTACGTAAACTGTTAATCTACCATACCTGTAAACGGAAACGGTGTATCTTATGGTCTCTATTGCTGGCCATCACCTCCGAACATTGTTAAGTACGTGCTAAGTGTTTCTTCCGTTTGCACACCCTCTTGCACGTTGTTAAGAGTTCTTGCACAATGTTTGAAACCATCCTAGGCGCTTTCTTTCAGGCATGAAAAACTCCCATAAGAGGGCTAGGTCCCCGTGTACCGGTTAACGAAAATTGCGTGACATCGGTCAACCGAAAGATAGCGTAACAGCTGGATAAATAAACCATTAAAGAAAATTTCACAAATTTCACAAAATTCAGTTGCATAGCTAACTGGCAAATCCCCTTTTTTAGCAAATAAAAAAAACTGTTAAACTGTCTTTCATTCTCAAGATTTCCATTTCAGTTGTCACGCTACCTTGGACTTGACCGGTGTCACGTAATTTTCTTTAAACGAGGAACCCATTGTCTTTCATGTTTATAAGATTAGCTTGAGCTTACTAAACACAAAAGAAATAAGCAATGTCTAAAAAAACTAACCTCCCAGGAAATGGTTGAACAGGCCACTAGACGATGTTTCATCGATTACGATGCTCGCTTGTGTTCTGTCTTCGAAATGGCCCACAATTGGCTCTACGCGACCTTTCTGGCACGCTGGTGTTTTTCCCGTTCCGGAAGGAGCAGTAGCGATAAGGTGAAGGTTTGCCTTCTCCTCGTATTGGCCAAAAAGCTTCAGTGTTGTATGTATGTGGATACCAGGGCAGAACAAAGCATCATCTCGCTCGTTGTGCCCTTGCTACAAGCAAACGCCGTCAGCCGTTGACGAAGACGTTGGGGTAAAACAGTTCCGCGGTCGATGTGACATTACTTTGTGTGTCCATGATATACACACAAAAAGCGAAAGCTGAGGGGTTCAAAGCTATGCACGATGTACGTTATAAATAGCCTGCGTGGCAGGCGTTTGAAAGGGAAGGGAAAGGGAGTTTTAGGCGCGGAAAAACGCGAGAGGGGCGCCAGGAAGGAGGAGGGGAAACGCCTGCCAGGAAACCATTGTTTTCCTCATTATTAACATCTACCAGGCGAATGTTAAAATCCTGATTGGTCAAAATTTGATAAGATCTAAATAGCGTGTTCTAATTGGTCACCTACATGTCATTCAGATACTTGAGTGTTACCATTCACAACTAAACATATGTCGTTAGTGGAGCGTGTTGAGATTTCTCTACGGGAATTCATCATTAGAAGGCATCAATTTCAGCTTCAAAGGAGAATGGAAAAGGCCTGTCAGCAGATGAGGTTTACTGACTGGTTCTGAAAAGTATTATCTCCCAACGGCTTGTCAGTTTTACTCGCCAGAAGAAAGAAACGAAAAATCATGATCCTGTGTGCTTGTTTGACCCGCGTTATCAACGGCAAGATAATTGAAGACGAAGCGATCTACAACTTTTGGCGATTTTTGGTCGAGGACTTCTTCTCGCCGGTTATAAAACTGCCAGGAACGTACTTAAATAATAAATTGTTATCGTCTTGCAGATCTTCGAAGTTCAGCTCTTCTTTCCCCGCCACCAGCGTTCTTTGGTGTGCTCCGCTGGATCCAGTTCGTCCTGATAGAAATTCAAAGAGTGCGTGACGGCAAAGTGTCTTAATTTTTCTTAGACAAACATTGCATTGAAAGTTGCGAAGAGCCGCTACATTTCTTATTAAATAGTTTTCCAGTCCGATTACTTCAGCAACAACGTGAATAGATTTATGCTGGATTTTATGTAACTCGGCACGCGTCGTTGCAACTTTCAAGAAAGATTCCTTCGATGGACGACCGCATTTGAACTTTTTTTATAGTACCTTTACTTCAGATTGCTTTAGGAAAACAAAAGAAAAACAGTGCAAGGAATACGACTAGAATACGTGTATTGCGGCCAGACTTATTTGACAGCTAGTTATTCACAGTTGCGTTATTTTTGTTATTGTTTTAATTAGTAGGCGGGATGGCGAAAACAATGGCTTCCTTGCAGGCTTTCCCCTCCTCCCTCCTCCCTCGCGCGTGGTCTCGCGCCCTGATTCCCTTCCCCTTCCCTTTCGAACGCCTGTCACGCAGGCTACGTTATAAGAAGCTCCTTTGAAAAGGGGAAAAGCTGGCGGGAACTCGAGTGGCTTGGGCCCAAGAGTGCCCTTTCCCGTTCCAGGGCAGACTACAAATGATCCAGATGATCAAAATAACCTAACCATGAACCAATGCCGTCATTTTGTTATTTAAAAAAAACATTTATTATTTATCAAGTTATCCAGTTGCCATTTTATTACTCCATGTGTTATTATTTTCGATTTATCCAGCTGTCACGCTATCTTTCGGTTGACTGATGTCACGCAATTTTCGTTAACCGGTACACGGGGACATTACCCAGTCGGCCAGTTAATGTTTGAACTTTTTCCGCCGTGACAAATGAAGGAGGTTCTTATTAATTAGTACACAAAGCACAAAAACTACTTCTACACTACAAAGCGATAGTAATTTGATTTTCTCGTGTGTCCGATGCTGCTATTCAATATAGATGACTGTTTTCAAGCTATATTCGTTAAAATGAAATTTAAGGACCCTACTGATTACGACAGATTTATGGAGTGATTACATGGCTAATTTCAACCCGGGCTGAAATATTGTTGCGATTACATGACAAATTTCAACCCGGGCTGAAATACAGGGTGTCCCAAAAGTTCGTTCCTCTACTTTATAAGACTGTAATGTAGTCCGATTGGACTTGGCAACACCGCTGACCAATAGCTACCACAGACCTACTAACAGGTTCAAGTTGTCCCACACCGCTGGCTGATCCTCGTTGCGTCAAGGACTTCTCCAGCGTCATCAGTTAAATCTGGTTACCTTCTTTGGTCAAAAATAAATCCAAAGTATTCTTGTACACAGATAAACTCAAAATACTTGCCTCCAGCGTTTGAGTAGTTAGATTGGAGAGATGCTTGCCATGTGGAAAAGCATTGTAGACTGAGAACTTCTCTCAGCTCAAGTTACTTTTTTGATCGTTAATATATTTAGGTACAAAAGTATTTACTTATTTATTCATATATTTATTTTAGTATTTTCTTTTTTTTGGTTGTCGGATATTTATCTTTAGGTTTGTCATGCTTTGTTGTAATACATGTGACCTTTAGTTTAGCTAAAGTAATCGGGAGAAGAGTTGTCTCCGTAGTATGGGCTATTTAGAGTAAGGGTGGAGAGGGAAAGAGAGAAATTTGGTTTGATCAACTAAATATTTGTATAATTAACAGTACTACTTAAGTTTCTGAGTTTCATTTCTTTTTTTTTTTCTTTTTGCTGATACCTAAAGAAGAGCCAGCTCCAAAAACAAGTAAAACGACATTAAGTAACAATCCCAGTAATGCTCGGAAGATGTCACGTTAGGTCACGTATTTCCTTATGTGGACTTCGTTCCCTCGTGGCCCTCAGTCTGTTCGACTAGCTACCATAACATGGTGTTCAGAAGTGCGGATTTATAAAAATGGATAGTTTTTACAAACCCAGTGCGTTGAGTTTCGACAGAAATACGTCCGAAAATTAGAGAAGATTTTACCAGCAATACGAGATCTACTTAACAGCTTCGGCAAGCGAAAATAAAGATGACACGGTCAAGATAGCTATTTTGCTCAACTTTGCCCGCGAAGATGCCATTGAGGTGTTCAATACCTTCCAGTTTCCCGACGGCGACGAGAAAAAATTAGACAAAGTGCTTGAACAGTTTGAGCGTTACTGTAACCCCAGAAAAAACGTGGTCTTCAAGAGATACCAATTTTTGGCAAATAACGCAGAAGGATTCCGAAACCGTGGATCAATTTGTCACGCGTTTGAAAAACAAGGTAAAATCATGCGAGTACGAGTAGGTCGATGACATGGTAAGAGATATGTTCACGTTCAGTATACGTGATTTGGCTGTGAAGGAACGACTGTTGAGAGACGAGAAGCTTACATTAGAGAAAGCGATTTGTATGGCGAGAGCGTCTGAAGCCTCGAAAGAACAGATTAAAGCAATGGCTCCAAAAGAACACAGCAATGAAAATCCCCCTTTGAATGAAATCCGATATGGCGGCAAACAAAAGAAGAATTCTCCGCGCCGACCAGGGTTAGGTCCCACATCGCAACAAGGAAATTGTAAGTTTTGTGGTTCCTCTCACTCGTGGGGTTCTTGTCCTGCTTTTGGTAAAACGTGTGGTTATTGCCAGAGAAAAGACCATTTTGCTAGCGTGTGAGATTGCAAGATCTTGGCGGGAAAACAGTGCATGCCATGGCTGAAGAGACAGGCGACAGCGACGCCGGAGCTGATCTGTTGACATTTTCAGAATATCATGTCTCACTTGTCTGATGATATAGAAGGTGTGGACGTCATTGTGGATGACCTGGTGGTATCGGGAGAGAACACTGAACACCATGATGTCAGGCGTCGACAAGTGTTAGACCGTTGTCGTGAACGGAATCTCAAGTTCAATAAAGATAAGTGCCGTTTTCGTGTATCCGAAGTGAGTTATGTGGGCCATGTGTTGAGTGCTGATGGCGTAAAACCAGATCCTTTAAAAGTCGAAGCAATTAAGACTATGCCACCCCCAGGTGATCGCGAAGAGTTGCAGAGGTTTTGGGTGTTGTGACATATTTGTCCAAGTTCATTCCAAACATTTCTCAAAAAGTGCTCTACTGCGCCGGCTACTTCAGAAAGATGTTGAATGGTGCTGGGGACAGGCAGAAAATGAAGCATTTGAAAGCGTCAATACAGCAATTTCATCCACACTATTCCTTAAGTTCTTCAACCCCAAAGAGACAGTATCTCTGTCGGTTGATGCCAGTTCAAAGGGCTTAGGTGCTGTCATTGTACAGAACAACCAGCTAGTGGTCTACGCTTCTAAAGCCCTAACGGAGAGCCAGCAAAACTATGCACAGATCGAAAAAGAGATGCTGGCGATAGTTTTTGGCTGCGAGCGCTTCCATGATTTCTTGTACGGACAGAATGTTGTAACAGTAGAAAGTGACCACAACCATTGGAAGCAATCTTG
This sequence comes from Porites cylindrica, assembly GCA_964035525.1. Lineage (NCBI taxonomy): Eukaryota > Metazoa > Cnidaria > Anthozoa > Scleractinia > Poritidae > Porites > Porites cylindrica. Next base: position 49,811,655 of record OZ037776.1, on the reverse strand, counting down.
AAGAAACCCATTCATCAAGCGCCTCTCCGTCTCCAAAAGATGATCCTTCCAATCACGCCTTTCGCAGTCAATGTGAAATATGTACCAGGCAACAGTCTTATATTAGCAGATACTCTATCCAGAGCCTACTTACCTGACGAAACACCAGATCAGCCTGATGAGTTTGAAATTCATGTCTTGGACTCTGGAAACTTTTCAGAACCCATGCTCCAGAAACTGAAAGATGACACACAAAAGGACCCAGAACTTCAGCAGCTGAAGACGGTTGTCATGGATGGGTGGCCGCAAATCAAGGATAAAACACCCGCAGAAACCATACTGGAACTACAGAGATGAAATAAGCTGCTATGAGGGACTGATGTTCAATGGTGATCGAATAATAGTTCCGCATAGCTTGCGACCAGAAATTCTTCACCGCATTCATGAAGGTCATTTTGGAATAGATAAATGCCGAGCACGAGCGAGAGGTGCAGTGTTTATGCCCAGTATCGATGGTGCAATTGACGAGATGATATCTCAGGGCAGTACTTGTCAGAAACATCAGCAAAGCAACCAAAGAGAGCCTTTGATACCACAGCAAGTTCCAGAGAGACCTTGGGCTACAGTTGCAGCTGAAATTTTCTATTACAAAGGGAGAGATTATCTGTTAGTAGTAGACTACTATTCAAATTACCCTAAAGTAGCTCGCCTTACCAGCAAGAGTAGTGAAGCAGTTATCTTGGCAATGAACAAAACGTTCGCGCGTCACGGGATTCCTGAGAGATTGATTGCTGACAACATGCCATTCAGTAGCCTGAAATTTAAGAACTTTGCAAGCGCATGGGAGACTGAGGTGGTTACATGAAGTCCACACTACCCAAAGTCTAATGGGCTCGTAGAAAGGAATGTGCAAACGATCAAGCAGCTACTTAAGAAAGTAGATGAGTTCAAGCAGGATGCGTTTCTTGCTTTACTGGAATTTCGCAATTCTCCTATCAGTGGCATGGAGAAGTCCCCAGCAGAATTGCTCATGAGTAGGAAGATGAGAACCAGACTTCCAACTCCTAAAAGTACCTTCTTAAACCATTGCCAAGGCCCACATCTCAGGTCCGCCAGCAGTGGCTGTCCCGTCAACGAAGTCACAAAAACTTCTATGACTGTGGAAACCGGCCCCTAACCTGAACTGCATCAGGGCGAAGCAGTGAGAATACAGCAAGGGCGTGAGTGGAAATCGGCTGTGGTTGTTAAACAATATGTGGCCCCTCGTTCCTATATAGTTGCAACCCCGGATGGCACGTAGATGCGTAGAAATCGGGTCCACCTCCAGCAAACTAAGGAGGCAGCTCAGGTTGTAAGGCCAGATTTGGAACCAGTCAGTAACGAACCCTGTCCACTTTTACCGCAGAACACTGAGGATAAAGTTGAAACAGGCAGGACCGAACCGCAGACAAGTCGGAATGAGCAGTCTGAAGTTCAGCTTGGTGAGCCACCCCTAAGAAGGAGTCAAAGGGTTCGACGAGTACCCCAGCGTCTTATTGAGACATTTGTTGCAAGTTTGCTCAGCTAAAGTCATGAAAGAATTTTACGGTTGACTTTGTTGTGACATTTATTTGCTATGAACTTTGTTAAGAGTAATCACTACGGTAGACTTTGTTTTGACATTTATTTGCTATGAACTTTGTCAAGAGTAATCACTCAAAAGGGGAGATGTCACGTTAGGTCACGCATTTCCTTATATGGACTTCGTTCCCTCTTGGCCCTCAGTCTGCTCGACTAGCTACCATGACAGAAGACACGACCTCTAGGCCAATTGCACTAAGAAGTCATGTGACATCGTTTTTTATGAAAATGAAAGTTATATGATTTTGCCGTCAAAAAACGATTAGTGGGTCATATTTTAAACAAAATAATAGTGATTTGGTTTTTCAAACCCGCACCATTTTCTTAAAACGGGTAATTTCGAAGCTGGTCACGTGACCAAAATGTAATTTTTGAAATTATGAATTAACTCTTTCTCAACGCAAATTTTACACTAAAACTTCAAGGAAAATTTTGAAAGGATGACGTGGCAACGTTTACAGCACATCTGAGCGTAGCTATCAAACGTTTAACAAGATATAAGTAAAAAGTAGTTTTGGCCGCCATGTTGGAGGGCAAGAGTATGCCCTCCAACATGGCGGCCAATACAAATCATACTACTTTGTTGAAAAATCAAAGTGCTATAAAATATCTCTCTCAAATGCGTTTCCTCTCAAAATTCGGGTGTAAGATAATTTTTATGTGCTTTGTCAATTTTTGGCATCAGCAGGATTCCAATTGTTTAAAGGAAGCATTGGTCACGTGATCTCTTAGTGCAAGTGGCCTATTTTGGTTGTCATGAATGTATTTAACATGTATGTATTTAAGCTCTTTCGACAATAACTCCATAAAACATTTCTCACATCAGAAAATAGGTTTTGAAAATCAAATGACTTCCAGACGGGACCAACTTTCAAATCAATTTTTTTGACTATTTGAGTAAGGTTATTAAATTCAATTAACAATTTTAATTTCTTTTTTCTGCAGAAACGAAGTTTCGAAATACTGCCAGTAACCCTCCAGAGGTAACTGTTACTATGCTTACAAATAGAATACTTCCTAAAACATCAGAACGTTTGGATCGTGAGCAACTGCCAATCGATATTCTGCTGTTGACAGTAAAGGACTGTGAGTTTTTAGCCTGTCTTTCCTTCCTGACGGGTTTCTCAAGGATGTTTCAAAAAGGCCTTGGCGACGTGTACATCGGAAATATAGGTGAGATGAAAATCGCCGTAATGAGGTGCAAAATGGGTGCGGCTGGTCCTGGAAGTGCAGCAGGTGTTGTTAAAGACGCAGTGCAAGCCTTAACGCCCAAGGCGGTGTTTTGTGTTGGTTACTGTGCGGGCTTACAACCCGTCAAAGTCAAGCTAGGAGATGTGGTTATTTCCGAGGTACTAATCGCATACGCTCCTTCAAAAGTCACCAAATATGGTATTGAAGAACGTGGCAACCGAGTTCCGCTTAAGCCCAATCTTGCCATGGTAATACTCAATGCTGCTGCTGGATGGAGCCCACCGTTGCGGGATCCAGCAGAATTAGAGGTGGAGCGGGTAAAACGTGGTGCGTTACTGAGTGGACCATATCGGATTGATAACAATGATGTGCGTAAAGCACTTCTCAACCGATTCCCTGGGGCAATTGCTATCGAGATGGAGGGCGAAGGTAAAGCAAAATCAGATTTAATGATAAAAATCCATCAATCCCCATTTAAGTGCATGATGTAAACTGCGTTAGAAATGAGCGTAACGGTTATCCAAAAAGTTTCGATCTATTTCCCCGTATATACCAACGCTCAAACGTGTTTAACGTTGTTTAGTTTGCTAAATTTGTAAATCCTATGTTAATTGGTTAATGTGTACGATTCAGACTAACTAGAACATAATCGTAGCGGCTTTTGATTACTTTCTAACCATCGCTTGACGTTCGGAAATATTTTTCACTAGCTGCATTAAAATAGACAACATTTTAACATGTTAAAACTTTGGTGTGAACGAGACACAAGGTTTGAGGCGTTTTTAGACCAATGGAGAATTGAAATAAACTGGCTTCAATTCTGTCCCAAACCATACGCTTGAAAAAAATATATTTGGGAGCTTGAGCAACCACGAAAGCGCTGACGGCAAATGGAACGTCTAAAAAGGAAAACACTAGCTGATTCAAACAAAAACTCAGCATACTTTTAGATCTTTAGTCAAATTTCAGATCCTTCCCTTGGAAATGTGTAATCTACTACATGTTATCTTCACTTTCAGGTGTTTACTCAGCAGCACATGACCTGAATGTTGAGTGGATAATTATAAAAGGCGTGTCGGACTTCGCAGACGGCAAGGAATCTGACACAAATGCATGGTCATCCTTTGCGAGTTTAATGGCTGCATCATTTGTTGCTCATATCCTCAGTAATCCCATCATTTTTGAAGACTGGCCTCACTACAATAATGGAAAGACAAATCTACCTCCCTCCTCAGGTGACTACAAAAATGAAGTGTTTAATTTTTCAAATGATAATTCGAGATAATTATAAAACAAACAACCAACAGTATTCCAAGATACAACAATCCAACACGCGACTGATTCTACACCTGAATGTGGCTTTTTTTTTTTAAATTTTACAATAAAGAGGCCACAATAGCTGCAAAGCTTTTAACTGATTCATTCCAAAGACGCACAGTCAATACAAAAGTAATCGCTTCTAAACAGCAAACATCGAAAAGTTCAGTATTCTAATGTTGAATCGCTTATTATGGACTGAATGGTGACTGTTTCTTCCATGTTTCAATGGGAAGAAAAACCCCCAATAGATTTTCGATAAAAAAGACCTTTAGAATCGCTTATCTCGTACCCAGATCTCTTATTGACGAAGCCGAAGGCGAGATCTGGTCAAGTAAGAAAATTCAGTTTCTTTGTTTGGCTTGATTGTGAGCGAATGACGTGAGTGTTGCGTATGCAATTCATTCTCTGCAAATAAATATTTTCACTGAAGAAGTAGTTTTCCGTCTCAATATAATTTATAAAACCATTTTTATCTTATCTTTACAGACTTTTAAAAACTCTCGGTATCAATAAAGATTTTTTAAAACTCTCGCGTAGAAGTTGACGCGTACTGCTTTGAGGTTTTAGCATGGATAATAGAAAGACTATTATGCATGGTTTTAGCGCGCGCTATGATAGTTAAATATAAACCATAAATTATCCATGTGTAAACTAACTTTCGTGTTGAATTTGATTTTACAAAGAACAACAGCAATAACAAGAAAGTATGTCAGCCAAATAAATCATGTTTAAAGTGAGTTTTCATTTCCCCGCGCATTTAATTTCGCCTCTTCTAACCTGTAAGTTTTTCAGTTTCCTTATGAAACGATCACAGCGCCGATAAAGCGGACCAAGACTCACTATGCAAGGGCCAAAAGCTACCTCAGGACTTTATCTCCATCTTTGATGTACATAAATTTGTCACTAAGTAGGATGACAAATTTTTCTTTCCAGATCAAGGTGAACGTGGTGAACATGGGGGACGCAAAGGTTCTGGAAGTGAGCCACCATCCAAAGGCAAGAACAAGCCCGTATCTGGTGATAAAGGTATAAATATAGTAGCTATGTAAAGGTTCATTTAATCGACCTAGTTTTATGTTGATAACATCCTCCTTTCAACCGCTTCGATGTCACAGTAGACTTTTTCTCAACAAGACCCCTTTAATGGGATCACACATCTACCCTACATACTGATTGTCTCTTGTTTGCGAATGGGTTTGCCACTTACGGGTTTACATGAAAGGAAAAGTGAGGTCAATCTTTTCCTAAGAAGTAATGCACTGAAATTATCGATTACATTTTTTAAAGCTCCAGTAACCGTCATATAGGTTGGCGAAATCTCACAACATGTCTGGAATCAGGGCACTTAAAATAATGCTCATGTCAGAAAGTAGCAGTTCTATTTATTGATATGATAATAACTTAGGAAGATTTTCCGGCTAAATGTCTCAAAATCTTCTAGATATCTCAAAAAATATCCGGATATTTATATCTAGCAGGGGCACCAGACGACTGTTTTCTGTAAAATATCTGTTCGGAGAAGGAATATTGCTTAGAATTTTCTGTTGCTTGAGGACGGATGAAAATTTCTAGATAACCGTTCAGTTCATGTACAATTTTCGAAGCTTATCGAATAAATTCCTTACGATTTTCTGAAGTTTATTTTTTCAGATTTCACTCCCCCGATTGGCTGTTTTTCGTAAGTAAAGGAAACCTAAAATTTTCGGATTAAAAAATGTGATGAGGAGAGGAATCAGAACAATTGCCACTTTCGTAATACGTGAATTGCATCTGCAATTTTCGGGAAAATAATACTGAAGCCCTTGTAATTTCGAAAAGACTCAAGTTTCCCTAGGATGACCGAACAGATACACATCTTATAGTGCCGCTTAAAATGTATTTCTAGAGATCTAAAAGTATTCTGGATAGCCTAAAAAGTGGTTTCAATGTTGTTAGGAGGAAACCGTCGTTGGCTGCCCCTGGTCTAGCACTTAAGAAAGCAGTCAAAAATAGGGTACAATACCATGGGGAACGTTGTAATAGAGGGCAATTCATAGCACTGTGGAATACCACGTTTTAAACTCGTATATAATCGACTCTCTAGGACCCACAAACTATTTTATCACGCATTACACGAAAAAACCTAAAATTTTTAGTGATATGAGCTGTTTTTTTAGTTTCTGAATGGCGATTTTGCAGTATTTCGTATGCGTGGTGGAGTTATCGTGCAAATCTGTCACCGAACCACCATGGTGCAGCAATGGCTATAATCATTCTCCCGTTATCAATCTGTATTTATCCTTTAGAATTGCCTCTTGGTCCCATTGTTTTTATCAGAAAGTGATTTTGTGACGGGTTTGTCGATGATTGAGACCATTGGCCGTATACCTTACTTGATCCATCTTACTTGGAGTGGTCTCAAAAGTTAATGACCTAAGGCAGGCCTGACCTTCGTTCATGTAATCTTCTTTTTATTGCATCAAGGCGTAATGCCAAGTCTGATAGTTTAGTTTCATGGCATCGAGAACCTGGTGCCACAGCTGTTGATGCTTTCAGTATTACCTGGGCTAATTTTAATTGTTACGCTTTTCCTCAGTTTTAGTCAGCTGTCTCGACTTTCGGCCAAAGAAAAAGGTAACCAAAACGTGTCCAAAGCCGTCTTCGCCATCTCTGTACGGTTTTATTTGCAGTCACTCGTAAGAAAGGCACTGATGTTATAAAGACTCCTTCCACTCACTGCGCCGCCTTATTAACGCCTGTTGGCTCGGATCTCAATGACGGTGAATAAAAATAAAACAGCGCTGTCGTACTACTTAGGCAGCAGAATGAAGTGAAATGCCCATAGTAACTTAGTAGATGTCATGGATGGAGTCTTTCCTTCAAAAGAACCTTTTTCAAATAATGAATATCTGATTTTGGGTGCAAACTTGAGTCGATGTAGATTTTCTTGCCGTTGGCAAACTGACCAAAACAACTTTTCCAATGGCTTATGAAGCCAAAAAAGGACGTCTTACCTTCTCGTTTTATGTGTTAAAAGGTTCACGCAAATATTTGTAAAAGTTAATCAAAAAATGAAAAAAAAAGTCAGTTCTGTTAAAGCTCTTTAGAAAGCTAAACTGGGGTGGTGAACAGGTTTCTAAAACGTTAGTTGTGCTTAATTATTGACTTAAACCTACTCTATCATGTCAAAAAATAGATTTTCTTTCAAAAAAACACTTTTTTTAAAGACATGAACTTTTAATACTAACAAAATGAGACATGCTATAATTCTTCGAAAAGAAAATGGGTCCTGCTTAAGTCGAATCGGCGTACAATATTGCTTGTAATCAAACTGATAAAATACAATTTAATTTCCTTTTAGTGATGTTGGAAAGATTGTCGACCCTTTATTTTTTTACGGCACGATTTTAAGTGGGTACCAAGGTCACACGTGTACAAGATGATTCTTAAGTTAAAAAAGCTGACAAACATTGTTTTAAAGAATAATACAAAGAAAGGTAAAAGAGGGTTAAAAACGAGATTCAACCTGTGCAGATTCACCTGATCGGGATTCGGGATCGGCACCTGATCACAGTAGTATCCGTAATAAAGAGGTTAAGTTTATATGAAATTACTCTCTGGGGCCGAGATTTCGTGTCCGTTGTCCGTATTAGAGAGAGTCGCTATTATGGAGGTTTTTTTAAGAAATTAAATATATGAGAATTTCTCGGGACATTGGAAACTGTCCGTAATAGAGAGGAGTCCGTATTAGAGAGGTGTCCTTACCGAGAGGTTCGACTGTATTCTTTTCTACCACTAATTATCATGTGAAAGGTTTAAATCCAGGAGTCATTTCAAAAGTAGGTTGAGTTTCTGAATAGAACGGTTGTTGTTGACATTGACTAATGTTTCGACAACCTGTGCAGTCATCTTCAGAGTCAAGGTAAGTTGTATCACGTCAGTTGATGGTATTATACTCTGGTTATAGAGCAAAACTCTGGTGGTAAGGTTACTTTCCAAAATGTTAGTTTTCTTAATCATTGAGTTCAACATACTTGGTCATTTCAAAACAAAATTCTTTCAACAGAAAACCGTTTTTAAAGGCATCAGTTTTTGACACTTTCAAACTGCGACATGCTGTAATTCGTCGCTAGTACTCTCTAGGATGAATTTCGCTTTAGTCAAAGCGGCGTCCTCAACCTAACGGAAACACTTTAATAACTTTATGCTGTACTAATGATGTTGGACAAAGTGTGAACCCGTTTACCACGGCTTTCAGCGGATACCAGGATCACGCATGTAAAAGATAACTGTTAAGTTATAGCAACAAATACGAGCTAAAAAATAAAGTTCTAAAGAATAATACAATGACTGCTAACCTGAGAATAGTATGATGAATGGTAAAAGAGGGTCAAAAATGTGACTCTACGTACCGCGCCACGAAAAGCCTTTCCGCTTAATAAAAAAGGACTTTTAAAGGAAATAGATCTTTCACAGTTTAGCCTAAAAACTTGCTACATTTAAATGTAAATAAGGTAAATTCTCGTCGAAATATTTTTTTTTGCAAAATCGGGAAGATAGCTTTGTAAGCAGCTCATTGCCTTCAAAATACTCGGTCATGTCAAAAACAGAAATTCTTTCCAGAGAACCCCATTTTTAAAGACATCATTTTTTGATACTTTCAAACTGCGACATGCTATAATCCGTCGCTAGTACTCTCTAGGTTGGATCCCGCTTTAGTCAAAGCGGCGTGCAATATTGCTGTCCTCAACTTAACGGAGATACTTTTATTTCCCTTTATGCTGTGCTATTGATGTTGAAAAGAGTATGGACCCGTTTACCACGATTTTCAGCTCATGCCAAGGTCACGCATACACAAGATATCTCTTCCGTTATAGCAACAAATAAGCTGAACAGTAAAGTTCTAAAGAATAATACAATAAATGGTAAAAAACTTAAGAATAATTTGATGAATGGTAAGAGAAGGTAAAAAAGGTGACTCTACGTACCGCGCGCCACAAAAAGCCTTTCCTGTTAATTAAAAAGGAGTTTTAAAAGAAATTGATCTTTCACAGTTTAGCCTAAAAACTTGCTACATTTGAATGCCTAAATAAGGTCAATTCTCGTCGAAATATGTTTTTTAGGAAAATCGAGAAGATAGCTTTGTAAGCAGCTCGAACGTTTCAATCGTTGTTGTTAAAGGAAGCACAACGTTCAACAGACAGTCACTATTCTTTTCTAGCACCTAGTATCATCTTCGGGCCTTATTCTTTCCCGAAGCCACCTTTCTTGGTGTATAAAGTTTTACAAATTTAAATGGGTTATTTTCAAAGATATCGCTAAGAATTCACCAAACGTATACAAAAGAGAAATGCTTCTCCCAACACGGTTTTTCAGAAAATTGAAGGAGTTTAGACGTTTGAAGAAGAAAAGAAAGAAAAGAAGAGTAGTATAGGAGGGATGTTTTACGCCGGTTTTTTGGGGAGGATTCTCATTAAGGTGGGGAGGAATACATTAACGACGATGACGTCATAGGCTATTGTCCTCATCTCATGAATAAAATGTGGTGGATTTAATTAAGTATACTGGTTTGACCGGCTTGTCAGGTTCTATTTTTAGCCTGGTTGATATAACTGGTTTATTTTTGTTTTATGACATAACCTATTGTCTTGAACTCATGAATAAAATGCGGTGGAATAAATTAGCGTCTATGTCGTAATACTCTATTGTCTTGTACTCATGAATAAAATGAAGGGGAATAAATTAGTATCTATGTCGTAATAACCTATTGTCTTGAACTCATGAATAAAATGCGGTGGAATAAATTAGTGTCGATGACGCAAGAGTCTTTCGTCTTTATTCATAGTGCGGTGATTGTAGAATCTATTCTATCTTCCAAATAAAAGCGCGCTCTCCGTTCAGCATTTTATTATTGTCACAAACTCCAGTAAATAATATTTTTGAGTGCATAGCTTCCAAACATACTAGTCAACGGTCCGAAAACAGTACTCGACTTAAAACTATTCACTGTGACCAAAGATAAATATTTTTATTCTACAAAACCATTGATTCTGTTTTGTCAATATAATTCAACCTTCAAACGTTTCTAGACTGTGGTATCGAGCGTTAACCATTAACAGGTTGGCCTTTTTCCTTTTAGACCTGTATCATACGAAACAAAACGAAAGCAAGCGAACTGTATTTTATTATTCATCGCAAACTAATTTAATATACACTGAGCCAACATGAACGCTTGTCGCATAAATTATCCACGGGAATCAACTCAATTATATATAAACAATGGTGGGATTAATACGCGCGTGCTACAACCAGACTACACCTTTGTTTCGGTTAAAAAATACATTTATTGATAACAAAACCATCAAAGTGTTACAACAATAGATGAATAGACAGAGTTCCGGCTTAGTCTTCGGGAACAGTTTGTTTGACAAACAATCGATTGAGTAAGAATTTCCGCTTATCGATGGCAAGTTCTGTGGATTCCAGCCAGTCATATGCTTCTGTGTCTTTGAGATCTTGGCGGGTCTCCATCACTTTTCGGAAAGTCGGATCTTTCTTCATTGCATGCATCCACTGTAAAAACTCTAAGAACACTTTTCTCAATTCCTTTCTATATACTGGAAGCAAAGCATTTTCAGCTTTAATGCGGGCCACTTCAGGCGAGTCTCCGTTTTGTTCATACTCGTTGATCAGAGCTTCGAGCTGGGCTTCGTGGCGATTACAAACTTCATTTTGAATGCGTGACCAAGGATCTACATGCTCCTCCTCCTCCTCTTCGGAACAGTCCATTTCTTCGCTAGATTGAGAACTTTGAGATGATTGTTCGCTTTCTTGTGAGCTTTCAATATCGTCGTCATCATCTTCAAAATTTCCATATCCTTTTTGAACGAAATGATTATAATTGCTGAACATTGTGATCCGAACTGCACGAGGTTTAAGAACTGACTGAATCAGGAACAGCGGCTTACTTCTTTTATAGCGGAGCTCTGGCGCGCGAAGCGCGCCTGCGGAGCACCATGGGTAAGTAAATCTACCCATCCCAGAAAATTTGGTAATCACGTGACCGTACACCGCCCGCTGCCCGCCCGTCCGTCCGCACTACAGGGTAACCAATGTTAAATCTCACACATTCTAGCTAGTTTGGGAGCACAGGAAGACTGATATTGCCCACATATTGCACATCAATGTTGTGATCAATTGACAGCTGTCAAAACAGGGTATCCGCTGACCAGTATCACCTGACCGCATCGCGGGCTTAGGTGTCGACCCATCGAGGTCGAGTATCTTTTTGAAGTTATCCGCTGACAAGTTATTAGTTTTCAAATGATTGCAGGCTCATGCTTAATTCTTTTTTTAATTCATATGAAATATGTTATGTTTTATATGTGCCGCAAAATTAAAATTTTGATTTCAAACTGACCTCAGAAGCTAAAATTCAGCCAGTTTTTACAGGCAGGGAAGACATGCCAGTTGCTTTTGACTTTTCTCACCAAGGTCACGCGTTGGTCACGCTGTACGTCCAATTTTTATGCTCTGATTGGTCAAAACCTGACAGGTGAGTTCATGAGTTTATGCAGCATCTTGAAACTTGTTTACTCTGTCAGCTGAAGCTGACAGAGTTTTGTGTCAACTTGTGATGTTTTTAACTGCTTTTCCCACTGAATGTACAAAATGAAATTTCGCTGCTATCAAGAGTCTTCTCTTATTCATGGCTAGTTTGTTTATTGGGTTTTTGGTTGAGAAATACATCGCTTCCTCAAAGTCGGAAATCCGATTTCGGATGGCATCGTTTTCGTTTTTCACCTTACTTGATGCGTAAGAGGGTTGAAAAGTCTGAAGCGATTCTGGCCTTACTTGATAGTTTTCAGTGCATCTCGAATGGTAAGCCTGAGTAATTATTTTATTTGATGTCTGTTTTTCATATCTACTTTAATGAAGTCGAGCGTACTTTATGGGGCTATTTAGTTTATGCACGTTTGTGAAATTTGAGACAATGATGTGACCGAGTATCAGGTTTGATTATAAACTTATCGAACTTTGAAAAGCCTTCAGACATTTTCTCACCGCAAATAGAAAGAAAACGTTTCAAAGAATATTTAGTTATGATTCTGGCTGTAAAAGAAAGCTTTGAGCGATTTTCTTGCCTCGAGTTCACCTTTGAAAAAAGCAAACACCGAGAAGCCGGCTTAAAACATAAACAAGGATTTTCAGAGACACTTTAATACTTACCTTCGTGAATGAAAATTGTTGTCTCTGTATATTTTTCACCGAATTATTTATCTTTTATTATTGATTGTTAGTAGTCTATTTGCAATTTTAATCGCTGTGCCGTTTGTTTTTAGTCGCTTGTGAACATCGCTTGCAGGCGTAGTCAAAATGCCACGCGTATCAAACGCTTTTGAAGATTACACATCGTTATAAAACCATAAAAAATAAAAAATAAAGATAAAAAATAAACATAATAAATTCTTTATTATTTTGAAGCGTATAACTCTATTAATCTTAATTTAAACAGTCGACTTTGGCGCTTATCAAAAAAGAGAACCAGCTAGTCGTAGAGATGATTTTGGAAATTTTGTTAACGGTTTCGCTAAAAGCCCACGTGTGCTTCGGTCGTCCTGAATATTGAATGAGCGCAATTTGTATTGCAAAATTGTAAAATGCTGCATTCTGTCCAAGGTTTGTATGATAAAAACAGCGCCTCATTGTACTGTTTCACCTCAGATGTGATGCCGTAAAAAGTATAAAAGGTTGGTTTACACGTCCCCAGACTTGTTGGCAAGATTTTGCAAAGTAAACTTGTCGAACGCAAAAAATTCGGCCTGATTTGGTTTCCAATATATAATTTGTTTTCCAGGCCTAATCTACCTTGATCAAGAGCCATTGTGGCTATGCTGTTTTTTGGGTGTACATATAAGGCGATCAACTCGACGCAAGATTAAGTTCACTCTTAGCTTGGACTGTTTGCAAATTATTTTTCTCTAAAATCACTTAGCCTTTCCCTCAAAAGGCACATGAATGTGCTCTAAAGTTAACCGATTTGTGGAATACAAGCTTATTGTTTGATTTAAATTATAAATTTGATTCAATAGGAGCTTCGCTTTTAGCCCTGGCTAAATCTATATATTAGCTATCGATGGAGGCACGGCTGCAAAGCACCGCGCGCCACAAAAAGCCTTTCCTGTTAATTAAAAAGGAGTTTTAAAAGAAATTGATCTTTCACAGTTTAGCCTAAAAACTTGCTACATTTGAATGCCTAAATAAGGTCAATTCTCGTCGAAATTTGTTTTTTAGGAAAATAGAGAAGATAGTTTTGTAAGCAGCTCGAACGTTCAAATCGTTGTTGTCAAAGGAAGCACAACGTTCAAAAGACAGTCACTATTCTTTTCTACCACCTAGTATCATCTTCGGGCCTTATTCTTTCCCGAAGCCAACCTTCTTGGTCCTTCTTGGTATATAAAGTTTTTATTTAACTTTACTCCAAGCTTACAGAAAGGTAATATCGGTGGTGATTAGGTGTCAAAATCGTTAGTTTTTCTTTTTATCGGTAGATTTCTTTTCACAGTTTCCAATCCTGGAAAGAATGTCCACAAACCAACGTCACCGTAGATAGACGCGGATAAAAAGTACACGCATCAAAAAAATTTCAACTTTTTTTACCTTCGAATAACAAATAAACTAACATATGGATTGATTTACACAGAACAATTCAATGAATGGTGAAGGACGATCATAAACCAGGTTCTGCTAACCACGTCCATTGAAAACCCTTTTGCGTTATTAGTAACAAATTTACATGGGTTATTTTCAAAGATTTCGCTAAGAATTCACCAAACGCATACAAGAGAGAAATGCTTCTCCCAACACGGTTTTTCAGAAAATGGAGGAGTTCAGAGGTTTGACTCGTTGAAACGGTTTGAGTAGAATGGAAAAACAGCATTCAGCCGAATGTTTTATTTTACCTCTAGTTATCATCTTTGACCGTTCGTATTCTTCTATAAAGGAAACCGTCTTTGTGTATTAAGAATTTTTAATGTTTATTCTCAGCCATGCAATCAACAGTCTTTCTGTTAAAGATAACAGAAAGCTAAAAACTGGTGGTAAAAAGGTTACTTTCCAAAACGTTAATTTTCTTAATCATTGACTTCAAAATACTCGGTCATGTGGAAAAAAGAAATTCTTTCCAGAGAACACCATTTTTAAAGGCATCATTTTTTGATAAGCTTTCAAACTGCGACATGCTATAATTCGTCTTTAGTACGCTCTAGGTTGGATCCCGCTTTAGTCAAAGCGGCGTACAATATTGCTTGTCCTCAACTTCACGGAGACACTTTGCTTTTCCTTTATGCTGTGCTATGGATGTTGGAAAGAGTGTGGACCCGTTTACCACGGTTTTCAGCTCATGCCAAGGCCACGCAGCACAAGATATCTCTTTTCCGTTAAAGCAACAAATAAGCTGAAAAGTAAAGTTCTAAAGAATAATACAATCAACGGTAAAAATTTAAGAATAATTTGATGAATGGTAAAAGAGGGTCAAAAAGGTGACTCTACGTACCGCGCGCAAGGAAAAGCCTTTCCCATTAATAAAAAAGGAGTGTAGAAAGTTGGTCATTCACGGTTTAGCCTAAGAATCTGCTACATTTGAATGTGAATAAGGTACTTTCTGGTCGAAATATGGTTTTTAGGAAAATCTAGAAGATGCCTTAAAAAGGAGCTCAAACGTTTTGACACGTTGTTGTCAGAGGAAACATAACGGTCAAGAGACTATTGTTTTCTATCAGCAATAATCATCTTCGGGCCTTTTTCTTTTCTGAAGTCATCTTGGTGTATGAAGTTTTTATTTAAATTTATTTCAAGCATACAGAAAGAAAAACACAGGTGGTGATTAGGCATCGAAATCGTCCGGTTTGCTTTTCATCGGTAGATGTCTTTTTGTAGTTTCTTATTCTGGAAAGAATGTCGACACTCCCACGTCACCGTTATATACAGCTGAAAAATTACACGCACCAAAGCAAGTTCGAGAATAGTTGACCTTGTAACAACAAATAAACTGAAACATGGATTGCCTTACACAGAATAATTCAACGAATGGTAAACGAGGATCATAAACGATGTTCTACTAACCATGTCCATGGAAAAGCCTTTCCCGTTACTAGTAACAAATTTAAATGGGTTATTTTGATTCAAAGATTTGCTAAGAATTCATTAAAGGTAAAAGAGAAAAGCTACTCGAAATTCGGTTTTTTTAAAAAGGGAGAAATGTCTTTGTAAGGAGCTCTGACGTTTGACTCGTTGAAACAGTTTGACTAGAAAAACTGCATTCAAGTGACTGGTCTTTTTTTCTTGTTATCATCTTCGGCTGATCGTCCGAAGCGACCCATTTTGTTGTCATGAAGGTTTTTTTAATCTTTTCTTATCCATGCAATCGTTAGTCTTTTTAGTTAAATCTTACTGGAAGCTACAATCCGGTGGTTATGGGTTTCCAAAACGTTAGTTTTCGTAATCATCGACTTTAAAAAATACTCGTCATTGCGAAGAAAGAAATTTCCTTTCAAGAGAACACCGTCTATAAAATTCATAAACTTTTCTGATACTTTCAAACTGCCACATTCTTTTCGATGTTACTGCAGTGGCGGACCCAGTCTAAAATAACATTTTCTCTTCTTCAAGCCTCATTCTGGTCTAAAAATAATGGCCCGGCCCCTCCCCTCGACCCCCCACTGTACTCTCTAGGTTGGGTCCTTCGGTATACAATATCACTTGTCGTAAAACTTAACGAAGACTTAGATTTCCTTATATGCTGAGCTATTGATGTTGGAGAGGCTGAGTGTGAACCTTTTTACGTCACGGTTTTGAGTACAAGGTCACGAATGTACAAGATAATTCTTAAGTTATAACTAATAATAAAGAATAACAATGACTGATAAAAGAGGGTCAATAACGAGATTCTAGTCAACACGCGCAATGAAAAGCATTTCCAATAACAAAAAGGAGTTTAGGAAATGTGTGTTACAAGGTTTACTGAGCCTAAGAACTCGCAACATTTCAATGTGAATAAAATCAATAGTGATTGAAAAATAGTTTTTAATAAAAATAGAGAGGAAAGCTTTGTAACGAGCTCTAATGTTTGACTAGTTGTTGTCGAAGAGGAAGCACAACGTTCAACAGACTGTTCATTTCTACCACCAATTATCATCCTCGGGCCTTATTCTTTTCTGAAGCCACCCTTCTTGGCGTATGAAGGTTTTACTTAAATTTATTTTCAGCTTACAGAAAACTAAACACCGGTGGTGAATACGATCCCACGTCACCGTTATATGGGGATAAAAAGAACATACATATACCAAAGCACCAAATAAACTGAAATATGAACTGTTTGAAGAATAATAATTACAATGAATAGTAAAAGAGAGTCAAAAACGAGATTCTACAAACCACGTACAACGAAAAGCCTTTCCCAATATTATGAGAGAGGTTAATGATAATGATTGTCAATGACGTTTTATCTAAAAATCCCTTGCTCTTAAAAAACAGAATCTAGTCGAAAAATGGTTGTTTAGAAAATAGAGAAGACCCCTCTGTAAGGAGCTTGGACGTGCGAGTAGTTGTTGTCTAAGGAGAAAGGACGTTCAACAGTTTTTTTTGATACAAATGAATACACCATTTTAAAAAAAAAAACGATTGATATTTATTTTTCTTAATGATCTTCTTTCATTAATCACTTTTCGTCTTCGTCTTTGGTCTCTTTTTGACTCGTTTTATGTTAAGTTCTCTAGAACCGATAAAATGTATGCCTTTTTCACGAGAACCGGTGCCCAAATTTGGAACTCTATTCCGTATTCGATTAAAATACTTAAACGTTCGTCCTTTCGTAAAAAAATAAAGGAATTATTACTAAATTTTTTGCGGTCAGAAGATGATTATGTCGAAGTCTCCCGTCTTATTAAGTTATTTAATACTTTAGTTAACCTCTCTTCGTAATCGTTATGTACATGCCTTGTTTTTTTGTTTTTTGTTTTATGTTAGTTTAAACTCTATTTACTGTATTGTAGTGTCTCCACTGTTATTTAGTCCATCTATATATAATTCTTGTTTTGTAATATGTCTTCAGCTCCCCCCGCCTCGATTAGTTCATAAGCTATTTGCGGGTGGGAAAGTAATGTAATTAGTTATTTTCCAATTTTCAATAAAATTTGTTGTTTTTGTTGTCTTCCTGCAACAAGAACAACAACAAATCCGTTATCAACTTCTCTGCTGTTTGATATAGTTTAAAAGGAGTTTTAGTGATCGAAGTCTTTAAGTACATTGTGGAACCTCGATTTAACATGCAAAGGGACTGGGGAAATGTGTTAGTTAAGTGGAGGGTTTGCTATATCGAACACCTCTATACAACCAATGCTTGGGAAATGTTACATCGTTAAGCGGAGATGAGGTTATAAGGTGTGTATGACTGTGTATATAAACGATTGGATAGTTTGCCAGACACAAGTTCACAGATCTTTGATCTCTTTCTCTATATCTTTGGCATGTTCTAGCCATTTCTAATACTTAATCCCCTGAAGGACATCTGTGGGCAATTATTGATCAAACCTTTTAATTTCTAAGGCTTAATTTCAGGCAAATAAAATGAACTGTTTGTAAAACTTTAACTTCTAATAATTAAATCTTTTGTAATGGTTTAAAATAAACTATACTCAAAACAGAGAATGCTTTCAGATCATAGCTGTGTAAATCAAACTGAAACAGTGCATGGAACCTTTCGTTTCCTGTTTTTACTCTCACCTTCTGTATAGAATATGTGTGAAAATCTTTGATCATGAATTGGTATATTTCAAAGAGCTACACAATGACCAAGAATACTATTGACCGACAATATACAGAGGGGGTGGAGCTGTATTGTCAACTATTACTAGAAAAGATTTCTTATTTGAGGGAGGTGGTTAATAGAGGGATGGCTTTTATTTGAGGAAATAAAATATTTTGTATCATCTTACAATAGAACTTTGATTTCCACTTTAAGGTCAAATCCACAGAGCTAAACTTCCAAGGTTTCCATATTTGTTATAAATGTATGGTTCAGCTACATGTAAGAAGGACTTGCCAAAAAACTTTTGAATTACTCAACTTGTTCAGATCTTAAGTGACATTTATATAACCACAAGTATTTGTTATTTTTGCATTCCCTAATACACCTTGTCTGTCTGCCCCCTCCCAATATTGTTGCATAAACTTTGCTTTCAGTATCTCTTGCGGAATGCAAAATGGTGAATACTGCTCTTCAGCAGATATCTTTCCATCATAATGAAACAATTCTCTTCATCGAATTCTCATTAACGTATTGTCTTAAAAGTTAAATGACTAGAACGCCCAAGAGCAATGTGATCAAACATTTTAAATTAAAAGTAAAAGAGAAATAGTGAAGAATTACAACCTCTAATCAAATGTTTGCTTATATTTTAGAATAAAATATTCTCGAAACTGAGAATGGTTTGATCTGAGCTGCTTTAAAATCGAACTGAATCACTGCATGAAACTTTTTGTTTTGTGTTCTTATCTATGTATGCAATATGTGTGAAAATATCCATTACGAATCCATGTTTTTTAAAGAGCTACACAAAAAAGAAGACTATTGACCGACCACGATACATACAGAGCGGGGGCAGCTGTAGTGCCAACTATTGATAGATAAAGTACGAAGGAGTGCTGCCATATATTTATTTGTTATGGTCTACAGTTCAAGGTTGCTTTTGATTTCCATAAATGGAAATCGGCTCATCCTCGGTGTAAGAACCTGTTAAACTCACAAATGACGTAAAACGGAGGAAACAGAGAAGTAAACGCAATAGAACGCAGAAAAACAAAAGGTGCGAAACAAAGAAAAAGTTCACAGGTTCTTACACCGAGGTAAACCCTGGAAATCGACAGATTAGACGCCTTACACTACTACATGAAAATTACTGCAATTTGATTGGCTTAGAGCAGTGGTATTTCAGCTTAATTTGAAATGCCTACATGTGAAAATTACAAACCTTTTGCAGGTAGTAGTATAAAACAAATAATAGGATGATTTGTACGTGATATTTGGCATAAATACCACCCGTGATATTTCAAAATTGTCTCAAATTTGAAATTACGCATAGCAATTTCGAAATTTCACTCGTGGTATTTATGCCAAATATCACCACAAATCATGCTAGTACAAGAACAAAGCTCTTCATGTCATATGTCGTGGTAGCTTGCCCTCGATCATGGAAAAAAGAACATGTTCCCTTTTTAACGATGATCAACTCAGTAGTATAATAAATATGTTAGATTCCTCGTGAACTAAACGCTTTTTTCATTCCAGATAATCTGAGGAAGTATTAAAAAGTTGAACTAGAAATCATATGAGCTTACCCCTAATACGTGAAAAGGTGAAAAGGGGTGCCATAACAGAAAACAAACAGAAAGGTCTTACCAAATCTTCATCCACTTTGCTGGTTGATGAAGAAGCACCTTCTTTGCTCTTTTTTATTTTTCTCTCCCCGTTATCTCTAAAATCTCTCTTTGCGGGAGAACGTTTTGGCATGGTACAACAGCACCTACAACGCGACGGTTGACAACTGACAAGCGATCGACCAAGCTAGCGGCAAACAACCCAGCAAGTACGTCATGTAAGCACCTATTGACCAATAACAGCGCGGGCTCGAGTATTGTGGGGTCAGTTTTTGGCCCTCTATTACAATCTTCCCCATGGTAAAGTACCCTATTTTTGAACGCTTTTATAGCTCGGTCTAGGCCTAGTTTTGGTTGAGCAAAGCGTCGCCAAGGGGAGTTTCATCGATGGCTGTTTTTGTCTCCTTTCACGGCGGGCGTAATTATTTTAGGTTTCAGTCATACGGTGACTCATAAGAAACAAATGCACAAGCTTTTAAACAGTTTTCTGGCTGTAAATGAAAAGGAGATGTTCTTTCTTGGAGTGTGGGTCAAAATGCCGCGAGAATGATGCTGAAAACAGGACTGCTTTTTCAATTATGGTTACATGACTTGTGATTACGTCTGTTTGCACATACATCCTCACCGAAAAACAAAAATACATAAAGGAGTTGCCGATTATTCTACTGACAGGCCCCTAACTCACCTGGCGCTGTCGATCAATTTAATTTCAACTTTCTGCACTGTTTGGGATTAATTGACGTTGTCTCAGCCAATGAGCGTGCTAAAATTATTGTATGTATATTATATCAATTATTAGGAACTTCTAAGGTCTGAAAAGCTAAAAAGGAAAATAAGACGTTTAAAGGGAGCATTACTATATTATAAACGAAATGTTAATCACTGTCACCGGCCGTACGGTCCTACTCGGGAATAGTAGATACTCTCGTTCACAGGGACGATTGTAAACAGTCTAATCACTACCATATAAAAATTTGTTCTTTCAGAATTAATCATAATTTCTATTAAATTCTCTTATTTTTTTTAACTTCATATCTAAGAAAAAAAAATTATGCTTTAATTTCACTTTTTTATAGATTCCCCGTCAACATCATCTTCGGCCGGCGCTAAGAAGCGAGAAGGAGATTCTCTATCAACAGGTGATTGAAAGGGTATCAATACAAACTAGGAATAACATATTATTTATATCACATATAGATAAGTTAAAACCTTTGGTTCTTGTCATGCTCATTTTGACCCCACGTCTTAGCCTTCAGATTATGTAGGAAGTTTGCACTTCAACCCAGCCTGCGCCGGTTTCCGGCGTTTAAAGAGGGAGGGTAAGGGGCAATTTTCCTGCTTGAAGCTGGTGGACAGAAAGGACCTTTTTTATAAAAGTGAACTAAATAAATTACCATTCTTTTCAAATAGACCAATAGCCGGTTTTGCCTGTGCGCCTCCACATCTCCAAAAGACCAAACTGAGGCCCTATCTAAGCGTCTGGATGACCGGGCCCCCCTCTTATCTCGAGGTCTGGATCCCGCGCTGGGTTCTTCTGTTAGATACAGAGTGAGTTGCCAAAGCAGCGGTTCCTTGTGCTCTTTGAGACTTGACAGAAGCGGAGGATAATTAAACTGGGGGCAATTCTGAAAAAAATTATAACTAAGCAGCAGATCTATCAAAAAACGTAAAATACATGCATGCAGAGATTTAGCCAAAAGTTGCCAAAATTCATTTCATACCCGAATCCAGTGAGTAGTGTTCTGTGATTTTTACATTTTAGGAGCAACAGCTAATGTCTTCCCTACAGTTCATTGATTTCTTTTAAAGCACGTGAAATGCCACTCATCGGGTGTTTCAAAACGTTTCCGGTAACGCAGATGAACGGACTTCCGTAGTAAGCCTAAAGCGCGGGATATTTGCATTTTCCGCGCTCATACGGACGTCCCTAAAATTCCCGCCTAAGGTCTTGCTCTTACTTGTACTTTAACTAATATAGAGCCACTTACGTGTTTAGAGTTAACGTTCGATATAAATTAAAGTTACAAATTACTCGTTAAAAACATACTATGTACGCGCCTTTTCTTAGTGGTGATATATTAGTAAAGGCACAAATGAGCAGGAAAACACCACCACTGTTTTTCCACCAGTTGACCGTGCTTTCCTGTTTCACGCTTGTCATGGTAGGTAACACCGCTGACCAATAGCTACCACAGGCCTACTAACAAATTCAGACAGGTTCAAGTTGTCCCTCTCGATCACCGCTCGTTGATCCTCGTTGCGTCAAGGACTTCTCCAGCGTCATCAGTTAAATCTGGTTACCTTCCTTGGTCAAAAATAATCCATAATATTCTTGTAGACAGATAAACTCAAAATAGTTTTCTCCAGCGTATGAGTGGTTAGATTGGAGAGATGCTTGCCTGGTTTTCAGTGTCACGCCATTCAAAATAGATCAAAATAAAAATCAAAACCGTTCAATAGATAAAGTCCAGAAGCCGGGAAATGAAAGGAGGTACATATTCAAAGACCCTGCCCAAGATTCAGGTCAGAGGAATATTTCGAATAAAGGAGATATCCGAAGAAATGTTTTACCCAAACTTATAGAGAAATGTATGTAGACGCCATGCTGATGGTGCTCACCTGGATGAGCTCCAACATGGCGGACAGAAACCAACAGAAACATCTGTTACCGAGTTTTGCTACAAGATCGTGAATTTATTCTTCGAGAAACTCATAAACATTAAAGTAAAACTTTTTCTAATACACCAACTGTTTAGATAGCAAAATTTCCTGAAATAAGTCATTTTTTTAAACTACACGACAGCTCTCTTGGCCGTCATGTAAATGCCGCGTCACGCAAAACCTTAGAAATTAAGCGTTCTCTATTACAAAACCAAGAACCCTTTAGAAGCGAAAATTTGTACGAAAATTAGTTTTCAGCTGCTATAATACATCGTGGAAGTAAAATCTCGGTAGGATCGATAGTTTTTTAATTTGAATTTTAGTGAGGTCATGTGAAAACCAACAACAGACTGACAACTTCTTTCAGCTCAAGTTACTTTTTTAATTGTTAACATATTTATTAGCCTGTTCACAGCTAGAACTTATCTCTAGGTTTGTCATGCTTTGTTGTAATACATCTGACCTTTAGTTTAGCTAAAGTAAGCGGGAGAAGGGTTGTCTCCGTAGTATGGGCTATTTAGAGTAAGGGTGGAGAAGGAAATTTAGAAATTTGGTTTGATCAACTTAATATTTCTATGATTAACAGTACGACTTAAGTTGCTGGGTTTCATTTCTTTTTTCTTCTTACTGATATCTAAAGAAGAGCCATCTCCAAAAACAAGTAAAACGACATCAAGTAGCAATCCCAATGATGATGATCATGCAGAAGGCGCGACTTCAGGGATTTCAGATAGCGGTATAATTTTGTTGTTATGTATGAATTTAAGCTCTTTCGATAATAATTCCATAAAGTATTTCTCACATCAGAAAATAGGTTTTGAAAATCAAATGACTTCCAGACGTGACCAACGTTTAAATCATTTTTTTTTTTTTTTTTTCACTATTTGAGTAAGGTTATAGATCGTTTTCATTGTCAAGCCAACAAAAAATAAATTGGAAACCGTCCAGTGGAAGAAGCCAAGAAAATGAAATGTTTTAAAAGACTAATATATAAAAAGTCTCAGGTCTTTATGGCCCACAGTTTCTGAATTATTTGCCGAAACTTTTCACGCATCTTTGTAAAGCTTTGTATGGACACGCCATATTGGTGTACCGTTTTGGTGCACCAATATGACCGCCGGAAATCAACAAAACAGCTGGAGTTCACTTTTTCTCTAAAAGTTCTTTCTGTTCACTCAAGAACTAGCATACGTGCCCATAAACATATTTTCCAATACTTGAAATGGTACGGTTATACTGCTGAAAATCAAGAGAAGAGACTTTTTTCAACGAGACAGCAACGAGACAGCATTCCTATTTTGGTGTTACGCACTGTGAAAACTAGGAAGTTCAAATTGCTGTATTTTCGAAATGAAACATGCTACGGGAATGAAAACTTGTACAAAGATTTACTTTTCGTTTATCTTCAACCTAGTGTAAATAAGAATTCGTAAAACCTCGCTATTTTGACTTTTAACTGATTCATTCCAAAGACACACCAGGTCAATACAAAAGTTAAATCGGCAAACATCAAAAAGTTCAGTATTCTAATGTTGAATCATTCGCTTATTATGAACTGAATGATGGCTGTTTCTTCAATACATGGACTGAATGATGACTGTTTCTTCTATGTCTCAATGGGACGAAAAACCCATAATAGCTTAATATTATGACTTCTTAAGTTTTAATTCTACTTTCTTTTTATTTCTAAAGATGGTACAGCTCCAAAAAGAAGTAAATCGTCGCCAAGTGAAGACAGGGATGCTAAACAGTCCGTGGCCACGCCTACGAGGAGCGCAGATGGTATTATTTTTTAAATGAATCATCATTTTAAACTAAGCTTCAGTTTCTTCGTCATTTTACCAAAGAATACTACCATGCACCTAGTTTTACTGGTCGCTTTCACTAAATCAATATCATATTTGGAAATGCCCCTCATGCATTTTACTAGCCTGCGATCATGCCCTCTCCCTTTATCTCTGTAATCTGTTTTCGGAAGGAGGGCATGATACATTTCTTTTACAGATCAAATGCAAAAAAGCTGATGGATAGGAAACAATACGGATGATTTGCGCTGTTCCGATTGGCCAAAACGCCGCCATCCGTTAGTTGTTGTTGATTTCAGTCTGCATTTTTGCTTGCGTAATACGCAGTGAATACACACGCGAGTTCGTCATGAAATTTCGGCCGGATGATTTGCGCTGTTCCGATTGGCCAAAATGCCGCCATCCGTTAGTTGTTGATGATTTCAGTCTGCATTTTTGCTTCCGTAATATGCAGTGAATAAATACGCGAGTTCGTTATGGAATTTCTGCCGGCTCAGTTTTCTTGAATTTGAAGAATGTCTAAATAGAAATTTCAGACATTGAAATATTTTCCATTTCATCGTATATTAAAAATTACAGTAAAAAATTCACCGATCATTTGAATGCAATTTGATACCGGCTACAAGTTACAGAAGCGACAAACGGATTCACTTTTCAATTAATCAATTCATGAATGGAACTGGAATCTTAACCTGGTTTGACTGTAACTCCTCCTTTAGAAACCTGAGAATTATTCTGAGCGATCTTCGCTTTCTCAACACTTTTCAGTTCGTGAAATATGGTGCTTCCGCCTAATTTTTTTTCACTGCTTTCGGCACAGAACGAAGTCAACGAGCTTTTACCAGCAAATTCT
This sequence comes from Porites cylindrica, assembly GCA_964035525.1. Taxonomy (NCBI): domain Eukaryota; kingdom Metazoa; phylum Cnidaria; class Anthozoa; order Scleractinia; family Poritidae; genus Porites; species Porites cylindrica. The sequence continues at coordinate 49,786,812 of OZ037776.1, read as the reverse complement.
TCGGTCAGTATAAAATACGGACTGCGGACTGCGGACTACGGACTGCGGACTGGGTATAAACTACGGAGTAGGTATAAATTGCGGACTAGAAAATACGGACTGGGTATAATACACGGACAAGGTATAAAACGTAGACTGCGGACTGCGGACTGGGTATAAAACACGGACTACGGACTACTTTGGTAAAAACCGTGGAAATTGGTTCTAGGTAAATAGCAAGACACGTGATTTAAAGTTGTAAATACTCCTATAAATTCTTGGTGGAGGTGTCCCGCCCGGTTCTCTGAATCATGAGCCGGATAAAAATGCTATTTTCTTCACCCATTTTTAGATCTTGTCTTGGTCTCTAACAATCATGAAAGGGTTCAGGATCAGGGGTGGTACTCCCTCCTATAATGGAAGGTTAGGGGGTTTGGGCCTTTTTGGTCTGAAAACACTTTGCCCATTTTGGTGTGGAATCGGGTATGGTTTTCGATGGAACTACGGGAACGTACATGAATGGACGTATTTATCGTTTCAATTCCAAATGAATAAGAACGAAATAGAAATGTGCGAATTCGAAATGCATTTGGAGAATTTTTTTGTTTCCGCTCTAACTTGGTAATGATGACAAAATTACTGCCTAATTAGACCTAACCTGTTCAAGGCTCTGAGATAGTTGGGTCCGCTGAATTGAGAAACCAAAAACACGAAAATATAACGGGAGAAAACTGGGGAGTCTTCCCAACTATTTGAGAACCTGGAACAGGCTAAATTAGGCCAGGTCCGAAAATGGGTATGAATTTTAGATATCTAGTCTGAAAACGGGTGTGGAAAATAACAATTTTTTGGTCTGCAATAAGGTCAGGATTCGGAGAACCGGGCACTACTCCCCCACCAAGAATTCCCAGTAGTACCCCCCTCCGGGGATCAGGAGCAGGGTGTAAATCATGTCATCATAATCATCGTTTAGAATATAACGTTGGATGACTCATCTCGGTTATTATTCACGTATGTGAGTAATCCCTCGCACCTAAATACTGTTTTTGTGCATCGCATTGACCTTCTCGTCTGAGTTCTTCATTCAGTCCTCATATTCCCAAGGCTTTATTTGAAACGGAATTGTGGCATCCGATAAGAATTTTACTGATCTGACTAACACCAATACTATTCTTTTTTAATTCGGTGCTTCTTATTGGTTTAAAACTGCAAATTGAAATCTCTTCAAACTCCTTCTTTTTATAAAATTCAGAGTTTAATTTCAGTTGCCTTGAGTAGAGGCATAACCTTCCTTCTCCGTGGGAAGAATAGACTACGTGAACAGCCAAGGGAATGTTAAAGCTGGGACTACTGTTTTTGCTAGTTCGCTTTCTATTTCTCTCAGTTTTACCTTCTAAAGCTGTTTTTATATACATAGTCCGTAGTCCGCGTTTTATACCTAGTCCGTATTTTATACCCAGTCCGCAGTCCGTGCTTTATACTGACCGGTAATTCTTTATTATTTGTAGCTGTTACATAAAGGCACGGTAGCAGGATTCCCGTATGGTAAACGCTGATTGGCTAATAACATTGCAGGCCAAGCAGACGTTAGATTATGTAAATAAGGGGGCGGTTGATGGCTTGTTAAATGAATGTATCAGGCGCTATTTTTTTCCATCTCGAGCCAAAGAGCCAAAGAAGCAAAAATAATAATAATAATAACGCCTGATCTCAGGTTAGCATTGTACTTAAAGCATAACATGGACAGTCACTAGAGAATGACCCATTTGAAGACATTACACGGTCCATTGTTGGAGTAGTGCAAGAGTATGTTGACCAAACATAGTTACAACAGAAAGTTCAAAGCCAAGAATATGCACCAAACACACACAAATTTGGGTATATGCTGCATGAAAGATACGTTCTAGTTTTCGTGTTTAATGGTGCAGTTTCCGTGCGCATTTTAAACAAAGACAGTTAATCATCCGTTGAGGCCGAAATTCTTCAAAAGTAAATAATCGCCCCCTTCTACTGATTAGCGCCCCCTTCTCGATTCAAAAACTGAGTGAAATAGGCGCTCCGGGCGCTAGCTCAAGTTTTTACTCGTATATATTTACACAATCAACGTTATTCCATTTTTGCTCTGTTCAAAGTTGCGTTCTACGGGGAAATTGGGGTGTTCCTGTGCATGGTCATTAAAAAATTGTTGATATAGTCCATCAACTGAGGGGGTTCTAATACTCATCTCAGGAGAATAAACGAGACTGATCCCAAATGAAAGCTGATCTATTTACCTTTCCAAAAATGTCTTGCCGGACATTCTGAGTGGTAGCTTTCCGGTAGAAATTAGACTTTGAAGATACGCTATTGGAAGCCGTCGACGGCCGCCATTTTGTTTCGCAGCCGGGAACCCCAGGAAAATGAAAACATACAAATAAACTACTTCAAACACCTTTAAAAGCCAAAATATATTTTCAAAGTAGATTCAATTTGATTTGTCTTGAGTGAATTGTAATATTAAATGTAATTTGGAAGGTTCTTGGTGGATTTTGGATAGAATTTGGAATCAAAATTTAGCTGTAACGAAAGCTCTGTAGAGAGTTACATTTAAAGTGTTGTTTGTAGAGATTACAAATTAAATCAGAAATTGTATTTCTTTATCCATATTTATCTGTATCTTTTAAATATTCTTTATTCTTTCCCTTGCCCGTAACTTCTATAAGCAGTACACTCCGTCCTGAGTTTAGTCTTCAGAACTTGACTTAGTGTTTTAAAATTTTAATATTGGGGCGACACAACTTGTAATATCTAAGCAACTATTATTTTTATTTAGGTGCTGTAACTATATAAAAACTGGCTTGCAGGCATGATTAGAAAAAGGTTAATTCATTGATTTATAGCGGAGCTCCACGCGCGCGCAAAGCGCGCGTGGGCGGAGCCCCATAGCTTAGTAAATTTAACCATCCCAGAAAATTTGGTAATCACGTGACCGTACACCGACCGCCGACCGACCGTCCGTCCGCACCACGGGACTACCAATGTTTACTCTCACACTTTTAGCTAGTTTGGGAGCCCAAGAGAAAACTAATTGTACATCAATGTTGTGATCAATTGACAGCTGTCAAAACAGGGAATCCGCTGACCAGTATCACCTGACCGTAGCCCGGGCTCAAGTGTCGACCCATCGAGGTCGAGTATTTTTTGAAGTTATCCGCTGACAAATTACCAGTTTGAAATGATCGCAGGCTCAAGTTTATTTTTTCCAAGGATTCATATCAAATATATTGTGTTTATGTCACTATGGCCCCACACTATTAGGATTTTGATTTCAAACTGACTTCGGAAGCGAAAATTCAGCCAGTTTTTTCAAAAGTACAGGCGGGGAAGACCTTGTCTTACCATGGTCACGCGTTGGTCACGCTCTACGTCCAATTTTTATATTCTGATTGGTCAAAATCTGACAGGTGAGTTCATGCGAAAAAATTATGCAGCATCTTGAAAATTGTTTACTTTGACAGCTGAAGCTGAAGAGTTCTGTGTCAACTTGTGATGTTTTTAACTGTCTTTTTCTTCTGGATGTACAAAATGAAATACAGCTGCTATCAAGAGTCTTCTGTTTACAGCTGATATCAAGAGTGGTTTGTTTACTGGGTTTTTGGTTGAGAAACGCGTCGCTTGTCACAATTTGGTAATTCGATTTCGGATGGCATCGTTTTCGTTTCTCACCTTGCTTAATGCGTAAGAGGGTTTAAAAGTCTCAAGCAACTGTGGCCTCCCTTGATAGCTTTCAGGAACTGAATCTCGAATGGTAAGCCTGAGTAACTGTTGTATTTGATGTTTGTTTTTGTTATATCTAATTTCATGAAGTCTTGCACAGTTCACGTTGACAGTTTAGGCGACAAGTTTATGCACGTTTGTAGCCGTAGTTTGAGTCAATGATCTGACCTAGTATCAGGTTTGAACGGTTTGATATAAGCTTACAGAACTTTAAAAAGCCTTCAGATATATTTGCTCACCACAGATAGAAAGAAAACGTTCCGAAGAATATTTAGTTATAAATTTGGCTGTAGAATGAAAACTTTGAGCGATTTTCTTGCTTCGAGGAGTTCACCCTGGAAAACAGTTAACACCCGCGCCGGGAAGCCGGCTTATAAAGCTTCACGCCGAGACTCAAGATTTTTAGAGACATTTTAATACTTGTCTTCATGAATGAAAATTGTTATCTCTGTAAATGTTTCACCGAATTATATTTCTTTTTTTGATTGTTAGTAGTCTCTCTTGCAGTTTTAATCGCTTGTCTGTGCCGTTTGTTTTCATCGTTCATGAACATCGCTTGCAGGAGTACTCAAAAATGTCGCGCGTATCAAACGCTTTATAAGATTACACATCGTTATAGCTGAAACCATTAAATAACAAAAAAAATAATAATAAATTCGCTATTATGTTGAAGCTTAACTCTATTAAAGTTCATTCAAACACTCGACCACACTGACAGCTCGCACTATAGAAACGAGAATCGGCTGGCCATAAGGGTGATTTTGGAAATTTTTGAACGGTTTCGCTTTACGATTGATCGTCCTGAATATTCGGGTGAATATTGACTGAGTGCAATTTGTCTTGAAAAATTGCGTAATACTACATTAGGTCCGAGGTCTGTATGATAAATAGTACTGTTTCACCTCAAATGTGATGTATAAAAATTATAAAAGGTTGGTTTAAACACCCCCAGATTTGTTGGCAAGAATTTGTAAAGTAAACCTGTCGAACGCAAAAAAATTCGGCGTGAGTTGTTTTCCAAGACTTTGTTTTCGAGGCCTAATCTACTGTGATCTTGAATGTGATCGAAGATGTTTGCTATTTTTTGGGTGTACATATAAGGTTATCAATTCGATGTAAGATGTTTCACTCTAAAATAATTTAGCCTTTCCCTCAAAAGTCACATGAATGTGCCCTTAAGTTAAATGATTTGTGGATTAAAAGTTTGTTTGATTTAAATTATAAATTTATTAATTGGAGCTTCGCTTTTAGCCCTGGCTAAATCTATATATTAGTTTATAATAGTATTACATAATATATGGGTAATAACTCAGTAAACATTATTTTGCATCAGCGCCAGATGAAATTTGGCTGCAGCTAGAAGCAAACGTGGTAAATAATGCATTTAAAGCTTTAATGTGATTTCCTCGGATCGGGATGCTGCACTTATGAAAGAATTCCAGAACCAATGCGCCTACCCCCACAGTATTCGGGGATGTCCATTTTGATTACACCTGGTCACTAATTAGATGACGAGGCATTTGGCTATTCCATCATCGACTCCAAGAGTCTCAGTCATGTTGCTTTTCTACCGTGACGCGATGGAGCAAGCTATTCGCAAGCGACAACTACAACGTCGCTCTCGCTACCCGTTCTTACTTTTTCCCTCCAGGATCAAGGATATTTGCTCTTTTGATAATAATATGGAGCTTTCACTTAGCTAACGATCGTTCCAAGAGGTCACATCGGGTAGCTCGGTACCGTCATCTGGTCCTAATAATGGTGAAGGTCGAGCGCCGGAATTGATTGACTATCCACACGATTCTCCCATTCAAGAGTCAGAGATCATACAAGACTCAAGAACTAGAAGCTTAGTACTAGTGCCCGTTTAGCTGCAGCTGATCTAGCTGCCAGAAGCCCGGGCAGAAGCCAGGGCCTTCCGTCCAGGCGCTCCCTCGCGCGCGCCCGTTCTTTCTTGCGCTCATTTATTTCCTAGCGCCTGCTACGCAGGTTAGTGAAACTTTGAATGAGTTAACCAAGTTCTCTTGCTAAATTTTAAACATCTGAACAATATTATGTATTTTCTTAAATTTATAGTATGATAATACCTGTCAGTTTTTCCGTCAGTGACGTGTTTAACATGGAGAATTCAAGATTTCGTTCAAATCTTGGACGTTACAACGAATGCTAGTTTAGTCTTCACATGACGAAACACGTCAGTTAAGCCGGTTGATTCGTTTGACTCTTGTCGGTTTCCTGGGAAATTTTGTTTTTAACCGGAGTACCTTAAACCCTCTTGCTAGGGTAACCCTAGGACCAGGGTTACCCTCCCTCCTCGATACCCTTCTCAACAAGTTTTTGAATTGGAGTTTTGTTACATCGACGCCCATTCTCTGCCTCTGCCTCGTCTGCCAGTACATTTGCAGTTCCTTTTTTCTTAAATTATAAATTTTAAGACACCGAGGTTTGATATTAACTGAAAGAATAAACAGCGTCAGTAAACCTTCTCTGTCCCTTAATTGTTTCCGGAAGTTTTCGGTCCAGCTGTCGGTGGTTGCATGACTACTATGCGAACAAATGCGTTATTGAAAGAACGATGTCTCTCTTCACTGCTTATCAAATCCTTAGCAGAGATGCCAGAAATCTCAGCAGCAATAGAACTCGTGTTAGTGTTCACATTCATGTGCAATGAAGCGCTTTTTCTTGCCCTTCATTTGCTCTAAATGCTTCGACGCTAAGCAATTTCTTCTGTGTTGTCGCTTGGTACTTCACAGGTGATTGAGCGAAATCCTGTTCACCTGTTGATAGATCTAGAATTTGACGGTGTTGCTTGATCACCGCAACGCCACCACGACACTGCGTCTTTACATTGCATCAGACTCCCATTGCTCTCGCTACAGATCACACAACATTCCATAATTTCCTAGCTTCTTATGGAAGAATAAGACTGATCACAAAGATGACTCATGCATATATATGCACACAAAATGGACTGCACTTTCTCTGAGATGATCCGGATCAGGATCGGTGATCCCAGATCACTCGGACCATAGTAGATCAAGTGAACCGATAAATCCTCGTCGAGAGTGGATTAATCGGTTCATTTGATCAAACATGATCCGAGTGATCTGGGATCACTGATCCTGACCTGAATCATTTCAAAAGAACGCACCCTATTTAGCTGTAAGTACAGGTTTGGTTACCAAGCAATTATTGGCAAGAGCAACATTTGTATTAGTTTCCTTATCATGACTCATCGTATCTGCGAAAATTTATTCAGACTAACATTCTCAATTGAATATATCTACATTATTTTCGTGCATCAACATAAAATTAGATGTTTACATTACTGTGGTTAGTATCATGCAATCAGTTGATTTTTACGTTGTACTTTCTATTTTAATATAATCTTTGACAACTGATGTAAAGTTTTCACGATTACTGTTGCAATAAATCTAAAACTGCTGCTGCATTAAAAAATATATCTACAATGATATACTTTAAAGCCGGGCATTCACTTTCTTTACTTTGATCCACAGCATATCTGGATATATTTTCATTTAACACTCAACCTAATATTCTATACTAGTAAAATCCAACGAGTGGTCCATTATCAATGCTGCGTTCTGATTGGTTGAGCTACTAGTAGGCTATATGTTATAGCTCACTAGTAGCGAAAAGCGCGGGCTTTTTGGCGGCAAAAAAGGAATGTATCAGAAGATAGTTTTAAGACCCACATTTGCGATTTACTAAGGATAAGACAACTATCAAACAACTTTGCATGTGTTTTGGGCCATGTTATCAAGAGTCAGCATTCCTTTCGAGAGCCGGGTTTGGTAAAATGGCGCCATTCGGCGCTTCCAGAGACGTCTCTTCGAAGTCGAATTTCTACAGGAAAGCTACCACTCTGAAGGTCCTGCAAGACATCTCTTGAAAGCTTAATAGATAAACTTTCATGTGGGACAGGTCTCGTTTATTTTTTCTGAGATGAGTATAAGACCCAAATTTTCGGGTCCTTGGTGATGTACATTTTTCCTCGTCTTTAAAATCTCTTCTGAATAAGATCCTTTGAAAAAAAAAGGTTACCCCCGGGGCTTATTTTCGGAACTTTGATTAAGATGTAGTTCTCAAGCAACCAAATCCATCCTGATGGGTTGTAATCCTTCATTACAGTCTTGACGATTGCCTGCCTTCATATAAGCTAATTCCCGGACCCCTAATAAACTATTAAGGATTTTGTTACTAAAATTGTTCACAGGAAGAATCGGACCCGGTTTGGGCTAGTAAGGTGGAAGGGGGGCGGGGACTGGTCTCTAAAACAGCACAATCTTAGAAGACGTTTTGGAATTAAAGGTGATGTTATATATCTATAGATACAATAACGTGTTATCCTTTATTCCAGTCATCAAGGATGGTGTCCCCACAGACAAGGACCTACAACTCCTGTCCATGAAGCTAGGAGAATATTGGAAATATTTAGCTCAAGCTCTGCGTTTCGGAAAGCCAGAAATAACTGCTTTTCACAAACAGAATGAGGAATTAAGAGAAAAAGCATTAGAGATGTTGCTTAAGTGGAGAGCGAAGTATGGAAAAGGAGCAACCTTCAGAGTCTTGTATGATGCCTTGTGTGATGAGCGTGTGGACCAAATGGAATTAGCACAAAAGTATTGCTGTTAAAGTTAGTCATGCTGCGTAAGTGTAACCGGAAGAAGATTTTTTTTAGATGCCATTAAAGAAATAAGCTAGCTATTTAAGAAACTTTACGCCTTTTTCAAAACTTACAGACAGAAAGAAAAATAAATATTTCAAATGTGAATTGTGTCAAATGGTGCAGAGTTAAGCCAAGAAATACTCTGCACTTTAAAAACTCTTTTTCAACCATGTAATTGCTAAATACAGGTGAGCCTTCCATTATATAAACATAGCAAAATGCAGTACTACATGTTTTCACAAAATAATACTTTTAACCTACTTGTAACAAAACACATGAGTTTTCATCTTTTGAAGAATAAAGACCAATGGTTATTCTCAATATTATCATCATTATCTAGAAAGCTGTGACAGATTCAGCAGCATCAGCCCTCATGGTACAAAAGAAATGAAATCTACGTTTGCTGGTTAGTAAGGGATAAAAATTTTTAGATCCAGTTTTAAGTTAGCCATAACTGGCCAGCTAGACCAACCTATCCGTAAAGAGACTTAAGAAGCCTATTTCATTTTCAAGATGACCGGTTTGGCTACTCAGTTCTGACCTTTGGTAAGAGCCTACACACGGGACCAAAATCTGAGGTAGTTTTGAGAAAAACGATCAAGTATAACTGCACCTAATATCACTTTGAAAGGCCCAATTTACTGACAAATCCATGCTTTCATACAAATTAAAAATCAAGCTGGCATTTTTACACAATTTTTTTTTTCCTTAATAAACGGAGGGAATTGCATAGAATTGAGTTGAATGGTTGGAAAAAGCTGATTGCAAAATTTCAAATATAAATCCACTCATTTTCAAAAACACTGGCAGGAAAAGCGAGAGGTTAAATAGCTACCTGTATTAAGTTTTTGATGGTTTAAGCAGCCCTTGAAATCTCTTCATACCAGTTTATTAACCTTTATTTGCTGCTTGGTAATATTTCCCTCTTTGCACGGTATTAGTATACTAGGAATTCATTGTCAAAGTGAGTAATGGCGCTAATCAGAGGAACGGACGACAATCGGCTCGTAAACACTGTTTGTAACTTCTTAAAGTCAATATTGATTTAAAGAGAAGTGTCTATTAGGCAGTAGTGTCGTTCCACTCTTTGATCCATTAAACGCGCGCGACTCTAACTTCAAAATCTGACTATCAGTTCATGATGAGAACGGCTTCTTGCACACGGCATAACTGGCCCAACAATTGACGTCAATAATAAAATACTTAAAGAAGTCTTTACGTGGTCAGCCATGCCTGGTTATGACAAATGAGCGTTGGGATTTAAACCAATCAGAAACGGAAAAATATTTTGGCGATTTGGGAAGGTATTTCATAAGCCCATCACTGATATCATGCATGCAGTGTTCGTGATTTCTGTGTAGACAGTTACAACTCGGTGTATGTAGGGGAACCCTGCTAGCAGAGCCCCCCTTTTCTCTTCTTGAATGGAGGATAAAAGGAGGCTCCGCCAAAATCACGTCAACCCTTTGCGGCCGGTCGCCGTAGTCCAAACTTCTGGACTAGTCAATCTTGTTCTTTCTCGTCAAACTGGCTTTTGCAAACGGCTATTAGGCCTGGGTTCGAGACTGTATCTTAGCAACATTCTTGGCGTTTACTCTCCTTTTTTTACACTAAGCTTACAATTCTCATCTTAGACGAATGCAAATTTTTAAAGAATTGCAACAAATTTGTCATTACTGTACTAATAATTACGACCACGACGTGAAAATGCCTAATTTCGCGTTTTATTGAGGACGTAAACAAACGAAGACGAATTCTTTTCCTTTATGAGTTTGCCTACATTTGACAAAATAAGCGTCTTGCAATAATCGCGAAAAAGTATGATAGCACGTGAATTGACCGACGTTTTTAACGCTGTCGCCATCGTGGTACCTTATACTTTAAGCACTGATGCGCGGCGGGAAAAAATACTTCCGGTCACCGCACTAGACCCTTCCGTAGTCGTTCCTTCAAGTCCCTAATTTCTTCGTTATGGCTCGCGCTGCGTCTGTAGCTCTTGGCAAGGTCTGTTAGCGGGTTCTGTTTCGTTTTCACGTTTTATTTTTGAACTATGATCAACTTTCTTGTTGCGCCTTCACCCGCCTTAGTTGAGAGCTCCACCGCACACATGTGGTAGCTGTTGGCTGGAAACCGCAAGCCGTTCCTGACAAGCTACCACGTGTGTACGATGGAGCTGACGTTTAAAGGAGAGCTTTTGCAATCGCCTCGGCAGTAAAGGCAGTATCTGTAATCATAAATGTGACCGTGCTGGTAACGCCATGCTGATGAGCCGTAACAAGGACGGAATAGCTGTCCAAGGCTGCCACTGCCGGGGTGATATGGCTGTGCGCATGCGTAAAGTACTAGCCATACGGCGGCGTCGGTAGTGTGTGCTTCAGTTCATGATTGTGCTCAGCTTCTGTCAGTTTGTGTATTTTTGCTTTGCTCCTATTGAATGGTATCTTGAGACCTTGAAGGGGCACAATTCAAAAATCAATAGCCCGCGTGCAGACTCACTTTTTCTCGCTGGATGTCGGCCCCGCCGCCAAACCTGAGATCAGGCCCAATTTGTTATATTCAAAGCGGAACGAAAATAGAGCCTGATCTCAGGTTACCGCCGCCAAAATAATTTTCCTCGAATTCGCACAAGTGAGCTTGCTCTCAAGTTATGTTTTCGGTTGGGTCTTGTCCTTTCTGTCCGTTGACCTCAGGGGGACCTCCTCAGTGTCTCATGATCAATTCCGGATCTGATTGGGAGCCAAGGGTCAACAGGGGGTTGGGTCTCTGGGGTAGAATTTTCCGCTTTTTTAAGCCATTTTTGCCTTATTTTATGGACTTTCTCCCAATTTCTTACTACTAACCGGTTTTTAAAAGCGTATCTTTTGTGAGATGTTAATCCACGTTGTACTGCACAGGGTACTGATCCCTCTGTTGGCCCCTTGTCTCCTCAAAGCAAGACGTTAACGTGCTCGGATGGGGCGGTCTGCACCTGTTTAAAACATTTCTGTGATTAGCTTAGAAAACAATGGGGATTGTGACATAACATTGCTCCTATCCCTGAAAGCAATACAAGTACCAAAAGCAATTGACGGCTATGGTCCTTATAGACCTCAGCAAGGCCTTCGACAGTATTTGCCACAGTACACTTCTCCTCAAACTACGCAGCCTAGGCACATCAAGCCAGGTTCTTAAATGGTTCGCCAGTCACCTCATGGACTGCGAGCAGTCTACTCGATTAGGCACCTCACTATCTGATGAGCTTATGATAACACATGGCGTGCCTCAAGGCTCCATCTTAGGTTCCATGTTGTTCAACTTATATATCTAAATGATCTACCCTCCGCAGTTAAGTCCAGCTGAACCGATTCCTACGTTGACGATACCAAGATCTACTGCTCCTTTTCGGCTAAAAACATGAATTCTTGCCTTGTAAAACTGACGGAAGACTTACATCTCATTGCTGGCTGGTGTTGTTCACATCAATTACTGATAAATCCAAGTAAAACCAAACTCATTTTGCTTGGGACAAGGCAGCTCCTAAAAAAGGTATCAGACATCAGAGTACCTTTCCTCGACCAAGAAATCACTCCGGTATCCTCAGTTAAAGACTTAGAAATTACAATGGACTCATACCTCAATTTTAAAGATCATGTAAACACGTTAACATCGTCTCTCCTGTCCATGTTATGTCAGATTAGTAGGGTGAGACACCTGTTTACTAAACTTGTCTTGTCAACTATTTTGAATTCTCTTATTTTTAGTAAAATTTTTTACTGTTCCACTGTCTGGGCAGGCACCTCTAAGCAAAATCTACAGAAGTTTTAATTGGTGCAAAACTTACTAAAACAGATTCTAAAAAGTTTGATCCCATCTCACCAAGCTGTTCTTCGGGAATTAGGGTTGCCCTCCATCAAAGATCAGCTATTAGTCCGTGATACTACCCAAGTATACAAAATTGGCCTCGCTCCGTTGTACTTGAGTAAGTAAACTCAGTAAGCGATCAGAAGCACACAACTGCAACACGAGGAAAAGGGACAATCTAAATCTCCCTCTACTATGCAGAACGGTTACTGGGCAACGGTCATTTTACTATCGCGCTGTAACTGCCTGGAACTCTCCGACCACAGACACTAGAAACAGCCCGTCACTATGTACCTTTAAGAGGAGCGTCAAACGCGAATTGCGGGAGCAGACCCCATACGTTAAATAGTTAATATCTGATTTAGTTTAGATCTCCAAAGAGATAGCGTAATTGTACGCGCATAGTTTGGACTTTTAGTTTTGTACCAAGATTGTAATCATTTTAAGCTTTTTCTTCTTTTTCCCTTCTTTTTCAGCATTTGTAAATTAACTTCAGAATAGCCCTTTGGAAGAGTTAATAAAAATTATTGTATTGTATTATTGTAAGTGCAGTTTAAAGGGGACCAATGAAATAGAACGATGCAGGTGAACCGGCTCAGATTAGCGCCGTGCGATGGCTATTTTCATGGTTCGTACGGTCTTTAGATCTCTCTCAAATTCCAGCCTCGGTCATAAGCCGTCTTGTTCAATTCAAAAGAGAGTATAGCTGTGCTTGGGGCCTCTGAGTGATGAAAGGACTACACGTGTGCGAAAGTCTAATTCTTGTTATTGGTGTTTCCTCTCCCTCCCCTTCCACCTCCTTCATTGTGGTGTCAAAGGTAGGATAGTGGTTGAGGGTAACCTGAGATCAGGCGTTATTTATTTATTTATTTATTTTTTTGCTTCTTTGTTTCTTTGGATCGAGAGGGGAAAAAAATAACGCCTGATACATTCATTTATTAGCCGTTAACCGCCCCCCTAATTTACATAATCTAACGTCTCCTTGGCCTGCCATGTTATTAGCCAATAAGAGTTTACCATACGGGAATCAAATTTTTGGCGCGAGTAATGTCTCTTTTCAAATCAATTTTAGGGAAAAGAAAGTACGTCCATGTTCAGATGGCGCTTCCTAAAAAAAAATTTGAATGTGTTGTTTTTGTGATGAAATACTGCTAGCTGGAGCTGCAGTACCTTTATTTACAGCTACAAATAATAAAGAATTTACTGGGTAAAGCTCGTTGACTTCGTTCTGTACATGCCGAAAGCAGTGAAAAAAAAAATAGACTGAAGCACCATATTTTATAATTACGAACTGAAAGGTGTTGTGAAAGAGAACATCGCTCAGAATAATTCGCAGGTTTCTGAAGGAGGAATTACAGTCAAACCAGGTCAAGATTCCATTCATGAATTTGAAAAGTGAATCCGTTTGTCGCTTCTGTAACTTGTAGCCGGTATCAAATTGCGTTCGAATGATCGGTGAATTTTGACGCAACTTTTTAGTATACGATGAAATGGAAAATATTTCAATAGATGAAACTTCTATTTTGGCATTCGTCAAATTCAAGAAAACTGAGCCAGCAGAAATTTTATAACGAACTCGCGTGTGTATTCACTGCTCATTACGCAAGCAAAAATGCAGACTGAAATCAACAAAACTCACGGATAGCGGCATTTTGGGCAATTGCAACAGCGCAAATCATCCGTATTGTTTCCTATCCAATCAGAGAAAAGTCCAGATTCTGGCTTTTTTACATTTGATCCGACAAAGAAATGTATCACACCCTCTTCCCGTGAGAGACTTAAAGGGATAATAGGGAGAGGGCATGATCTCAGGCTAGGTTGAGGGAGGAGGGGTTTCCCCAATAAGGTATTAGGGAACTTAAGATGGAGACGTTTTCGGGGCGACGGCAACTTCAACCGGACGTGACGTCATGATTTGTGGGCATGCTCATTTAATGGGCATGCTCCTGCTCACCACATTGCCGTCGTGCTCCCGTCGGCGACGTGAAACTGGTCTGTTTGGCGTTGTGGCGAGAACGTGAGTATTTTACTTTCATTTCTATCAGGTTTGTTGCGTTTAGCAACCAGAATTTTGCAGATTATCGTTCTTAAATTGTCCTTGTTTTCTTTGAGTCACATTTCAAGCTCGATCTCCAAGCTCTGTTATCTAAACTTACATCTCTATAATGTTTCTATGGTTCATGTCACAAAGTCAAGATCCAATCTGATCCAATATGGCAAACAGCAAACCGTAAGTGAGCTTTACATGCTTGGACAAAATTTTCCTACGAGCCAAATGACAGTATTCAGACAAAAAGTATGAACTCCAATATTTTAATTGTGTGTTTTTAGCTCATTTTTTTTTGTTATTAGAGTATCATATAAATGAAAGGTATGTATTGAAAATTGTTTAGAATAGAAGGTAATACCACGTAGTAACGTGGGAATACTGAAATAGAGTTGTTGTTGTTGTTATTGTTGTTGCATGCAAGCAAATAAGCATTAATTCTCTTAATTCTTTGTGCGAAGCCATATTTTCCTCTTCGGTAGTCTTCCAAGGCGCCGTCCTCGTGAGTTAACTGCGATCTTAACGTTCGAATTTTGGAGGGAAGCGACCGCTACCTCTGTTCCAGGCTTGCTTTGGCAGTCCGGTCGTCGCCGTCGCCACGAAAACGTCTCTATCTTAAGTTCCCTATTTTTTCCGTGACGGGAAAACGAGTATGAAGCACCAATATTATACTGTTTTCATGTTAATGATTACGACAGATATAGCTGCAACGTCTTTCCCAGGGCTTTTTGAGTCATAGTCTCACATAGAAAAAATATATATTGGTGTCCGTGAAATTTTTTATTGTCGTTTAATAAATGGATGGTGTCCTTGATGAAGATGTTTTGGAAGAACTGTTTGTGTAGCTTGGGAATTCTAGGGAACCTGTTGCTCGGCGTCTGAAATTTAAGGATGCAAAAGTTACCGCAATTCACAAGAATATAAGAAATACGCTTAAAAAAGCTTTGAAAATTTTATTTCTGTGGAATAAGAGAGGTGCCTCTAAAGCAGCTTATAGAGTCCTGCATGCACGCTGCCTTGTCTCATAAATCGGTAGGACGTAGGGACGTAACAGAGAACTTTTGCTGTTAAATCTCTAGTGTATTTTGCACTGGAGTGTACCGCAATGAAGGGATTTTCCTTTATAGATAGATATGTATAAATCCCGGTCGGGAATCTTCTAGCCATTTTTGTCTCTTGAATAGCTTATAAAGTCTTTGTAGCAAACGTAGTCGGCTGATACCTCGAATCTTACAGAATTTTTGAAGAATGTGAATTGAGCGAATTAAAAAGAATGCAATAAAGATTGCACTGCCTCTTGCCTTTTGTTCTGTTGTAATTCATAGCGGGGCTCCCACGCGCGCGAAGAGTCCCATACTCATGGAATATGCTCAACCTCTTTTCGTTTGGTTGTCACGTGATTAACCGAGAACAACTACGAGTACAAGATTTTCTCAATAGTAAGTAGTGCTCGCGCGTGAGGCAGCGTCATTTTGGCGGGAAAACGTGGTAGCCGGCGTCATTCCACTACGAGTTTTAGCAAAGATGTCGTAGTGGCGGTTACGAGTCATCAAATGTTAGAAGTTTTATCATTTTGCAATAGGGAGAGGTCTTAACCTCCTTTAATAACGACAACAATGCTAACTTTTCTGGTGCATGGGCGTCCAATGAAGAATTCTGGGGTGTCTATTTTTTGACAATACGCGAAAAAACTTTAAACCAAATCTCGTACTCGTAGTCGTTCTTGACCTCGAATCTAAAGGTCTCTAATATCAACTCCACCTCAGCTCATTCCCAAGCCGTCCCTAGTGGCGTTGGAAAACGAGAAGACTTGAGTGACAACAACCATTTGCTTGATCGAGCTTCAATAAACATTTATTTACAACACGAATTGATCAGGAATCGCCAAAAACACAGGTATGGAGATACCAAAAAGAAAAAGATGATAATACAGTCGAACCTCGACCACCTAGTATGCAAAACACCAAAATGTTCCCAGTCAAAGCCCCGTAGATGGAACCTCTCGTAAGCGACCGCGACAACTTTTAAGGATGACAGCTTTGGAGTTTTTCATTGTATTCAACCTCTTCCAAGAGACTGGCCTGATACAATCATTTCTGATCTTTGTGTTGGATGTATCTACTAATCAGTACTCCAGCAGTACTCGGAGTATGCTGAGAAGAAAGTTTAGAAACAACACCATGGATTTATAACCTAAAAATTGTACCAAAAAGTAGATGTGTACGGATGATTTCTCCTCCTTTGATTCGAGACTCTCGTAAGCGAAAATAGCTTTAGAAAGAAAATGCATGACTGCTTACTTCAAATACTTTCACAGACAAACGACTATCCTGATCTACCTGCCTTATTAAGACAAATAGACCATATTCAAAATCGTCCTTAATTCACCCACTTGTAAGCTTCTGATTTTTATTCTGCATTCCAGCTGATCTCAGCATTGTTTTTAACGCAGCTTTCCTTCTGTCCTTTACCCTTTGTACAACTTACATAAGTTTATTTAACTTTTGTTTTCGTGTCAATTTAATAACACTTGCAGTGCGTATTTTGTTTTATTGACACAATTCCCCGGGACACTCCCTTCCCAGACTAACCTTTGCTCTTTGTGGGAGTGGGAAAATAAAATTGTAAATCTGAATTAACCAAAAAAAAATGATATGAAAAATGAAACCCTGTGCGGCTCCAGTCAAGATCCTAAATGGCTGGATCATAGAGGTGAAATATACCTGTAAAGGGCAAGTTTTTCTTTAAGGAAAGGGGGAACAGATAGAAGGAAGGGTAATTGAAGATGGGCTCCATTGTTATGATGACCTTTTAAGAGTTTATGTTTATCAACACTCTCCACCAATGCCAAAGACTAATGTATGGGGGTCAAATAATGGAGAAGATGAATACCAGTGCTTGCAGTGAAGATTGACTCAAAATGCAAAATCATTTTTAGGCGGGATTGCTACCGAAAGCAAGAGTAACCGCCTCACAAAAAGTCCTCGCAAATACTGTAGCCACAATACAGCAGCTGTTGTCAATTTTGTAATTTGTTGTGCTTGGAAAGCGCGTGCTTCGATCGTTCTGAATATTGAGTGAGTGCAATTTGTCTTGTAAGATTATTTTGTGAAAAACTGCCGAATTATAGGTATAAATTATAAGGGCAAAAAAAATAACGTAAATTCGGTCCGAGATCTTTGTGATATACAAACAGTATCCATAGGTCGGTTTGTAAAAAGTATAAAAGGCCGGTTTACGCGCTATCAGCCGGGTTCCTCTCCTGGTAGCGATCACAAAACATCTGGCCTTGTTTTCCATTTTGGCTATCCCTTAGGACAGGGAGATAAAATCAATAAATCATTTTATAACGGAAGGTATTGAAATCCACTTTTCAATCTGATTT
>OZ037776.1:49701615-49764115 GCA_964035525.1 Porites cylindrica | reverse complement strand
GTGGTTATCAAGTTGTTCATTCATTGGAGGGTACAGTGTAGTTAATAATATTTCCAGGAATACTGTCAAGCTCAGCTCGTTTATTGTTAAAAACAACTCCCCATTAGAGTTAAACCAGAAATCACAACTTTTGGCTCAGTATTGTTCTGACATGTTTTCTTTGAACAATAGGTGTATGTAGGGGTGAGGGAAAATCCTTGCCCAACTAAAGATTTTATCTTATCTTCTTAGCCATGGAAGAACATGAAAGTCAGGTCCTCCAGGTTGAATGTAGCATGGAATGCTCTCTGCTTGGTGAACAAGAGCAAAGTCACTCAGCAGGTACTGATATAGTTCATGGTAGATGGTATTTATTATAGAATTGCATAATTGAGTAAAATCACGCATTCTGATTGGTTAGCGAAGAGAGGTATTCAGTGTGGAATTGCGAGTTGAAAACGAGGCTAAGGGATGTTTTTTCGTAGCCTGCGAGCAAGCTCTCCTATTTGGGCGAGCGAAGCGAGCCTCGCGAGAACGCGCGAGCGAGGGGCCGAGGAAAGGAGAGCTTGCAACCATCTCTCATAAATTTTCATTTCCACCCCAGAAACCCCGGGACTCCACAAAGCGCGAAAATTGTCACCGCAAACGTGCGGCAGATTAGAAAAGTGACAACCGCCTGTCAAGTAAGTTTAGACAGCCGAGGGCGCGTAGAATTATTTATTTATAAATCGCTTTCGCAACAGCATTAAAGCAATGTTTTTAATATCACTGATATGTTTTTTTTTTCACGGAGACATCGAACTTCAACGTGTCCGCTCGGATAAGAACTCACTACTTTGATTCTCGTTTCGTTTACTTTTGAAAGGTCGTCCATACTGCAGCGTAGAAGACTACTCCCCATCGCAATCACCAACAAAAACATCATATATTTGTCCGTCTGGAACTGGAGAATAGCGTTTTCGGCACTTGGTTCTCTTAAGGTTTACTCCAGTTGCTTCCAACACTTTCTCTTTTCCTTCTTTACGATCAAGCTACACAGCTACACTGTCAAGTACATGTTTCTGAATTTTTCTACCCAGTAGAATTCAATCGGGCGAAGAAACCAATGTTGGAAGGCAGCGCTTTAATCACTCTTCACTTTCACTCTCCCGGTTTTCAGAACTAAACAAGGCGCTTGACACAAATAAATACAACTGATGAAGGGTTTTCATTTTCCTTCCGCAAGAACTACAAACTCGGTCCGACTTATCCTCGGCACGCAATATTCTCTTTGCGAGAATTACAACAAACGAGCCCGTCTGCATTGAGCGCTGAAACAAGTTCTCGGTACCAATCTGATCCCCCTGAGAACCAAATTTGACACACAGACGAAGCGGGTGCCAGCTTGGCCTGTTATCAATCAACTTTGATTTCCGGAACGTTATTTTTCAGCCAATGGTATTTCCCTTCGTCTGGGCGAAGTACAAATGAAAATTTGTAAGGGATGGTTGCAAGCTCTCCTTTCCTCTGCCCCTCGCGGCCTCGCCGCTCGCTCGCGCGTTCTCGCGAGACTCGTTTCACTCGCCCAAATAGGAGAGCTTGCTCGCAGGCTAGTTTTTTCGCATCTACGTAACAACTATCGTCAAATTGTAACACAACAACTGCAGAAAAGGTTTTCTACAATGTCATTTTAAAATGTTTTCAAAATCATTGTCATCTTTTGTATATCCTTTCTTAACATACTGTAATGTCGCCTGGTCCTCCACCTACTGTTCCAGCCTAAACTGTATTTACCTTTTGCAAAAGTGTCTAGTGCGGCTCATAACAAAAGCTCACTATCTAGCAAATACTGCCCCTTTGTTTAGCCAGCTGAAAGTCCTTGACATATTTAGTATTAATTCATTTTCTGTTACTACTTTTATGTATTCTTATCACCATAATCTTTTGCCTAGTAGCTTTCGAGACTTGTTCTTAAGTAGTAATCAAGTCCATCAATACCAAAATTCGACTGGCCTCTCAGTATAGACCTCATTTTTGTAGGTCAAATATAAAGCAATTCAGCATCCTTTACCGAATTCGTTGCCTGTTTCACTAATTAGCTCTCCTTCTATATTTGTTGTTAAAAAAAATTTAAAGAATTATCTCACTGATAGCCGATCTGTCGCTTAATTTTCTGATCTTGCTCACTCTGCACTCAGCCATGAATTTAGTTCTCTAGGTAGTTGAAGGAAGCCTATTAATATAAGCTTCAAGCTTCGTTAGACTTCCTTGTCACATTAATTTTATAATTTAATGAACACCTTTTGTTTATGTTGTATAAGGTTTTGTGAGTGACTAAATAAATAAATAGTTAAAAACAAACAAAAGCATTTTTTAAAGTGATCCGGAGGTTCTTCCTTGTTTTGAACTAAAGTACAAATTCTTGGAGAGGTATAAAAAACCCCTTTTGCTAGCGACAATGAGAAAACAAGAAAATCCTGTGAACACAGCCCAGAAAATGGCAAGCCAAATTCAAACAAACAAAACGGAGAAGCGACAATGGAGGAAGTGCCAGGGTCAATTGTCACATATACAGAAGAAGAAATAAATACCTTCAAAGATCACACTGTCCCTGAAAACACGAAAAAGAGTATGCCACTTGCATTCATCCTGAATCGTGGTACTTAGAAAAGTACAAAACAGAGCTGAACTTGAACAGCATTTTTAAAACGTTTCAAGGTACTTACCTTATATCAATCGCAACATTAAAATCAGTGCTTTGCCTTGGACACTTCATTTCTTTCAGTTTTGCTACCGAAGAGGTAAAAGGTGTAAATTATTTTCCTTCGCGAGCAAATGACCAATTTGAAAAAGGATGTTATAGATAACCGGCTTGTAAATTCAGTGAAATACCTCTATTTATCCTTACAATTAGTGTGAAGCTTGTTCATGTGTTAAAAAGTTTGAAAACAAATGTAAAAACAAGCACAAGGTGCAAAAAAAGATGTCAAAGGTTCAAACGTGTATGACTGACCTTGCTTCCTATTTGCTAACGCAATGACAGGTTTGACATTTG
Source organism: Porites cylindrica (assembly GCA_964035525.1). Classification (NCBI taxonomy): domain Eukaryota; kingdom Metazoa; phylum Cnidaria; class Anthozoa; order Scleractinia; family Poritidae; genus Porites; species Porites cylindrica. Next base: position 49,761,102 of record OZ037776.1, on the reverse strand, counting down.
ACTTTGAAATGGCTTTCTGGGGCGTGCGCTCAGGATAAAAACAAACAATATTATTGGTGTTTTCTTTTTTTTCTGATTTTTATTTGATTATGCGATTCAAGGAAAATCCATTACCTGACTCATGAATTCCACGTTAAATTGCACTTGAAAACCAATATCGGTTTTCGTGTGCAATTTAACGTGGAATTCCCTCGTCAGGTAATGAATTTTCCTATAAAACTTAATAATATACGTGGAAAAATTCCTTGAATCAGATTGGCTTAGAGCAGTGCAGTTTTTAGTAAACTGAGTACAAAAACGAGGAAACATAAGGCAAAAATAAGGAAATAAAGTGCAAATTTCTCAGAGAATGAAAACCTGTGATTGGCTAATAAACAATCAGTGTTCTCCAGGAGCCGGGCAACTGGCAGTTTCACTGGGAACTCTTTTCCAAAGTGCCAGCTACTCTTATGAGTCAAAACATAAACTGTCTGTAACTTTTATCTTGATTTTTTCGTAAGTTCCATTTTTTTCCGCGAAGGATAAAACGGCACCCGAAGCAAATCGTGTTCATTTCTTAGAATACTAAAAACATGCAATTTCATCGGGAAAATAACAAACAAACAAAAAAGCCACAAGAGCTTGTTTGAAAGTTTATCGAAAAACACATGAAAATTCATGGAACTAAAGTGGCTTGAACAGCTACAAAAGAAGACAGGTGTTGTTTATTCATGGTTGCGAAGCCACTCGCTGAGGCACTTGCCGATAGATAGCTGCGGCTTGTTTATCCGACATGAAGAATATAAATCACAAGCAACCAGAATACAGGCTATGCATCTATTCACTACAGCAATCGAGGCGTCAGTAAAGCTTCTTTTCTTGTTCAGCAAAACCAGCTTGTGGCTTCAAACAACGTCATAACAAGCGACCAAGGTAATAGTTTTTCTCGGTTGTTCTTACTTTTGTAACTGCTCCAAAAATCCAAATTCACAGTAATTTTGATGGCTGTTAAGAATTATTTTTCTTCACATTATCTGCCAGGTTTTTTTAGCTGTCCCACTGTGTAAAATCCTAGAATCTCGATGAGTTTTTAAAAGTGTTCATCTTTACAATGTTTTGATTTTTCATTCATCCAGTCCAGGCGAGTCGGTTCACGCTTTGACAGTTCTGATAGACATGTGACATGTGGATAGCGGAACTCCCTTGTCTTTTCTGGTTTGTTCTAACAAGATTCAAAGGGATTTTGTGGACGTTTTTAATAAAATAATTATTCCACTTGCGCTTGTTGGATGAGATGATTATAATTGCCAACTCGGCGCTATGCGTCTCTTTGGCTATTTACCATCTCATATCCAACGTGCCCTCGTGGAATAATTGTTAATTATAAAATAACTAAGATAGTACGTGCATTCTGATTGGTTAAAAACCAATAGTTTATTGTGCCGGTAAAATCATAGAAAACTGAAACATGCTTTAAAGTTATTTTATAAAAGTAAAAGACCACATTTTCTAAAGGTTTGCTGGTGTAATAACCCACTTGGGATGTTGGGAGAAGACTGGAAAAGCTTGTAAACCACCAACTTAACTTCTCAGATCTCTGGGCCTGATGCCCCCAAACCCCCCCCTTAGATACGGTACTCTCGCTTCACCAGCACTTGGTGTCAGGCATCAGTTACTTTACATTGGGAGCTGGCTACTCTAAAACTTCTGGAGAACACTGAACAATAGAAATATATAAGAACCAATGAGCCTCAGGTGTCACAATCTGCTTGCTTATCTTCTTAGCCATGGAAGAACATGAAAGTCAGGTCCTCCAGGTTGAATGTAGCATGGAATGCTCTCTGCTTGGTGAACAAGAGCAAAGTCAATCAGCAGGTACTGATATAGTTCATGGTAGATGGTATTTATTATAAAACTTGATAATATACATGGAAAAATTTCTTGAATGAGACTGGCTTAGAGTAGTGCAGTTTTTAGTAAACACAGTAAAAAAACAAGGAAACATAATGCAAAAATAAGGAAATAAAGTGCAAATTTCTCAGAGAATGAAAACCTGTGAACAATCAGTGTTCTCCAGAAGCGCAGGCGACTGGTGGTTTCGCTGGCTACTCTTATGACTCAAAACAGTAAAAAAAACTGTCTGTACCTTTTATCTTGAATTTTTCAGAAGGTCCTAAAAGAAACAAAAACAATAACTTGTCGTACAAAAAGCTCTTTGGTGTATGACAATTTGCCTTTTGCTAATGGTATTATCGATATATTTACTGAATGATTTTTGATGAAACATTGCCAGATAATATTTTTAATTATAAAATAACTAAGATAGTACATGCATTCTGATTGGTTAAAAACCAACAGTTTATTGTGCTGGTAATCTCATAGTAAACTGAAACATGCTTTAAAGTTATTTTATAAAAGTAAAAGACCACATTTTCTATGGATTTACCAGCATGATAACTCACTTGGTTCTTGGGAGAACTCTGGAAAAGCTTATAAATCACGAGCAAAACTTCTCAGATCTCTGGGCTTAATGTCCCCAAACCCCTCCCTTAGATACAGTACTCTCGCTTTATCAGTGCTTGGTGTCAGGCACCAGTTTCTTTGCTTTGGGAGCTGGCTACTCTAAAACTTCTGGATAACACTGAACAATAGAAATATATAAGAACCAATGAGCCTCAGGTGTCACAATCTGCTTGCCCAATTTTATTAAGATTATATCTTATCTTCTTAGCCATAGAAGAACATGAAAGTGAAGTCCTCCAACTTGAATGTAGCATGGAAAGCTCTCTGCCAGGTGAACAAGAGCAAAGTTATTCAGCAGGTACTGATATACCGGTAGTTGTTTATGGTAGATGGTATTTTATTATGAAAGTTAATAATATACATGAAAAAATTTCTCTGTGAATTTGATTGGCTTAGAGCAGTGTACTTTTTAGTAAACACAATGCAAAAACAAGGAAACATAATGCAAAAAGAAAGAAATATAATGCAAATTTATCAGAGAATGAAAAACTGTGATTGGGCTAATAAACAATAGAAATTTATCAGAACTAATTAAGTGCCGCAATTTGCTGGTGGGAAGCGTGTATACTTTTAAAACTTCCCCCTTTTTGGTGTAATTAATTATGCTCTGTTGTCTTACCTAAGTAATCTTTCCTTTTTCTTGTAACACTTTTTTTCTCAATATTTTATTTTATGAATTTACCTGATTTTATTATTTATTTATTCATTGTGGGTTGTTTTGTTTTCATTTTTGTAACCAAGATTTTGAAATTAATAAAGGTGTGGGTGGGCGTGTGTGTGTAACAAATAAGAATGTTAAAACTTTCATATGTATTTTTTTTACATGGACTCAAAAGAGCAGCTATATAATCAGTGATTTTGTTACCTCTGCATTCTATCTATGTTCCTGACGCATAAAAATCGCCAAAGACATAAAATAATTCATGGATATATCGATCTGAACGTGTGTATTTGTAGAAATATCCCGTACGTGTAATTTCTGTGGCAGTTATGGTTGTTGTTTAGTGATGCATATTTGTTTTAGCCTTTGTTGACTTCTGCTTTAAAATAGAAGAACTATATTTTAATTTCAGTATACTATAATACAGAGTTTTGGCGTGTGTCTTCAGATTAAATGTCTGCGGCTGGTACATAAAGGCCCAAACATTTCCATTTTGGACTCATTTTTTTTTAACTGGGACTCATGATTTCTCACAAGATGAGTCTCCGAATTCATCATATTTATTTGTAACAAAAACATTGTATAATTCATTGATTAGACCTTTTGTCGTGTAATTCAAGTGTTGTTGTTGTGGTAAACATGACAAGTCATCATGTCTGTACTTAATTCTCCATGACTGGATTGTAGGATTTTTGTTCTGTTTGTATTTGATCGTGCATTATTATTATTATTATTATGGGAAAACTTACCTTAGGGTTGTATTACTTTGACTAGAACAAAGTTAAAATACATTGAATTCTCATAGAGATAATTATTTTTTGGATTATAATAATGAGTTCATTGGTTGGGTCACTCCCATTATATTTGATGACTGGTTTATGAAATATCAGCACTTAGAAAATGATTGTCAAGGTTGTTGTATTATCCGAAGTTTCAAAAGTAGAAATATTGTGTATTTTCTATTTGAAATCAGGTTTTGAGAACACTTCCACAGATACAGCTTTATAATAGTAATTCTTGTACAGTTATACAAGCATGCAGTACTAGGGTGCGAAGAAAAGGAGGTCAGTTTTGTGCTTGTCCTTCAGGAAGGCTGTAGCTTGCATCTGTTAGCCCAAGAATCACAACCCTATTATCCCTCAGGCAAGATAAAAAATAGAATCCACTAGCCCCATAGCTTATATGAATTGTGTAGTTGGTTAATACAAATAATTCATTTACTAGGAGAAGAGTTGGAACGACACACTCCTGCAGTAGAAAATGACCCAATTGAGGGAGCAAGCAACGTGCAGGAAACACAGCAACCTCTTCCAGAAGTAAATAATAGTAGCCACTTAGAAGATGACTGCCTAATTGCTAGAGCAAGGGCAGTTGGTGTGGACTATGAGTTTGCAAAGCCTGGTGAAGTGGAAACGGAGGATGACAGAAGAAAAAGACAGCGGCGAAACCAAAGAAGAATATCAGAACAAGAGAAAAGGTTGCGTGAAGTTGTTGGAGATCTACCACCTCCTCCACCAGCAGGGTCAAGTCAGCAAGAAGATAATGCCTACAAAGCTATTCGTGCATTTGAGGTGGAGCAGATGACTTATGCATTCTTTTTTGTGAGGTCTGCAAGGAAAGGCGACTGGAGTGCAAGGGCACGAGAAACATGTTTACTCGCTGCAGAAGAGATAAGAAGGTGCCAAAAGTTTGGTCAGGTGAGAATAACATGGATCCAATGGCTGTTCCTGAGATTTTGTCTAACATGTCAGATGCTGAACAGATGCTGATAGCCAGGCTAGCACCCACTGTGCATGTGCACCTGCTGAAGCATGGAGGTATCGCCTCAAAGGGACATTGCATTGCTTTCCCACAGGCTGTGCAAGAACCCGCCACTATTCTTCCACGCCTACCAGCAGAGGTGGATATCATACGCGTGAGAAGACAAGGAAAAGATGATACCCATAAGGACTTCAGGGTTAGAAGACACCATGTTGAAGGAGCCCTTCGTTGGCTCAAGGACAACAATCCTGCTTACGGTGATGTTGTTATTGATGGCACTCGCATAGAGAATTTACCAGAAGATGGTGAGTTGCCCAATTTGAGGACTGTTGAGTTCTCTGAGACAGAACGCATAAACGACCAAGGCCCTGCACCACAACAATTGGATGTTGGGGGAAACAGACAGTACTGATGACTTAACAGTCTCTGGAATTATTCTTCCTGAGCCGGGAGTGAATGTGCAAGCACAAGTAGAAGCAGCCATAAATGAAGTTGTTTCTGAATCTAGGGAAGGTGAAGCTGGAGAAACACAACGAAATGTGCAACGACCAGTGATCCCGTGGCCGACCACGAGCACAACACCAGCATCGGAGTTTACCACTCCCTATTTTTTTACCATGGCATTTCCTTGCTTGTTTCCCTATGGAAAGGGTGATTTCCACATAAACCGTCCTGTGACGTGTCCCACACTGCATGACTGGGCAGAGCACCTGCTGTGGTACCAAGACGGAAGGTTTGCTAGGCATAAAGTTTGGAAGTTTGTCGTCCACAATATGATCATGAGGAAGCGTGCCCTGGAACAGAGTCGGTTCTTTGTTGACCAGCAACTCGGTGACCCACAAATAACTGTTGCAGACCTGCAAGAGCGACTTGCAAGAGGCGACACTTTCACCGACAAGTTGTTGTATTTTGGTGCAAATCTACGTGGTACAGCTCAGTATTGGCACCAGAGACGTAGAGAGCTTCGTGCATTGGTTGAGTTCATGGTCAATGAGAAGCATGGGTTACCTTCATTTTTCATGACTGGAAGCTGTGCCGAGTTTTACTTTCCTCCTCTTAGAAGACTACTTGAAGAGTACATCTTGCAGACCAAAGGAAAAGAAGTCAACCTTGCTGAAGATAGTAATGCCCGCTTCAAGGCAGTACAAGAAAATACTCATGTAGTGGTGAGTTACTTTGACCTACGCACCCAAGCATACCATGAGAAGGTACTAAAGCCAGTATTCGGTGTCTCTGATTATTGGTACCGCTATGAGTTTGCCAAGTCCCGCGGTCAAATTCATTGGCACCAACTCAGCTGGAGGGAAGACAGGCAACCGCATAAGCTATTGCATGAAGCTCGTGAAGATGGTTGCGAAGAGGAAGAGTATGCAGCTAGACTTAGTCAGTGGGAGGATCAAACCTTTGCCATGACAGCATTACATCCAGCTGGCAATGACGAAGAACAGCAGCCGCGAAAAGACCTCTGGCCACCACCTGAGGGAACGGCTCAGCCCATATCAGATGATAGGGATCCGTTAGTTAAGATGCTAATGCAAATAGCTGCAACACAAGATGCAATACTGGAGGATCATTTGCTTTTAGTAAACCGGGTTGGACTCCACAGTTGCTCTGATTCCTGCTTGAGAACTCCTCGCCATCCGGAGCAAGGATTGCAGCCGAGAGAACGTGTATGTCGGATGGAGTTTGGAAGCGAGTTCTGCCCAGGGAAAAAAATTCATGGTAGTCCGGAAATTGTGGAAGATCATAATGGAGCACCACGCCTACAGATGCCACGTAACCATCCACGTGTGGTTCAGCATTCTCGTTATCAGCTACAATCATGGAGAGCAAATGGGGATGTAAGCTTGATTCTTTCCAATTCTCCTCCAGATAATCCGAGTACAGATGATATCATTGCCATAATTGACTATGTGTGTGGATATGCTTGCAAAGATAGCGAACCCACTGGTGCAACTTCTGATCTCTTTAAGGACATGGTGAATGCTGTTGATGCAGGTGATGCAGACCAAGTGACAGGCAAGTCAGTGTGTGCTAAGATGCTGATAAAGACGGTAGGAAGACGAGATATCAGTGGACCGGAGGCATCCTTTGAACTGGGTGGGCTAGCACTTTGGCGATGTAGCCGTCCATTTACCTATTTGTCAATGTCAGGGTCAAGGAGACTTGAACGTGATGGTGAAACTGCAACTCGCAGCACCCCACTGGATAAGTACCTTGCACGACCGCAAGATGAACACTGTTCTTGGTACCACTTTGCATCGAACAACGGTAATGTCCCTGTTGTAAGTGGTGGTTCTACGCATGCAACATGGCCATTGAATGAAGACTACTGTAGGACCATGCTCCTGTTACACTGGCCAAGTTGGTTTGACATCCAAGAAGTGAAGGGGGATGCTGAATCTTGGATTGATCGCTTTAAGGACTTTTTTGCAAGTGACCACTGTCCAACATTTGTGAAGGCCCAAGTTACTAAGGCACGGCGTTTTGCAGACCACCCACCAGAACCAGTGTTTGAAGAGGATGAGGAAGATGATGCTGTTGAAGCAGAAGAACAGCCAGACTGGGTGGATGTATATGCAGGGCAGAATCAAATATATGAGGGTGTAGAGAAGGACCTTGATTATGATGATGGTGAGGAGGACTATGACTGGAGCAGCACTCGTATCATTCTTCCTGAAGGAAAAGACTCAACAAAATGGCTTCAAGAAAGCATTAAAGCAGATGAGGAACGGGAGACAGAAAGTAGAGACCTTGATTTACCTCAGGTGTGTCCATTGTCTCTAAATGAGAATCAGAAAGCCATAGTGGGGCTTGTGTTGCACACCCTGTTCAACTTTGTAGAAAACACTGAATATTACCATCCACTGCGGCTTGTTGTCTCTGGAACTGCTGGTACAGGAAAGTCTTATGTCATAAAGTGTCTCCAGAGGTTAGTGCGGCAAGTTTTTGAAGCCAATGATGCAATACAGGTGATAACTCCAACAGGGAATGCTGCCTATCTCGTTCAAGGCAGTACTGCTCACAGCTTTCTTGGAGTACGAACAGGTGGAAGGTCTTGCAATGAGTTGACTGTACCTACAGGTCCCTTACTAGAGAAAATTCAAAAAAAGTGCGAAAATCTGAAAGTTCTGGTTGGTGATGAACGTTCAATGTTTGGACGCACAACAATGGGCTGGATGGAACAGCATGCACGTTATGCAATCAACAAGGGAGCCAATGCAGATGAGTTATGGGGAGGGATTCCTGTTGCAGTGTTTATGGGAGATGATGTTCAGCTTCCTCCTGTGTGTGACACCCCCGTGTATATCTCAGATTGCCGTAGTGCACCATCTAACCATGGTCGCTTGGTTTGGACAATGTTTGATAGTGCTGTTGAGCTTACTCAGATTATACGGCAGAATGAATCTGAGCAACAGCTGAGAGATGTGCTGATGTCACTAAGGAATTATACGACAACACCCCAGCAAATGCATTGGCTACAACAGTTTCAATGGCACAATCTCCGCATGTCGCATGGCCCGGAACTCCTTGCTAGGATGGATGAGCAAGGTCTGTACGTATTTCCCACGCACCGTCTTGAATGGCAGCGTAATAAAACAAAGCTGCTTGAGTGTAACAGACAGCCAAACCACCCAGTAGCAAAGATCAAGGCAGTTCACAATGGCAGACATGCAGTGGATGCTGACAGTAATAAGGCGGGGGGATTGTTACCTCTACTGTGTCTTTGCCGTGACAGCAAAGTAATGCTGGTAGTTAACTTAAAGGCTGATTGGGGTTTGTACAATGGGGCAGTAGGCACAGTCGTAGACATTGTGTATAAAGATGGCCGCAGACCTACTGATGATCCTGCTCCAGTACCTGATGTGGTCCTGGTGAGGTTTCCAGGATATAGGGGGCCACCGTACATTAATGAAGATCCGACAGTTGTGCCAATTGTACCAGTAAGTCGTTCCACTGAATGCACATGCCGATGCAAGCGTCTGCAGGTTCCATTGCGACTGGCATGGGGAACAACAATCCACAAATGCCAAGGGATGACTGTGGGTGCCGGAGAAGCATTCAGGTATGTAGTGGTTCACCCCGGGGACCATGGCTTTGAAGCCAGAAACCCAGGAGCTCTATTTGTGGCATTGTCAAGAGCAAAATCAGCTGGTGGGGAAGGAAGAGATCCTGATTTTGCTTTTCATGAAGATGTACTGATAAACAATGACAGATTCAGACCTGTGGACACTCCAACTACAAGAGCTAGAGCAGTGGAGATTGAGAGACTGCATGTCTTAGCAACTCAGTGTCGGCAGAGAAGGGTGTTAGCACCAGCATATAGGGAGGAAACCTTTCTCAGACTAGTAGAGTGGGCTCAATCACAAAGTCATCATTGAGACAATGCTGAATTAGTTCGATCATAAGTGTCTGATCTATGTGTTTTTCAAATACTCCATCTGGCTAACTCATAATTACCCTGAGAATAGCCAATGATGTGGTGATGTTTCATTTCAAATGAAGGGCTGACGCCTGTTTCGCTGTAATCGGTCTAGGTGACTGAGGACCTTAGTGGTCATACATAACAATAAAAGGACCGTTATGCTGTAATTGGTCTAGGTGACCGAAGACCTTAGTGGTCATGCATAACAAATGAGACGGCTGTTGTGCTGTAATCGGTCTAGGTGACCGAGGACCTCAGTGGTCATGCATAACAAATTAGTGAAGGACCGTTATGCTGTAATCGGTCTAGGTGACTGAGGACCGTAGTGGTCATGCATAACAGATGAAAGGAATGTTATGCTGTAATTGGTCTAGCTGACCGAGGACCTTACTGGTCATGCATAACAGATAAAAGGACTGTTATGCTGTAATCGGTCTAGGTGACTGAGGACCTTAGTGGTCATGCATAACAAGTGAAACATCATTATATCTTGTGGTCATGGACAACTAATAGCTTTGTTACTCTGTTTTCAGCCTGTGTGACAGAAAAGATGAAGTAGTTATTTGGTGTGGCCTTCTCTATTTAAAGAGCTAACTTAAACTGCATGGAGTACGTGTTTGTCAGGCTGTACCATGGTAACTGTATTAAGAAACTGCTCAGTTGAAGAACAGCCAAGGAGTTTTAAAAGGTACTGCTGTCATCTTTTTTTCTTAGCCCGGCGACACGAGTGAAGGTGGTCCCTTCATGATACCCCCGCCCTTTTGAGCGGCTAATACGGGGCGAGATCTTGTAAAGATCTTCAAAAATGCCTCGAGGGACCGGGAACCCTCTTGTTCGTCCAGCAACCTGTCTTCTTTAAGAGTAGGATGACAAGACAAATAAATATAGTAAGTAAGATAGGGGGACATTTGAGAACAACTAAACTAAATGAACTACAATAGTATAGAAACCTGCAAGAACCTGCACTTTCCCAAATTAGTGAATATGGGAATCAGCTAAAATAAAAGCTTCTAGGTTGTTTTTACGTTGTAGCTAATGCCAAAATTTTATTTACTTGAATCCAGTCCATTTCTTTTTCTCTCCAACAACAATGATATATTAAGAAACATTGTTATTATAGCTGGAAATTTCTTTCCAACCATGTGCACACTCATTGGTTATTTCAATGTCACCTGACATCTAACAATGAAACTTTTTGGTGCCAATATTCTCTAAGCAGGCAACATCGCAAAAATCATTCACATCAGAGGGTAACAGTGCACTATTACCCGTGAATGACCAACAAGTGACATTCCAGGGAGGTTTAATGAATTTCCATGCAGCTATATATTTTTTAAAATATTAACATCACAAATCACTTAAAGACTTGGCCCATGGGAAACAGTTAATTTTGTTTTCCAAGAATCTAAATATTTCCCAGCACCAGTCTCATTAGTTACTTCGAGGTCACATGACATCTAACTGTTTCCCACCACAATCTCTGAGGAATTGCCAGGCTAATTGACCAGCTACTGTGGAAATTGGAGAATGACTATATGAATGGTTAGGTACGTTAGGTACAGTGCCAAAGTTGCATTGATAACTGTGGTGATCTTCCCTGAATTTATTTCTTCATTCTGCATTTCCAGTATATGAAATTATTGTATTTATTATACCATATATAACTTTGTTGTGTGAATTCACCTTGGATAAGTTAATCTTTTCTTGTGCTGTTTTAAAGTTATAGAGTTTTAGTTTTAGTTTCAGCTTTTAAGATCTTTTTCTTTCCTGCTCTTTGAACCTTATCTAACGACGTCGTACTTTTTTCGTAGTTTTCTTTGACTCCTCTTCTTCCTTTGTCGGGAGTGGGTTGCGGCTACACGTAAGCTAGACTACATCCCGATACCGACTGGGGGGTATCAGTATTTGCAACGAGGTTATATCGTATTGTGTACCAGTGTGAATAAAACGATCTTCGTCATCATCATTGTTATCGTTATTATTATTGTAATGAAATCGGGAGCTCCGCTTTTAGGCTTGGCTAAATCTATATATTACATGCAATAGATACAAGTAGTAACCAAGTGTCAGGAAGTGCGGGCGATACGAAAGTCCTAGTTAATAGTTCCAGTATTAACACAATGAATCACGGAGGATCATGAATGTGGAAATTGTATTGAACAACACAGTAAACAAGACTGTTATTGAATTCAATTATTTTATTCACAATTGCTTAGATACAGGTAACCTTGCGAACGATGTGAGCGACTGAGGAGTGAATCATGAACAGTTAATTATGACTGAACATCTTAGTTTAAAGCTTATTAAAGTGACAGATACCAAGCGACGTAACATGCTTGAAAACACATACAATATAAAACAATTGTAGTGTGACCTGAATTAATTTAACTTACATGGATTTATAAGCTCACTTGTATCTAACCAGCTCTAACCAGCTCATCCCAGACTAAGCTGAGATCAGGCTCTGCTTTCATTTCACTTATTAAATAGATTTTAGGCAGCGAGGCGAATTGAAAAGTCTTGCCTTTGATACGTGTTTTCGAAACAAACAAATATTGTTGCCTGCCCTTCGTAACATTACTGCTCTCTCTCGACTTCCAACGTAACAGCATGCAGCGACAAATGCGGCATCAGCACCTTTAGTCCAGCCAATCTAGGCATTTTCGAGGCTCAACATCAAACTAATTGCAACAGAATCGTTTTCAACGCCATTTAACTAAGGGTGGCCTATGTGACAACATACTAAAAATCCGCTAAAGTACGTTCGGTGGAACATGTCAAAATTAACGGTTAAACAATTTGAGCTTTTAACACAGGGCACCCACGTTAGTTGAAATTATACGTTCACAAACAATGCGCAAAATTAGTTTCTTACTTTTATGGAAAAGTGACAAAAAAAAGAATAACTGTTACCAAGTGTTTCTTTTTTTCAAAAAAGATAAATATCAAAGTAGAGTGAACTTTTGGTTGTAAAACTATCACAAATTTAGTCGTAGGTCTTTAAATCTGAAAAATTAAAGCTGCTACTTAATCATGAGCTTTCAATAAAATATATCCTTTTTATCAGATTTCTGTTAGCCGCAAGGGTAAGAAAAGTATAAATCTAGAGTACAGCCATTGCTTCTTTTTCTTCTCCTCCTTTCTTTCTCCTCGCTCTTTCTATTTTCCCTTTCCTTGTTCTTTTCTAGGAGGATTTTCGGGCTCATTTTGCCTTCGGCTTTTGGTCTTTTTCTCAGTCAAAAGACTGCAATTTTCGCTCGGTACGTTTTCAAAAATCCAGCAAGATAATGCTTTGGCTTTTACAGTTACCGAGTATACATTAATTTTCGTTTTACTAATTCTTTACGATATACAGCAATGAAGAGTTTTTGATCAGATTAAGCTCCAGTGCCTATGAATTTGATAAGAGGGAAATGTGTTTTCATTTAAGGAAAAGTGTTGTTACCTTAGCAAAAAAATTAAAGAGGTTAACGGAACATTCACGACATAAGAACTTTGGTTCCAGCAAACGTTTGTTTCAAGAAACTGAATAGTATTATAGGGAAGCAGGTTTTTAAGGGCAAGATTAACTCTGGGTAGCCAAAACAATGCGATTATGTAAAAATATCTTGTAAGAGTCTATGGAGTAATGGAAATTCCCCACGAAGAGCATAATTCTCGCATCTCAGTCAGAAGGTTAACACGCAGTAAGTTGAAGTTTTACTCAACTCTCATCCGAAGAGAAACATAGGTTCCACAAAAAGAGGTGAGCCATCAGAAGCTAAGTCAGGTAAGCCCATTAATGTCGTATATGTCCATTACTTTTGCGCCTTCATTGACTACCGCAATTATTTTCAGACGTGTAGGATCCCATGATCGTTATAGAAAAAGAGGTCTTTATTTGCCGATGGAAGAAAAAAAACTGGTCAAGGTTCAGGCTTGTTCTCACAAAAGAAACGCAAGGACGGAATATAAACGCCTTACACCACAAAGCGATTAAAATCTACTTATTCATCTTACCAAGAAATGAGGGGCTGCCGCAGAAAATACAAACTGAACACACACATAAACTAAACCAAATCTGAGACTCGCTACAAGAAGAGGATAAAAAAAGGAACAACCACACTGCGCTTGGTTAATTTCTGGATTTCCCTTACAACAGATTCGGGCCAGGTGTAATGAAAGGCGCAGAGCGTTACTATCTAGCAAAAACTAAATCGTCCGAGTCCTTGGCAGAAAATTATATTTATTCACTCACATTGTAAAGTACGGAGTCATAATTTAAAAGGAGGTTGCGCTTTTCACGAGAAAAAAAAAAAGAATCTCTGTTTTCGATCACACATATTGGGCTAAATATTTAAACGAAGTCTAACGTAAGCCGCGGTTTAACGAATCTTTGAACCTCCAGGACTCTTCTTTGGTGGGTTGTCTTAAGAAGATAACTTTTTTCTAGTCTTCTCTACATGCTTTCAAAAAACTGTTCACAGTAAATGATGTTTAGATAAAATCGTTGGGCAAATTGGAAATGACTTAAAACGTGGTTTTGTTAAACACTGGCTAAACGACGTTTAAGTATTTGGCCCATTGTGTTCAAGGTTGGAACATAACTGCGTCACAAAAATGGGAATAGGTTAAACAGTTTGTACTGATAGAGAGCTATCGTCCGTTGCACATATTTAGTCGCAGGTTTTCAGCATAGATGCAAATTTAGTAGCTGACTGAAGGTGAACAATGTATCAAATCAAACTGTTCACCATCAGTCATCTACTTAATTTGCCTCCATGCTAGAGGATATAAAAAATCACAAGCCTGTAAAACTGCTAGAGTAGTTACTGCATTTCTGATATTCCGCAAAAAAATCAATTGTTTATATTTTCAACCATGATAACACAGGTCGACTAATAATTTCCCTTTTAAATAACGTCATAGAAAAAGAATTGAAACTTGGAAAACAGAGTGTGAAGACAGACGAGTGGCTGAGTAACCTGTGCAAAGCCGTCAAGACGAAACACTGACCAATTCAGTCGGCGGTTTTTAAAAAAAAAACAAAAATACCCAAAATACATTAGCGATGAAAAAAATTCTGAGAAAAACAAAAAAACAGACAATTATCAGTGTGTCTGAATTTGTGATCTTCTTGAAATTGGGTTTCCTGTGGTGAAAGTTAAAAATCTTTATTGACAATTTTTCTCATGTTTCACCGAACCGATTCTGGCGGATTTTTAGTATGCTGTTAAATACAGCCATCCAACAATTAACTGGCTTTGAAAAATATTCTATTGCAATTAGTTTGATGCTAAACCACAATTTGACTGGACTATTCATGTACTATTCGCTTGAGCACAAATCTGGCACTCTACTATACACCAGGGCCTTTGCCGCCAATTCGCGGCCACACACCATGCATATTAGTTGGTACGAAAAGGGAATACCAAGAATGTGGACAGATTTTGGAAAAACCTCGCTATACAGGATATAAAGTACCGCTGACCAAGAATAGTCTGCGCGCTCTTCTTGTCACCCGCAATAAAGGATTTGTGAGAAAATTCAGGTAATAGATTCAAGAAGATAAATACTCGTTGTAGTTAAAAAAAAAAAAAAATTTAACATCAAATGATGTACCTTTTGTCCCAGTTTATGGAGTGTTAGAGTAGGATTGTTGGGCAGCGGGACGAGAGGAAGAAGCGAAGATTCGTAGTAACCGATTGCGTGTTAATAAGTTTTCTATTCGCCTGAGTCCGCGGCGCGGCTATAATCGTATGAGCGTCAGTCAGTCCTCTAGCCTCCTCTTCTAAATCAAATATCGATTGGCAGAAAATAGTTGTAGAAACTTCCTCGCTTCCTTACTTACTTAGATCTTCGACATGTTTATAAATAAGCTTAAAACTTAATCTAATGATCTTTTTTTACAGAATGATTTTAAATACAAAAATAATTCAGGACTCTTTTTGAAGAAAGTGGCCCGCAAGAGCTAAACAAATGCCTTCAAAAGTTTTATTTGTCGGCAAGAACAAGCCACGACCGCGGCCGTTCGATCATTACGCGCCAAAATTGTAATCGTTGGCAACAGTAAATGAGTTTAAACAAGAGAGAATGATCTAAGGTCTTGGTTTAAAATGATCATTTTCGGGCTCAATTATCTCACTGTTTTAGTATATACTAAAACAATGATTCACCTTAGTTTCGGTGGCTGGTGGTGGCTATTTACCTCGCCGGTTCGCGGCCTCGGTAAATAAGCACTACTAGCCACCTCCACTTCGGTGAATAATTGTTATTTATTGGCAATTGCAATTGAACAAATTTACGTTTTAGTCATTGCTTTTGAATAAATGGAGTACAAACAAATTTCCTTGAGCAAATAAAGTCAATCGTGCAGGCAATACACTGTTTACAATCAGGACTTTCTGTTTAATTAAGCAGGGCCCGCGCAGCAATTTCTCAAGTGCGATGGGCAGCTAGTCTAGTACGTAAAGAAGTGGTGGGGGGAGGGGTGGTACGAAGGCTTCTTTAAGTTCGTTCAAATGGATCTAGCCCTTATATATAAGAACTCTACGATCAACAGATTTCGTGTAGCAAAGTACGAATTGATGCTATCGCCAAAAATTTGAATGCAATGTATTTTCCTCTTTTCGAGAAACAGCCTAAAATTCCTGTCGCTATTTTTCGGCTTTCCAATGCCAGCATACCGATTCTTTGTTCATAAGTTTAGATCAATTCAAGGCCTCTATATAGTTGCTGGATTGCACGATAAATTGTAGTTAGCAGGGATGTACAGTGATAAACCTGCATGATACAGATAACTTGATCATCAGGCACGTCCTTATTTTATTGAACGAAAACTAAATCCTTAGTCTAGTATCAAAAAACGTATTTAGTGAGGAACTTAGGTAAATTTTTATTTTATTTTTATAAAATAAAAACAGTGGGAGGGGGGAAGGTCCTCCTGGCCCTTTCCCCTCCAAAAACCCTGTTAAGAAATTATATACCCTATTTGGGACAGATTCGCTTAAAATTATTATATATATTGTTTAAGAAGGAGAGGACACATACTATACCCTGTCCAGCGGCACATCCCCGTATAAACCATATAAGGGGGTACCCCCGGGAGGGCCTTATAGCAATGGTTTTGCTCGATTTTTTTAAATAGAGAGCCTTATATAGATATAAATTACATCATTTTCCATGAAAATTAGGATTACCAAGTTAAGCCGGAGTTAAAGCTATGGCTCCTTGACAATTTGAACTGAAATATCTTGCAAAATGCGTATAGAAATGGATAAAAACACGCAGATTGTTTTTCACCTTAACTTTATGAGAGCAAAAACGTTTATTGCTGCCTTGTAAATTCCTTTGACAGGTGAATCGAGTCGTCATGACCGGACAGCAAAGTCCACCAGAGATCGGTAATATTCCCCTACTCGAGACAAAGAGCCTTAAGAACAAGAGTGTACCTTGGGAGAATATAGAGCTCCCGACAGACATTTTGTTGCTGACAGTAAACGAATGCGAGTTTTTAAGTTGCCTTTCATCCCTGAACTCTAAATTCTGTAAGAGTTATCACGATGACCTCGGATTTTTGTACTTCGGGGATATTGGTGAAGATGAAGCGACGAAACTAAAAATTTCCTTGATGAAATGTAACGCGGGCGCGATGGTTCCTGCAGGAGCCACTGTTGCTGTTCAAAATGCTCTCCGTGTCTTAAGGCCTAAGGCTGTTATCAGCGTCGGTTCCCGTGCAAGTCTGAACCGCGAAAAAGCCAAACTAGGAGATGTGGTAGTTTCAGCAAAGCTAACAACATACGCACCTACCAAGCACACAGATAATGGTATTGAGGAACTAGGTCACAGTGTGCCTCCAAAAAAGCATCTTGCGGACCTCATTTAAAGTATTGATGACGGCTGGGAAGCACCTCTAAAAAAGCCAGGTGAATTAGTCCCGACGGTAGTCCGCGATGGGGTATTTCTGAGTGGGCCTGAGGAGGTCAAAAGTCAGCAACGATGTGCCCAGCTCACAAAGCGATTCCCAAATGCTGTCGCAATAGAAATGGAAGGAGAAGGTAAATGTGAAGAAACACAACTTAAGCATTTTATGATAATGTTCGTGGTATGTTGTTCTTTGCCAAACATTCAATTTTTTACAAAGGGGAGGACATGTGCTTGACTTTCCCTTAGTCGAATTATATTCTCGTGTCTAGATTTAATACTTATTACGCCAAGTATAAACTGCCTAACACGGCTGAGACAAAAGCTGAATAGTCGTCAAAAACCTGCAATATTTATATAAAACCACTATATCAAGGTTGTCCCGTTCTTACGAGTCTATTTTCTTCTTTTTGTCCCACTTGCTTTATTTTTAGGCCTCTACGCGGCTGCACATGCTCTAGACATCGAGTGGATTATCATTAAAGGCATCTCTGAATACGCAGACGGTAGCGGTGCTTCACAGGACTCCTGGAGACGATTTGCCAGTGTAATGGCAGCTTCTTTGACTGTTAATATGCTCAGTGAGCCCATTGTTTTCTAAAGGTGGCCTCATTATGGAGGTGAGGCTTGAAATCATTTCTTGGACTGAGCGCTTTAAAACAATCTTCTCCTTGTCACGCGGTGTAGTTTATTTGTTCTGTAACCAAGGGCACCCAATGACTGTTTTCTGTACAATATCTGTTCGGATAAGCAAGTAGTTACTAGAATTTTAAGTTACTTGAGGACGGCTAAAATTTCTAGACGACCGCTCCATTCATGCACAATTTTCGAAGCTCAACTAATAAATTCCCTACGACTTTCGGAAGTTCATTTTTTCACATTTCACTCCCCAGGTTAGGCTATTTTTCGTAGAAAAAAGCAAACCTAAAATTTTCGGGTTCAAACATGTGATGGAAAGAGGAATCAGAAAAATTCTCTCCTTGGTAATACGTTAAATAGCTACTAATATTTTCGGGAAAGTAATACTGAAGCCCTTGTAATTTCGAAAAGACTCAAGTTCCCCTAGGATCATGTAAGATGACCGAACA
This sequence comes from Porites cylindrica, assembly GCA_964035525.1. Lineage (NCBI taxonomy): Eukaryota > Metazoa > Cnidaria > Anthozoa > Scleractinia > Poritidae > Porites > Porites cylindrica. The sequence goes on along the minus strand of OZ037776.1, from coordinate 49,742,762 downwards.
GATATAACTGACAATTTTATAGGGCCGCTTAGAATGCATTTCTAGAGATCTAAACGTACTCTTTTCAGTGTATTTATGAGGAACCAGGCGTACCAAGAAATCATATTGAAAATATTTCATTTCACACAATACATTTAAGTTCTCTTTCCCAGCTTATTTGGTGACTCCAGGCCCCTGCATTCCTTATTGATTTCCAATATAAATCTGGATTCTTTCCGTCTGAACGTTTTTGTGCTCTTGTATCCTCTGCAATTATAAATGGAACCTTACGTGCAGACAAATGCAAAGTGACCCGATTTCTTACCGTTTTGGAATTCACGGTAAAATCGCGTTATTATCGCAAAGAACTCTGACCCGATTTCGTTAGTGCTCCCCTTGTTGTCGTTCGGTGCTGTGCAGTACATTTACATTGATTTAATACGACGAAAAGATAGCATATCTTTTTTCTACGGTTGGAAATTCTAAACGTGTTATATATATATATCCCAGAGGCGCTTTGGCAGATGAATATCATGCCAGGACTTCTACCTGGATGAACCAGAAAGGATAAGAACAACTGCCTGTATATATATGAAATAGAGTCACAGTTCGTAAACAACAAATCAGAGACCCGCACACACGTATGCTGGGAGTCAGTAAGCATATCGATGAATGTGCGGCGGGATTGACTCCTCAGTTTACTATCTTTCCGTTTTACAAGATTCTCAGCCCCTCCGAGGGCATGAGAAAAAACAAAGAGAGCTTTTTTATTTTGAAATATAAACCCGTTCTTAATGATTTGAAATTACGCTAATTACTCGCGCGTGCTACGAATTACAAGAGCCATTGTAATTGTAATTACAATTACGTCTGTGACGTAATAAGTTAATAAAAACACTTTGCTATGCCTGAAGAGCCGCAACAGCGGTGAAACGCGTAGCGCAAAAGCAAAGAAGACTTTCGTTTTTCATTGTTTTTAGTATCTTCATTCGACACAGAAGTTTACTTTCTATATATTATATATATATATATATATATATATATATATATATATATATATATATATATATATCTATATATATATATATATATATTATTTTTTTTTTTTTTTTTTTCCTACGGGCAGAAATACTACACGTGTTATCATGTCCAGAAATCTCGCACGTCAAATTTCGCGCGACTTACTTTCAGACTGTTTCACAATGATTTTAACCGCTGGTTTATACTGTGATTCCCGGGCTCATAAGGTTCGGAAAGTTCGAGTGGTCAAATACATGGTTGTTTGTGGTCAAATAAAAGCCGCTGATCAAAAATATTGCCATAACCAAAAATGGCGACGAACACTCAAAGAAATAAGCTTTCGAACAACAGGTTTTTGAGACGGTTTAGATGATTTTTGGCTGAGATATTGTAGAGCGAAGGTTTTAGATTTAAGCCGTGTACTAGAATGAAGCGTATTTATAAATAGAATTAACTCCAAATTCTTTAAACGTGGGAAAGAAGAATATGCTTTTTCAGTGGACAAAAAAACTCACGATGGAAAGATAAGACTTTGTAATTGAAGATTTAATCGCAACCTCTCCCAGCGGAACTGTCATTAATTACTGAAAAAAAGAGGTTAATCAAGGTGGCAGTGCTCCATTTGCAATAGAATCATATGGAAGACGAACGTAATTTTTTCGTATTTTTATTTCCATTCTGGGAAGCTCGAGATTTGAATGTAGGAGTTTAAGTTTGTCAAAACTAAGATCTAAATAAGTTAACCTTTCAGTCTCAATCGGGTCCTAGTGTTCAGGTATATGCTGTATCGCAGATTATTTTACTTATCCCACCTTACTAAGTGTCCACTGCAAACGCGCGTGCGTGAAATTAAATTCTGGCCATGATATCCTAGAAGCTCTCAGGCATAATAATATGCCAGGACTTCTACCTGGGTGAACCAGAGATGATATCGGAACAACTGCCTAATTTTTTCCTACTGGTCGAAATGCTAAAGGTGTTATAAATCCTAGAAGGGCTCGGGCATAATAATCAGTACCAGGACATCTACCTGGATGAACCAGAAAGGATATAGAACAACTGCCTATTTTTTTTTTCTTTCTATGGGTCAACATGCTAAACGTGTTATATATCCCAGAAACGCTCAGGCATAATTACATGCCACTTCTACCTGGATGAACCAGAAAGGATATTAAACAACTGCCTTACTTTTTTCTACGGGTCGAAATGCTAAACGCGTCATATATCCTAGAAGCGCTCAGGCATAACAATATCATGCCAGGACTTCTACCTGGATGAACCAAAAAGGTCGACATAGAACAACTGCCTTAATTTTTTCTACCGGTCGAGATGTTAAACATGTTATATATCCTAGAAGCTTACAGGCATGAATATCATACCAGGACTTCTACCTGGATGAACCAGAAAGGATATAGAACAACTGCCTTTTTTTTGTACCCGTCGAAATGCTAAATGTGTTTTATATCCTAGAGGCGCTCAGGCATAACTAAATACCGGGATGATCTGCGATTGAGTTTGTTTAATCAAACAAAGCTTAAGCGAAAATAAGGAGATCGCAACTTATACTCTTACGAACTATAAATTAGGGTTAACCAAAAAGACACTCAGAATTGCGCCGCCATCCTGTGGAACATAATCTGGCCGCGTTTAATGAAAAAATTTAATCTTCCATCCAGATTTGCTTGTTTGTTTGCGAGAAACTTCAGCAAAGAATAGGGTGTAGAAATCGAATGGCTTGGCGATACTAATCCCTGAGTCTACTTACCTATCACAACATGTTTTGGAGGCACATGTATTGATAAGCGCGCCAAACGAGGTTGTCGCAGCGTTCTAGAGCGAACACGGTCGCGACCTGGACTGAAAATATTACCACTGCATTAGCTATCATGCCAATGATTTCTCCTTTTGTTGTATAGATATAGTGAGTGGTTTGTAAGCACATCCTCGATTCTCGAAACATTTGTCTTGTGCCGCTATAGAAGTTTCGTTTCCCGCGAACCCTAAGTAAATTTCCGCTTAACAAAACTTTGATAATTTATGCAAAATTAAACCTCGCAAATCAGAAGTGCATTTATCGACTCAAAAATAAACAGACTTCCTCCAAAAAGGTTTGAACACGATTTTAATTTTAGTACTTCACGAGAGCTGCGGTAGTTGACCGCAAATTAAAAGTGTTACGATGATAGATACTCATCTAGATGATTACGTCAATTCATAGCAGCCAGGCTATGCATTTTTTCAACTTCCGGAACGCTGAGGCTTGTGAAGTAATCGCTTCTAAACGGCAAAAATCGAAAAGTTCAGTATTCTAATGTTGAATCGATTATCGAAAAGTTTAGTATTCTAATGTTGAATCGCTTATATTGTGGACTGAATGACGACTGTTTCTTCAATGTTTCAATGGGACGAAAAGCCCTTTTTAATAATACTGTCTCGATAAAGACTTTTAGAATCAGTAATTTGGTACCCAGATCTCTTATTGACGAAGCCGAAGGCGAGATCTGGTCTTGTAAGATAATTCGATTTTTTTTGATTGGCTAGATTGTGAGCGAATGAAGTGAGTGTTGCCTCCTGCACGCGCTATTGCATTTACAAAGAATGATTTTCTACTAATCGGAGACCCATGTTATGCGCCCAGGATTCTGGGATCGCCAGGGGGGGGGGGGGGGGGGGGGGACATTGCGAGTCGCTACAAAGAGATTTATGGCGTAATGCAGTTTCTCCGTCAAAAGCAGTATCTTTGGACGTAGAATAACGCATTTTCGACGTCGTTTTGTGAGAAGCGGTGTTGACTGATGTTAGTCCGTTGAAATTTCAAGTTTAATTCTTTGTGACAGGAGCCGATTACTGTTTGTGATTAATGCGTTAAATTCTATCGATATCAAACACTCCTTGCGTGAGGTTGAGTGTGAAATTTATGTTTGCTGAACTTACACAGTGATCTATACGTGAAGAAAAGGTTTCGAAATATGTAGTGAAAATTTAGGTTAACTCATTTAATAAGCTTTTTATTTTAAATTACGTATGGCGATATTTACATGTATAACGAGTGTAATTGTGGGAACAGTCAGTCCCTAGAGATTAGAGGTCCAAGTCGGAGACACCATCCGGAAGGGACATCAGAAACAGCTAGCCCACGGTTCATACCTTCAATTTTGTGCTCAGAGTTACATCGCGAACCACAGTTTCCTGTACCAGTGGAACTTTTAATCCTAGAAATGGGCGAAATGCCTCTCGCAACTTCATGAGCCCCTCCAGCGTCAAGGGAGGTCATACCGGTACCTGATACTCCAGATGGATTAAAGCGAAGCTGATCCTTCCTGTACATTGTCGGATGTGTCCTTGCAAGACCCGACAATTCAAACGGCAACCCCTGAAAAGCTTGAGCGAAGATACCTACTCAGAGAGCGCAAACAGCCTCAGAGGTTCTACTGGTCTTATCTGAATTACGAGAACTGTTCAAGACACTTGCATGCATTTGTATTAGTACACAACGTTATCGTTGTATTAGGTTTCTTTTTTTTTTCTTACCTTTATTTCAAGAGGGGGCATCTGTTATATCCCGTACTTTGCGCACGCGCAGTTCGTTCGATGTTTACGATATGCTCGGGCGGACATGCCTCTGATGCTTATTGCGTTTTACTGTTCAAATTGGCCTTCGTAAATACTTGAAACCTCAGTACATTTTAGAGTGTTTCCATGGTTTTATTATTAAAATATACCACCATGGACCTAATTTGACATTCTTAACAATCACTGTCTTACGCAACTGAACACCATACCAACACGAGGGAGCAATATCTTGGACTTAGTAATCACAAGCGTTCCGGATCAAGTCAGCGTGACCGAAGTTGTTAAGGCAATTTACGCAGTCATTCACAGACGTGGCCACGAACCATGCTATTGCCTCCTTTGAATTCCAAATGTGTCTAAAAGTCCTGCCAAAGATGAATCGCTTTATTTACGATTACAATAAAGGCAATTTCAAAGGGCTACGCTCTTCTTTACGGGCAGCAAACTTATCGAATTTAATTTCGCCTGATGCGGCCAACATCAACAATGACTAACGTTGCTGGAAAGATGCAGTTCTTGCTGCCGTGGCCGACTTTATCCCGAAAAAGAAACTCAAAGGAACAAACCCGCTTCATTGGATCAATGGCTCCACCATAAACCTCATCAACAAGAAAGATCCAATACGCAAAAAACTGAAGCAAAGAGCATCAAGTCTCCTAAGAGAAAAGCTTAGGACTCTACGTTCTGAAATCAAACGCAGACTCCGCGAATGTAGGGTGACGATTTTTGTAGATATGGAATCGATCTTAAAGTCGAACCCGAAACGCTTCTGGTCGGTTCTGAGAGTGAAATCAAAACCCAAAACTTCCCTGAAACGATTACCATGGCAACCAGTGACAACGCAAGAGTCAAGGCCTCCACTCCAAGCGAAGTTGCGGAATTATTCAACCAGTATTTTGCGTCAGTATTCGCGTCTGTTCAGGGAACTCCAGCGCCTGAAAGGGAGAATGGTCAATTACAAGACTCAGACCCGTTCTTGACTGATGTAATTCTCTCAGTATCTGAAGTTGCTACTGCACCAGATTGGTTACCTGCAAAAATTTGAGAGAAACAACTGACTTAATAGCACCCTCGCTTACCGAATTGTTCAACAAGTCGCTGAGGTTGGGCTGTCTGCCAGAAGATTGGAAACTTGCAAACATCGTTCTTGTTTTCAAAAAATACAATAAAGAGCAACGGAAAACTACAGATCGATCTCGCTCTAAGTTTCTGTTGTTTCTAAAGTGATGGAGAGGTGCATATATATTCAGTGCTATTAGGGATCATGTTTTCAATCTTATCAGCGCATGTCAGCATGGCTTCATAGCTGAACGGTTATGTGTAACCCAGCTTGTTGAAGTTCTAGGCAAATTGGCAGAAAGCTGGATAGAGGAGGATATAAGATACCTGGACATGTGAAAAGCTTTTGTCACAGCAAACCACGCGAAACTCCTAAGGAAGCTACATCAGTATGGTTTTAGGGGGAACCTGCTAACATGGCTAGAACCGTACCTGCACAATCGATCCCAGCGAGTGACTATCTTGGGTACAACATCAAGCCTCTTACCTGTGACTTCAGGGGTCCCACAGGGATCGATCCTAGGCCCTATTTTGTTTCTTATGTATGTGAACTCTCTCCCAGATGTTGTTAAATCAAAGCAGATTGCCGCTTTTGTCGATGAGACAAAGGTTTTCAAAGAAATTACATCAACGCGCTATGCAGAACAACTTCAGGAGGACCTATCTGGCCTGTTAACGTGGTCAGATTCTGCTAGCCTAAACGTTAACTACAGCAAATGCAAAGCGCAGCGCATCACAAGGAAACTTAAATCCGTCAGCTTTGTCTATCATATGGCCGGCTCTGTAGTCACTGCCGAGAAATATCTTGGTGTTTACATCACGGATAACCTCACGTGGAGTAAGCAAATCAATGAGCAATGCGCTAAGGCCAGAAGGTTCGTGGGATACTGTACGGAGAAACACCAGACTCCTGAAAAGCATTACTGTTAGACGCTCGGCATACCTTACCCGAGTAAGATCCCATCTTGGCTATGCCACCCAAGTCTGGACACCGCAGTTAATAGACCTGATTCGCTACAAAGTATATGCTGGATCTATCATTCATTTATGACCAAACATATAGGGTCAGGCTAATGAAACTTAACTTATTACCAATCTCCTATTGGCACGAGTTTTTAGACATGATTTTCTTTTTCAAAGTTGTAACTGGGACAGTTAGAGTTTTAGCTACTGGCACTACCAGATCTAACAGCAACCGTAATGTCAGTCACTTTATTTCAAGGAAATGTAATACTGTCACTTTTCAGAGATCTTTTCTAAATAGATCCACCAGAATCTGGAACATGCTAGCAAATGACCTTCGACTTTCATGCAATGGTCAGATCAGTCAATTCAAGTCCATCATGTATAAGTACTACGTGGATGCCTTAGAACTTAACTACGACCCAGAGAACCCACGATCCTGGAAAACCATTTGTCCGTCGTGTAGCGTTTCAAGTAACTTCGTTGTTGTCTTTAACTGTCATATCTAGCTTTCCTGTTTCTTACATATCTTTTAAGCTCTGGGACCACTGTAATTGGTTTACCGCTGTTGTGGCACCCCTGCCTAATTAAGCATTTATTATTCATTGTTTCAGTAATAGGCGAAGCTAATTAAATAAAATAAATGAAATAAGTTTTACTCTTCGCTTTCACCAAGAGGGAATAAGCTACATATGACCACGCGGTAACTTAATTCACCAAATAACCAGTCACTCTCCACAGACAATACACACCTCTTTTTACTCTGATGATAACTTCCGCCCAGGTTGTGGAAATGTCGGACCATGACACAAACAGTTCAACTCGGGACTTCAATTGAAAGTAAAGTCAAACCCCGTTAATACGGACACTAAGGGGGCCTTTAAAAAAGTCCATATTAATGGAGTTTCTGTAAAATGTTGTCCTTTGCTCCTTATTTGTTTTGCTTCTTGTGGAGAGTAGCAATGCATGACAACTCAAGAAACGGTAGCGAAGTAATTGTATAAACTCTTCCTATTTATTTGCAAATAACCTGTTGGAATTTTTCTGATATTTTTTTCAGATTCCAAGGCAACCTCATCTTCCACCGTTGCAAAGCGAAAAGGGAAGTCCCTATTAACAGGTGATTGAAATAACAGAAACCAGAGGTGCAAACTAGTAAAAAAAACTTTTATTATTTGTGTCAGTTAAATACGTGTTAGTTATAAACTAATAAAAATTTCAGATTAATCCAACTTACTTTGAGCCGACCTGTATACACATTTAACAGCCGTCTCTTTTTCAATAAGACTTTGCCGGTGGTACTTTGACGTGGTTTTTTGAAGGAGATTGAGTTAAGAATAAAAAACATATCATTCTGGTCTACAAATGCCAACGGGAAAACGATTGTACTTCGACAGGCACCACCTGATTATTAGCTTGGACGTAGCGAACCCCACCAACATTATTTGATAAGATACACACACAACCAATCCATCATTTACACTTTTAGACCTAACCTTCGATCTAGTTAATCATTTCTAACTGCTGGTCAAAAGTTACAGCAAGAGAATAGCCCCTTTATCCTCTCTTAGTTACAGTTGTCCACCAACAAGTAGGTTCTAGTTGTTCTCGATGTACCTTTAAAAATGAAACCAGGTGTACTTACCGTTTACACGGGGAAACCGAAACTATAGTTGCGGATGAAGAATCAAATGGTTCTCGGGAAACATCAGGACGCCCGGGAAAACAAAACTAACTGTTTCCCTCGGGATCTGACATTAAATAGTATCAATAAAAAATTGGGGAAGCTTCAGAAAATATGGGCTGTCGTTTGGGGCGATGCATTTTCTATACTCATTTTAGTCAGTCCAGCTGATTTAAACGTACGGGTCCTCTCCGACGAGATCAAAAGTCAAGTTGTTTTAAATGCTTTTGGTGGAGATTTTTAACCGGATGGTTTTGTAAGTGCGTGGTAAGCACGCCAGGGTTTTTCTCTTTAGTCAAAAAGAATTCATCTTTTTAGTACTACCAGTTGAGTTAGTTCTACTTTCTCTTTATCACTAAAGGAGGATCAGCTCCAAAAAGAAGTAAATCGGCGCCGAGAAGTAAAGCAAGAAACATAGGCGTACGGGCTATTTTCTGCCAGGGGGGCGGTAAACCATTTGCCCAAAAAATTGTTGCAAGTTGCCCAAAGTTTTACAAAACAGTCGAACAGAAACGAGGGCCGATGCAACAAGATAGGCCGTACTGGCGTATGAAAATGGCTCCATACAGTTTTTCAGGGTCAATACCTGCCAAGTTTGAGCATAAACTACGTCGCCATAAACAAACATTTGGAAAAGTTGCCACCACAGGTGTATTAGATAAAGATGAAAATTTGTTGTGATCAGGGTTGCAATGACATCGGAGTTGTTATAGCAACGAAATGAAGCCATTACCTATTATACTTGCAGCAATATTTCTCTCTGGGAACTGTTCTTCTAAAAACGATCACAGGAACTTTTTCCTCCAATAGTCGCCTCGATGTTCGTGACGTTAAAACGGAATCTGTAAGAGCGTTATCGAGATATTTTGGGGTAAAGTTTTTATCGTTGGAAATACGGTAAAAAAAGGAAAATCTTGATGTTTGGCCGTTATCTGTAGAAAACGATGCACTTTTGACATGCAATTTCACCTCATAGTAGTTTCAATCTTTTCAAAAACGTGAGTGATAGATCATGGAGATACCTCCGGCCAATGGCATCAAAGAAGGATTTGATTAGTATGTATCATGGCGCTCTTGTTAGCGGTTTTGTAAACATTTCAGTCTACTTTAACAAATTATTGAATCATTTTTAAACCGCTCGATAGACTTTTTAAAAAAATCAAGATTCTTCTCGCAATTCAAACTGAGAATTAGTCAGCCACTTCTTCACTTTAAGACCCATTGCTGATGCTATCTGCCATACACTGTTCTACGAGCGGAGACGATTCTAGAAAGTTAGGCGGAAGTTTATTCTAGTAAATTCACGAGTGGAAATAGCCCATTGCAGTACAGTGCCCAACAATAAAAAAAGATCAGCATATGATACCTTTCCCTTACAACCAGAAACTCGTCACGTGCTAGGCGGACGCTCTCGTGTCAATGTAACTGGATTATTACGCCGACTTCAGGTTAAAATAGAATATATTTATCTCTTCAAAATAATACTAAAAACATGGAGACGTCTTTAAAAATTGGCTTTGCCCAAATTTTCTCGTGCTGCCCAAAAAATCTGAGTTGCCCAAACTTTGGGGGGGCTGCAACCCCCCTCGCCCCCCCGGCCCGTACGCCTATGGCAAGAAATGCTAAACAGTCCAAGGCCACGCCTTCGACGAGCACAAATGGTATTATATCTTTAATTATTTATCATTTCAAACTAAGCTTCTGGCGTTTGAATGGTTTTATTAGTAAAGGATACCATTCTGGACCTAGTTTTACTTTTCGCTTTTACCAAGAGAGAATATGGTCATGCAATAACATTGCAACTTAATTGACCAAAAAAAAAAGAATAAATCTTCTTCGATAATAAGATTCGAGAATGGGTCCATAAGAGTAGTCATGTTTCATTAGAATTAAGCTCCGTTGGTGTATAGGTATGGGTATTTATTTATTTATAGGTATAGGTAGATCATTGATCTGCATAAGGATCGAGTCCATGACGTCACCCATTGTTTTAACCAAGGTAAAAATGCATTCCTCCATACTAATTAAGTGCCTTCCTCCATATATAATTAAGTGGATAAGTTTACTAATGAGTGTCTCTCTACTACAATACATGCATACTTTATTGTTACCTCCCCAAAGGGGCTTTTCAATAGGCACAATTTAATAGACTTGCCTTGGCTTGCCCGGCCTCTTTAAACTCTATGGTTTTCCACCTACGTCTCTTGACTCACTCCGTCTGCCCGTGTGACGTCCCCTAGTATCGTGCAAGAGCCTCGGGTCGCTTGTGCAAATTAGCAAAGGATGCCACAGTTATTAGGACGAGCGAGGTCGAGAAAAAGCTGAGAAGCTAGCAAATATCGCTATATATCGCTAATTTGATAGAAGGTGAATCTGCTTGTGTAAACCGTTTTGATATTTTGTGTCCGTAATTGTATAATTTTGCTAATTTGTTTTGCGGGCCATGTTGCGGGATCTCCATCTTTTTCAAAGGACCGGCAAGGTCATCAAAACTTAAATCCTTTTTTTCTCTAAAATAGGCAAGGTCTAGTCTCCAGAATAGGAGGTTCCATTCACAGATCACACATGTATGTTTATATTTCATCTATTCTTTCGCTAATTAAACCGGCCAAAATTCATATCAGTCCTTTCAATCCTTTCGAGTGTGGGCCTCTAATGATCTCCTAATTCTCCACCAAATTCAGTAAAGCTAGATCGATCGATTATCTACATCGATCGGCCCGTTGAACCAGAAATAATGCGAAATAGCTTTGAAATACGCGCTTGAGCTAATTTTCCTTAAATGTATATTTGAATTCATGATAAATACAGCTCAACCAGCCTCAAACAGCGTCTATGGCAGAGAAAAATAGTTTTAATACAACAAAATTAATTGTTCAATTTATGTGTGTCACTGAGGTGCAGTGGTCAAGGAGTTGCTTGCACGTGCTGATATACCATGTTCGACCTCCCGGCGACGCTGTTTTCTGTTTCTTTGTACCTTTTTTTTTTGTTTGTTTGGTCTTTGTTTTTTAACACTATTTTTCATTTTGGCCTGTTTTCCTTTATTATTACTGCTGACCCTGCTGATCATGCACTTGGATCAATATATATTTTAAGCTCCTCGGAGTTTTATTTTGGAAAAGGGATTTCAAGAGCTCATGATCTACATACTGACCAAGCTTACGGCCAGAAAAAACCATAAGCTGTCAAGACATGTCCCTCGTCTGAGACAGCTGAATTTTTTCAATGTTAGTTGACATTATGACAAACAACACACAATACACCACAAACTGTACTAATTTACTCCCAACACCCACCAGTGACCCACTGGCGAAATTTAAACTTGCCTTTTGTGCATCGTCTGGATCATCAATATTATTACACTAAAATCTTCACTTGGTTTGCCCCCAAAAAATAATTAAACGAAACAATTTATTGGGTTTTGGGTTTTAATTACAGAAAATAACAGGTGTAGGCCAGAATAGTATTAAAATGCGGTAAAGCAACAAGATTCAATGCTCACAGTCTCTCACAAATACCTGTCATTTAATCCTCTTTCAACGCTACAGCTTAGCGAACTTTAACAGGATTGACATGGGGTTCCACTAGCTCTGAAGAGCTGAAAACGCGCACAATGTAAAGTATAATACATCCTTTGATGAACCTCATATTGTTGTGTCTAAATTCCTCAATCTTGCTGGGCAATGGCCCTCAATAGTGTGACCGGTCGGTATGATTGCCGTAAAATTTGCTCGACGATGGAAACTGAATCTTTAAAATTCATTACACCACTGGACGTTTCATTCCAAAAAAGTACTAAAGTTTAGTTTTCTATGACAATAGGGACCTTAAAATCTTCAAATCCAAGAATTCGGAACATCATTTGTATCCGTCTCTTGGATGAACAGTTTGCTCGCCATTTTGAAAGTCACTGACGCGAGACGTGACGTCATACTGGCAGGCGAACTGAACCACCGATTTCCTTGGAGACGCCTTCACGGAAGCAGTCGAGACGTGACTCCTCGGTGGTCAAATCATTCACAAATTAGAAATAGTTATCACTGTAAGTTTTTAAAAATAGATTGTGCTTGTTAAGTCTATCTCTAACAAAATAGTTTTAAAAGTTTTTCAAATAACTTGTTGGAATTGTTCTGATATTTTATAGATTCCGTGGTAACCTCATCTTCCACTGCTGAAAAGCGAAAAGGACATTCCCAATCAACAGGTGATAGAAATCATATAAATACAAACTGAAGAAAAAAAAAACATTTGAAATTTGAATATGTTATTTGTATCAGTTAAATAGCTTTTCAGTCATTTTTCTACGTGTGACTTTTTGTCTTACCTTTCGGATTAAGTCTCGACTCGTCCTATTTGCCTGGTGGTGCTTGGATGGTACAAATTAGTCAAAGGAAATTCGCGTGAGAATAGAAAAGACGTTTTGTTCTATAAAAGTCAGCCGAAAAAGAATTTTACTTGGAACTATCTAATTATATACTTAATAATAAACTCAATAATAAACCTCTCAATAATTTACTTGGGAAAATTAACCAATCCATCACTTACATATTTAAAGCTAATTATATCCTTTTCTGTACTAGTTAAAAATTCTGAGCGCTGGTCAACCTGCAGTTACAAACGTCACCAACAAAGACAGGCACTTCTTACTTTAAATAATCGCCCCCTTCAAATTAGCTTGCACTTCTCGACTCAAAAGAGAGGGCTGTCTAGAGCGTTTACGGTACATTTAATTACACCATCTGTTTTCTCATTGTTACTGTGTTTGAATTAAATTGCGCACTTCGGTGAATTTGAAAAATTTTTACCTAAATTTTCCTCGCATTTAAAACCTCTCCAGAAGCTTTCTATGAATAAACTCCCTGGAAAAACGTCTTGAAAATGTAAACACAGGGGCTACTGATTTTTTTCCAAAACGTAGGTGCCTATCCATCCTGAATTTTTAGGGGTAAAATACATGGAAAAGTCAGGTGAATCGTCTCTTAAGAAGGAATGCACTCGGACTATTTTCACCCGTTATATCGCTTGCACTTCGTTAAGGCTAGCTCAGGTTCATTGATAGGTGGGTGAATTTTCACGACTTGTTTGGAATAAAGGAATAGTCAGCTTAAATATTGGTCATACGACCATAACAGTTCTTGTGATTACTCTTACCACTATAGAAGAGCCAGTTCCAAAAAGAGGAAAATCGTCAGCAAGCAGTGAAGTTGGACAATCAGTGACCACGTCTCCATGGACTGCAGATGGTATTAACTTTACTGTTTTCTTGTTAAGTAAGATATTCCTCACAGTAGATACTAGGTTCAGAGCTAAAGGACGCAACATTGTTGGCCATTAACTCCGAACATTCTTAGGTGTTAAGTGTTTCATCCGTTTGCACACCCTGTTGCATGTTGTTGAGAGTTGTTCCCAATGTCTCAAACCGTCCTAGGCGCTTACTTCCAGACGGGTTTCCTATCAAGCGAAATATTTCACTGTAAAGTCGCTAGAAACTGATCGCAGGAAAAACTTCCATAAATTAAAGAAAATGGAGAATTAAATCGGTACATCACCTATCTAAATTTCACCAGTTAATGTTTAAACCTTTTCCCCGTGACAAGTGAAGGAGGTTCTTATTTATTAGTACACAAAGAACGAAAACTACATCTACACTACAAAGCGATAGTGATTGGGTGTTGTGTCCGATGCCGCTATTTAGTTGTTACACAGGCCATATCATAGACGACTGTTTTCATGCTATATTCGTTAAAATGAACTTTAAGGACCCTACTGATTCCGACAGATATAGCGGCTTTTTTTGGACTCATAGTCTTACATGAAAAAATATACATATATATTAGTCTCCCTGAAAATTTTTATTGTCGTTCAACTTAAAAAAAGAAAACTAACCTGTACTTGTATCCTGATTTGCTGTAGACTCAATTAAAGATGGTGTCCCCGATGAAGATGTTTTAGAAGAGCTGTCTGTGAAGCTTGGCAATTCTTGGGAACGTGTTGTTCGGCGTCTGAAATTTGAAGACGAAGAAGTTACTGCATTTCACAAGGGGAACAAGGAATACGCTAAAAAAGCTTTGAAAATGTTATTTCGGTGGAAAAGGAGAGATGGCTCTGAAGCAACTTATAGAGTCCTGCACGCTGCCTTGTCTCATAAATGGGTAGGACGTAAGGACTTAGCAGTGATTTTTGTCGTAATCGAGTCTAGTGTATTCTGCACTGTCAGTTGCACTTGAGTGTGCCGCAATTTCCTTTATACATAGATATGTTTAAATTCCTGAATCGTCTAGCCAGTTTTAACTCTAGAATAGCTTATAAAAAGCACATTATAAAACATAAGTGCCATCCGCATAACCGACAAGGCCTTTTGCTCGACCAAAGTCGCCTATTTTTTATTTGTTTAGGTCTTACACTGCTAGAAATTTTCGTTTACGTGTCTTGATACAACAAAAGTTGGAGTTCTCAACAAAAATTAGTTACCTCGAGCTTACAATAAAGATCGCACGAAATATTGTCTTCTGATTTAGTTTTGTTGTAATTCCCTGACCCAGTATCGAAGCGAACTCTTTGTAAGGGTCAACAAATTCAAGAATTAAAGGACAACAAATATAAATTCTTATGGACGAATAATGGTAAGATCTACCTCCGTAAACACGAAACCTCGCAGACATTTACATTTACAACATTTGAAGAATTCGAAGAATTCACTACCCCATCACAATGAAATTGTCACAACTAGTTAAACCTCCCTGTAAACAACTAAGGCAATTAACGATGACTGTCTCGGGTGTTTGGATACTCCTATTTCAAGATTTAGATGGAAGGGAATTTAGGTTTGTAAATAGGTTCTGGTAATATCAATGACTTAATCAGCTCTGGTATTGATGTCTACAACATTCTTCCAAATCGACGAATCTGACCCTGATTTAATGTTGTTAACTCCTAACCTCTGAGTAACAATCCATGACTGCTACTAATAACCTTTTAGCTGGTAGAGATAATGAGTCACTTTTTCTCTAATTTATTGCTCAGTAATGTTAGAAGTTTACCAAAAACCTTCGAGCTCTAACATGACCTCTTATACTGCTTTGATAATTTACCTGATGTAATTGCGGTAACCGAAATTAGACTCAACTGTAACTCATCAGCAAACATAAATTTTCCTAACTACAAATTTACAATACTGATTCCAAAACAATGGCTGGTGGTGCTGGTATCTACATGTCATTTTCCTAACTACAAATTTTACGTTACTGATTCCAAAACAATGGCTGGTGGTGCTGGTATCTACATGTCATCCTCCCTAAATGCTCTTCCTAGATCAGATTTAAACTTTGATTCTGATGGTCAGTTAAAATCCTGCTGGATTGAAATCTCTAGTACAAGAACACAAACCTAGCATAATCGTGGGATGTATATACAGGCACCGCTCGTCCTATCCCAGAGAACAAAATTTAGCTATTTATAATACACAACATGAATTCTTTAAAAAAAAAACAGCCATTTTTGACTCTGCTTTTTTTTTTTTTTTTTTTTTTTTTTTTTTTTTTTCGTGTTTATCGTGTCTTTGGTTAAAAATAATTTATTTCCGTTTGTTTATCGTCGGTGTACTGCTCCATCGCTCTGTATATACAGATCTTTATAACAGATATATTTAGACCAAGGATATAAATATACAACACTTTAGCACGTTTTGTTTGTGCCAAGCCAATCGCTTTATCTCAACATTTTTGACAGATCACGCAGCGGCCGCCAGGTAATTGGAAACGGGGAGAAAGATCGTGATAGGCATCTCGGGCAGGCGCTCCCTCTCCCCTCGCGTGTCTCCCTCGCGCGGCCCCTTCTTCCTTGAGCGGGACTCCAAACTCACATGACTCGACTGGAGAGCATGTCATTTCAAATTGCACTCTGAGTTCGTGTGGTAAGACAGTTCAAGAATCAGTCCAGACTGCCTCCTCAGAAGTGTTCAAAGTTAGCTTAAAAAGCAAACATTCATAGTCGACTAAGTTGGAAGCTTTTTTCAAATCAATAAACAAAGCTCCAGTACTCATTTGCCTATCCAAATGTTCCAAAATATAACCAGTGAGATAAACTACGCAGGACATTGCTTTTCAACTCGATAGTTTACAATATTTCGAAACAAATTGAACGTTTTTGTTGCCCGTTTTAGATAGCTTAAGTGAATTAGAGACGGAAACACATTTAAACTCGTCTTGTCACGGATTCACATTAGGCGGATGAACCATGCCTTCGAAGCTCCGGCGCAGTTACTAATCCTTTATATAAAGGTGGCCATCGCTCATTTGATGCCAAGGGGCAGGAAAACTTGACAGGAGACTTGAAAGCTCTAATTTACTACTTCATTAAAGACACTTATTTAAATTGAAATTTACCATTGGAAATTCTTCAGAGCCGGGGACCCTTGGGGGGTTATACCTCAAATAGTGTGCTGCTGGGATAAACCCTTAGGAATCTAAAACAAACAGAAAAAGAAAGAAACCTCTTTTGGCGGGATAATGGCTACGTTTTTTGGTGATTTATCCACTTGCGACTCCTGCTTCCTCCTTCTTCCGATTGCATACACTTTGGAAGATATGTTTTTCCCAGAATGCAACGCGTGGGATGGGTTTATCCGTCTGATATGTATTCAATACGGATTATACGGCCATATCCTTCCAAACTGATCATCGTCCCGTTTTCACATCAAGATGGACAATCCGTCACTTGTCTATAGTACAGTGTGAAAACGACCAGTATTCCAGAGCTGGGCCTATTGACGCCATGCAAGTAAACGTACGGAATTTTCTTTTTGTCGACGCGTAGATAATAAGGGCCACTTCATATGAGCCCCGTTTCCGAGATCTCGCCTTACCTCTAAATCTTTTGTAATAATTTTTTTATGTGTTTATATGAGAGGGTGGGCTGGCTCGGCTCCCGAGATCTCGGTTTTTCCAATCAGGATCTCGGTAAGCGGACTTGAAATTTTGGCATATGACCACTTCAGCTCTGTTACCGGGATGAAAGCGGGATGAATTCTGGAACTGAACTCGTCCCCAGTATTTTTTACCTTTTCTCATCTCCGAAACCGGGCTCAGAATTCTCATATGAACCCAAGGCGAAATTCATCTCGGTAACTGGGCCAGCCCGGTCAACCGCGCTCATGTGAGGAGGCACTTAATCTGATTACCATTTTCCACTGAGACTGAGGAGATCTTGCTGCAATATTGTTGATGGCAATCAACCGTGGACTAAATAAATCACGGTGTCACCTGCGAATAGGTGGTTTTTGGATTTCACACTGGGGAAGGTCATTTAAATAGGCCACGAATAAAATAACTCACGGTCCTCACGGACCAGCACAGCATAATAAGGATGCTTATCATTAGCGAGGCAAACATTTCGTGACCATTTCGCCGTCATAAGCAGTTAGCGTTAAAGTTTTTCGTACGCGTTCTTGATGGCGGAGTGTGCGACCTCGTCCCCAGGGCGCTTTTCCCTGGCTTAGGAGGTGGGGCGGGAAAAGGCCCTGGCATCGGCCGGTCACATGACCACCAAACACCCAGAATTTGTGGGTGTACTAAATTAGCATACGATCGCATACGATAAACAAAACATCGAAGATGGCGGGTAGACCAGAGTTTTTATCAGTGCTTCGCCGGGTCGGATTTCCCTGAGTAACGGTTACTTTCCACCGTTTAATTTTAAACCTCTTCAAACAAAATGTTTCAAATCTATCCTGAAAGGCCAGGATGTTATTGGAGTCTTACCAACTGGATCTGGCAAGTGGATGCTATTTCACGACTGTACCGTTCTCGCCACGATAAAGCCGGAACAACGAAAGTTGCTCTTGTAAAAGCAACTAAGCACAAAGCCGACCCAGCAACTAATGAGATTCGCGTGGAGAACCGAAACCATGGTCTTGCCGGATCACAAAGTGGCAATAACAAAACAGTCCAAACACTGTTAAGCTTTATTATTCAAAAGCTATTACCAGGGAAGGAAATACGCGCTCCAGTCAAAAGACTCCGGCAAAAGACTCTTATTATCTTTAGAAAAACACCAAGCTGGAGTCTACTTAGTCACAATGCAATACTCCATAGTTGATGCAGCTTCGGTTAAGCTACACTTCATTCTTATAATTTTGGACCTGCAAATCACTATCCGTGATAATTTAACATGCATGCAAGAAAACAAACAAGCTGGGCCCAGCGTGATACAACATTGCAGAAAAACATTACATTCACAGACTAAAGAAAATCGTTTAGTTATTCAGATCCAAAAGGCACTTTGGAAAAAATTGCAACCCTTATTCAACCATAACAAAAAGCTCTACGCTTCAAAATAGGTCAAAGAAAAAATGCTCTTGCGTCAGAGGGAAAATCCTGCCGACCAGAAACAAAACCACAGTAAATCGATAGTGTGCAATGACCTCTCAGTGTGAAACAAGCGGCCCAGCAAAAATGCAGAAACTTCCAGACCATAATCTACCTAGCTAAGAAAAAAACTTATTGGAACAAGCAGCATTTTGGCATGAGTTAAAAGTCGTGTAGGCCTTCCAACCCCTTTTTATTGCGGCTCATCCACATCGAAGCTTTCGGGTGACAGCTTTGATAGACGCTTCGACGGCTGATGCGAGGACGGTGGTGAAAGTTGAACGCATCGCTTTACAGAATATTCTCAGTTAAGATCACACAGCGTATTGTCTACAGATTAACCTCTCCAAATAAACTGATCGATTTTGTCTACGAATGTAACGCCACCCCTCCATAACACTGCCGACCTCGTATCATCCTCAGAAATGTTTATTGACATTGCCACAGGTTTTATAAACTTTCGAATACAGATCTTTTGATAGGCCGGGCTTGCTGAATATTCGAAGCATATAGCGAATCTCATGAGAACCACCACATAGCCTGCAAACTGGGTTTCATAAAGAAATCTTCGTTGAAGTGGACATGCTTTCCGCCTTTTCGATTTCGCTATAATGCATAAATTATTTTCATCTGGCCATTTTCTTACATGAATTACCTAAATCAATCAACCAATCAAAATGACGGATTGGCCGGCCGATGCCAGGGCCTTTTCCCGCCCCACTTCCTAAGCCAGGGAAAAGCGCCCTGGGGACGAGGTTGCGGGGTGTGGTCAAGGTTGCGAGATCAGGAGTGTGCGTGACCTTGTCAGAAATAACCGTGTCATTCTTCAGGAGGATACATTTTCCCACAATTTGTAAGTTATTTTAGGAACAATATTTAGAAGAAGGCTGCTCAGCTGAAACTTTTTATGGGGCTTACATGATATAGACGATATAAGTGGAGAAATAAAGAATAAATAAACGACCCTATGAAATAATTTGAATTCCTTAAAACTAAGAGTGAAATGAAAGTGAAGTACACATTTTTATCAATAAAAAATATAGGAAAACATTCAGATTTTACACTAGCATGTCGAGTTACAAGCAGCTGATTAGTAGAGAAAAACTTAATATGATAACCACACTTAATCTTGCTTTAACAACTACTCCAAATCACCAAGGCTTCATACTCGATCTCTCTTCGTGACAGTCTATATCATGCATTACAAAGAGAAATCTGGGATCTGGGGACTAAAAACCGGATCCTTCGTGCGTCATATGACAAGGAAGTAACCAACGGCGACAAGGGACTAATTTTAGACGAAACGAAAGGACGCTTTCTTCCACAGCCGTCTAATAATTCAGCCGTTAGATTATTTCATCAGCCTCCGCTGAAGTCTGATTCAGGTATTGTACTTTTGTTACGATTAGGCAGTCTAACGTTACTTTATCGCCACTTACTCTTCTTAGTCTTATAATGCTAAATCAACGTTCGTTGGCCTGTCTAACACTGTAAGAGTCAATACATTTATATTGGAGATCAAATTAACAACGGAAAGAAGCTTCCAGAATTATTTATTGTCTTTATGCAGCAATTTCAAGCCTCGAATCATGATTCTTTAGTTTCACATACTACAGTGTTGTAGGAGGTTTTGAAAAGTTGATTTGCCGGCGACAAGTACACTTTGTACGGAACTGGGCAAGAGAAACAGAAGAGAAATTCTATACAATGGAGCTTCCGTGAGATTTTGAGATCGTATGAATATTGACTCCAGAAAACCAGAGTCACAAAAATAAAGTTCTTAATCATGTTTGTAGATTTCACATTAGATTCAGGTTTACACTCTGGAAAATTCAGCTCTCATTAGGTATTTCTGGTCCAGAATAGTTCTTCGATATTATCAACAATTTAAAAACGACAAAATCACCCTCTTGCGATTGTCATAAATGACTTCGTTAATTATGGCTTAACCTCTGTTTTACTGTCGGAGTTGGCACTAGATAGATTTAAGCTATACACCGCTCTCTCAGGATTTAGAATGTTTCACTAAAAGATAAATTAAGAAGACTTCCTAGTTAGATACACTTTTATGTTAGAATATTTTCACGTAATTTCTGGTGATGGTACCTTCCTTTCATCCGTGACGTCAAAGGCAAAGCAATGCCTACAATTTACTGTGTTTGCCTACGGAACGTGTCTGCGTTAATTCTGGAAATATAGGCCTTATCTTTCAGTCAATTCCAATTGCAAGCAACGGCCTCTTATTGCAGATGTGGGTAGTAAATGATCGCTTATGGATTTATTTCAAAAAGCAGCTACACCGAAACGGTCGTTGCTCTTGAAGAATGTAAATGAATACAATATCTGCACATAAAATGAATACGGTCCGACAAATTTACAGAATTTAAGATGAGTGCGTCTTATGAGCCCGCAATTGTTGCCACGTCGCCAATGAATTATTGCTTTTCTTTTTCTTTTTTTTTTCGGAAGAAATCTGAAAGGAGTGTACGAACAGGTAAACGCACTTTAAGTCACTTTATTTAAGTGTACCTCAACCAGTACACGCGGCAACTGGCCTTAACATCGATTAATCAACTAATTCCCTGAGCAACTACTTGAACCAATATTGCATTTTACTTATATTAAAGCATTTGCAGTCATCGAACCGAATCAAATTAATATATATCTCATTCAGTCAAATCTACGAACTTCTACATCATCCCCTCAACAGGGTAAATCCTGTGTATCTAACTTATATTATGACTGTATTTCTGCGTTACTGAGCGAGCTCGAGTAGGTCACTGAAATCACCAGATTTTCAGGATTACACTGAGTTTCAAATTACCCGCAGTTATCAGTACCTATGAAAGCACAGGCAGCTCAAGCTGAGTATCCTTAAAATGCCTGTCATTATTAAAATAGATACTAGTAGTAACCAAGTGTTACGGAGTGCGGGCGAACATATACGTTTACCTTAAATTGCTTGAAGTTGAGAACCGCTTTCATAATTGTGTACGTGAATAACAAAGCCCTTGTCAATAGTTCCAGTATCAACACAATGAGTCACGGTGGGTCATGAACGTGAAATTTTATTGTTGGTTTTCACATGACGTCACTAAAATTCAAACTACAAAACTATCGATCTTACTGAGATTTTACTTTCATGATATATTACAGCAGCTGAAAACTATTTTTCACAAAAATTTTCGCTTAAAAAAGGGTTCTTGGTTTTGTGATAGAGTACGCTTGAATTTCTAAGCTACTGCGTGACGAGGCATTTACATGACGGCCGACAGAACTGTTTGTAGGTTAAAAAAGTGACGTATTTCGGGGAATTTTGCTATCTAAACAGTTCATGTAATTGGAAAAAGTATTACTTTAATGTTTATGAGTTCCTCGAGGAATAAATTCACGCTTTTGTGCCAAAACTCGGTAACAGTTGTTTTTGTTGGTTTCCAGAAAAAGAAAAACTCCCTGCGGTGAAATTTGAAGAACTGATGGCTTCAGACGCACCTGAAGGAGGGGGAAGCAATGCGGCCCTTCTTGATGTTAGCTTTGGATGGCCATTCATCTTCCGCCTTAGAATTAATGATCCCGAGACGGTTAGATCCTTGTCATCTAAGGTTGCTAATGCGCTTGGTTTTGGGTTAGTTGCGACTGGCATAGGGATTGGCGTCCTTTGTTATAAACATCCTGAATTCGTGATGGGAATTGTAGAAAAAGTTTTTAAAGCACCAGGGCTTGAAGTAGGAAGTGTTACACCTGGCTCACTTCTTGTGGAGTTGCATTGTTATAGCGAGGAGAGCTTCCGATCATTCATGGAAGATTTCGAGGCAAGAAAAGTGCAGGAGCGGTTGAATAAAGAGTTTGAAAATAGTGGTTATATTGGGGAGGAGCTAGAAGTGACCATCACCAATTACAAAGAAGCCGAAAAGTTCTTGGAACAATTTTCGAGGTATGCGGTCGCTTTGCATCTATTACCTAGATACAATCGGACTTGTTTATACTAGTAGGTTGAGTTTGATCGTCCGGGTGAACATTGTCCTGAATAGGACTGTTGTTGTTGACAGTGACTGACGTTTCGACAACCTGTGCGGTAGTCATCTTCAGAGTCAAAGTGGGTTGTATCACGTCAGTTAATGGTATTATACTCTGGTTATTGATCTGATTGGTCAATTATCTGTCAGTTAAATCGTGATGTTATTGGCCATGAAGACTCGTAATCAATAATTGGTGCGTTTCGATCCAGTCGTCTTTTGTTAGTCAAATTGTCAGTTCTCCAGTCGTTCTCTCGTAGTTAGTTTTGCTTGATCTCGTCAATAAGTCGTTTGTACGGCGCTGGTACCTGTGGGGTGTTGGTAACTGTTGGTAAATGCTGCGACTGCCAGGCTTCTTACATTACCAGCTATCAAACTCAACCTACTTTTGAAATGACTCCTGGGTTCAAACCTTTCACAGTTCTTGTTTATACTAGTTATGCAATCCTTTCTCTTGGTTTAACGTGAAATATCCCAAGAGTGATTTTTCGTAGTATAAACACGAGCCTTTAGATGAGTGTGTAAACGAAGACAAATCATGTTACGAGAGGAATATTCACGGTATACCACGAGAAAGCATTGCATAAATAATTTATCCCATGCCACTCAACATGCCCATCAAATTTTCATAGGAAACCTTGACATCACAGGTAAACTCGAAGAAAGTCACTTTAAATACAACTCGAAGAACAATTCCCAAATGAACAGGCTTTCTTCTGATACCTGATGTTTTTGTTCACCTCTGTCTGCTTTACCTGCGTCCTTAAGAAAATGTTAAGACAGCTGTCGAACGTTTCTAACGGGATTTCAGGTAGGCTGCATTCTTTATGTATACCACAGGGGAGGGATTGCCTGCGTGCAGACGTCTCCTATTTCCTTTGTTGCACGCGCAAAAGGGACGTCTGCGTAACGCCGTCGCTAATCGTGTTCCAGCGTCCCACGTCCCTATTCCGCGTGCAACAAAGGAAATAGGAGACGTCTGCACGCAGGAAAGGGAGGGAGGGCAGAGGATTTTTAGGAGGGATCTTGAATTTTTTCAGAGAGAAAAGAGGAAGATCCGAATGCAATAATTGTTTTATTTTTCATTAAAAAATCCTAGTTTGAAAAAGAAGCTGAAACAGGCTTACCTTGATCGATATAAAGTCTTCTTTTACCTGTATCTTGGCAAGTTCAGGATAAAAAGAAATGTTTAGTTCCGCAGATGAGCGTCAAATAGCAAATGTTATCCTTCGAGTTGTTTTCTTGCTGTTTTTGTCATCTTCTTAGGAAGTAGTTCGGCTATTCTTCTTCGCGAAACGTGTGAAGTGTTCTTGAATTTTGCATTGCACTACCGACCAAAACAACGCAACCTTCTCCTCAGGGCCGTTGGTTGCTGTACTATGTATTCATGCCATTTTCCAGATATCGCAAAAGGTCTTTCAAATTTAGTCAAGACTAGCTGGTTACGGAGACAAGAACGCTCTAAAAAAACGGTTAAGTCTAGCTTACTTGGGGATTGGAGAAGAAATAAGACGCTCTAATTTGGTATCCTGACAATTTTTCGAAGTTCATTTTCGGTTTTAAAGGATTGATATAATGCTTGGGAAACGTCTTAAGTTCCGTAGCAAATAAAGAGAAGGACTAAGTAGACCCTGCAAGGGAGGCGACGAGGAATCCTAGGAATTCAGCTTGAGCAGGAGCCGAAAAATATTCCGCGAAAGATATTTCTATAAATAGATTTTCAAGGAAAAGGGTTGACTTGAAGAGCTTATATGGGAGATGAAGGCTCCGAGTAACCGGCTTCTGGCTTGTGTTGGTCTTGGCGAAACAATAACCGGTTCATCTGTTTGAAGCAGCCAGTTGCAGTAAAGATCTTGAATTAATTTCGTTTGTTTGAAAAACTTTGAAAACTTTAAAAAATATTTTTTTAAGCATGTGCTTTTAGCTTGGTCACGTTTTTGGTCACGCTGCAGGACCAATCTATGCAGCATCTTCAAGATTTTTTTTACCGACAACTGAACCGTCGTATACTTAAGTTTTAAGCTTTTTGAGCTGAGTATCATCTGAAGAATTATGGAAATCGAGGAAGGTGTTATCCGCCGAGGCCGATTACACCCTCCTCGATTTCCATAATTCTTCAG
Organism: Porites cylindrica; assembly: GCA_964035525.1. NCBI lineage: Eukaryota > Metazoa > Cnidaria > Anthozoa > Scleractinia > Poritidae > Porites > Porites cylindrica. Next base: position 49,717,981 of record OZ037776.1, on the reverse strand, counting down.
ATGATACAAAAGCCGAATTCGATAATTGTTTTATTATCCGATAGTTTGTAGTCTATAAAGTGTATCACACGTTTTTCAGTGAATGCACTGCACAATACCTGAACTCGAACCGCACAATTTGTATAGATTTAACAATTTGAAGCTCTCCTAGGTCTGTTTCCAAAGAAATCAAACGGTACCTTATGGTAAATTCTTATTTAGATACAGTGATGCATAAATGTAAAGGCTAATTTACGCCTAACTGTTCGCCTTGGCCCAACGGAAAGGAAACGATAAACTTAAGACGAACACAAAAGTTGGCCCGATTTTTCTGTAGGTCTTTCCTTTAGACAGAAATGTTGACTCTAGAAATCGTAACCTGTAAATTGGTTGCTACCGGGGAGTATTGTGCATTAAAACGACTGTTTTTGCTGTATACTTAAGCTTGATGCTAGAGTTTTCATTTCTGGGTGTGTTTAAAGGATATTTTTTCTTAATCACCCAGCCCCCACCTTAAGGGGAGGCTAAACCTATATAATATATTTATTATTATTTTATCATATTTATATTTATTATTTGTCATGCGAACACGCGAGTAATTAAAAAATGACAATTGGTAGCCTGAGTATCAGGCTTCTTTAGGATCGGGCAGGGAAGAGAGAAGCGAAAAGGAGGACAGCGAGGACAGAGCTCAAACAAAAGAAAAAAAAAAGAATAAAGGCCAGAAGATATAAAGAACACTATGCAACATTTAAAAACTCCTTTCGTTTTTAACCAGAGTACCAGAAACTGCTAGAGTTTATTTAAAAAGGTTACTTTAAAATTACTTTATCTCGCCTCAGCTGAATCTGATAGGAGGTCATCCCTCACAATACATAAAGCTCAGTGCTGCAGGGTTTGAAAGCCATCCTTTGGTAGTTTTTTACTTCAATTTTCTTGCTAGCCTAAGAACTGGGAGAGATTTTTTTTGCTGATATAGTTGAAATGATTCAAAGAAGAAGTCGTATACAAGTTCAGCAGTTATTTTTTCGCTAACATGGCACTATGGTGGAGTAAGCCGTATTTTTCAGAGGAGCTCTTACCTCACTATCATCCGTATTTTAGGCGACTCCTCTGCTGAAGCATTCAGCACAGTTTGCTATTTTCTCTCAGTCCCTCAGATCAAGATGGTTTACACGCACAAGTACAGGCATAGGCATACGAAATTAAACTGGTGCCACGAAGACATAAGCACAAGAAAAGGAAGCTTTTGAATTGAAATTTTGCTTATTTGTACACGGCTTTGTCTTTTCATACATGACCAGTGCGATGCAAACATCCAAGCTTAAGCACAAGCAGCAAAAACAGCGCTTGTCACTAAAACCTTAGCCCGAATTTCATCCGATTACTTCGAGTCGTTATTACTCCCTCGGTAACGTCTGAATCGACGGGCCGTTAATGCCGTCCAGTGACGTCACTACTCTTTGCTTAATTCATGCAAAAAGTAAAACACAACTTTCAAGTGGCAAACCAAGAAATATCGTTTGGAAATGTCTACATGATACATAACAGCTGACAGAATTACTTTACTCGATCTTTTCGATCGTAATTCATGTTTAACATTCAAAATATCAACTGCATGCAGTACTCTGAACCGGTTGTAATTGAAATAAGTACATACACAGAACACTTAGTTCAAAAACACAACGATTTCCTTCAATTGAAATGAAGCTATTTGGTCCTTAACGAAGAAAAAAGGAAACAAAGAAACAAGAAAGAAAAGCTAACAGAATCATTACACTTGACGGTGAAAATTATTATAACAAGAAGGTCGAATGACAACGTGACATTGGTCTCAGAAACTTCGCATAAACAAAATCACTGCGGAAACCACAAAGCGGCTCTAAATGAAAAACCTACCGACTCTCCACATTGCATTCACAGTTCAATTTAGCAATTCAGTTTGGAAGACAAGAGCAATTTTGCTGTTTATGATAAAGATTATCGAAATGTTTGAACTCCACGCAAGCATGCTTACCGATGCGATCCGCTGAATATCGAGCGACAATCCCGCTAAAATTTCTCATAATTATACGTAATTATGCGAATGTTTAGACAATCAACCAATAAAAATCTCTACCCGGTTTTCGGGTAGTAGTGACGTCACTGGACGGCATTAACGGCAGGTCGATTCAGACGTTGCTGAGAAGAGAAAAGGATTCGAAGCAATCGGATGATATTCAGGCTACTAAAACCTTTTACTCCTTCCATCTAAAATTTCTCCTTATGAGCCTTCGAATTTTATCCGTTTTATGTTTTGTGCACGTGTAAACATTCTTGTACTTGTGCTGCTTACACTGCAATTAAGGTGGCTCGACTGGATTTTTTAGGGAGTATACCTTCCCACTTTGAGTGTTTACCACGTCGGCATTAACAAAGGTTACCACAGCTACACTGAATAAAGATGAAAATTTGTTATATATGATCCATGCTTTACTGACATCAGAATTATCATGACAACAAAATAACGTTTTTTACTTGCCTTTGTATTTCTCGGTACTAGGAATTTTTTTCAGAAATCGCTTAAGGGAACTTGTTCTTCGCTTACTTGCCTCAATTATTGCAATTGTGGCCAAAGTAGTCCCCCTCTTTTTTTCGCACAAAGTTTCAAATGGAATCAAACCACTATGAGATGAAACTGCATCTCGAGACCTCATCATTTTCTTTAGATACTGATTAGCTAATTATGTCGATAGCATGTTTATTCACTGTTTTTATGACACTTAAATCTTTGTTTCAAAATATCTTCAAAATGCTCTCATAGAATTTGATCAAACTTTGCCATAATTGAGGCAACTATAAGGGAGGTACAAGCTCCCTTAAGCGATTTCTGAAAAAAAAAAATCCAAGTACGGAGAAATACAAAGGCAAGTAAAAAAGGTAATGGTGCCATTATGTTGCCATGGTAACTCTAATGTCAATAAAACATGGAGGGCAAATTTTCATCTTTACATAGTGCAGCCGTGGTAGCTTTTTTCTGATATCTTTGGTAATGCCGACGTGGTAAACACTCGAAGTGGGTAAGTATACTCCCTTAAAATCCAGTAGAGCCACCTTAAATATCCTTATGTTTTACTTCGTAACAAATATTGGCCAGCTCTAAAATCTACATGTTATGTATTTATTCAGACAATCCAAAAGTAGTAAACGCGACATCAGGAAAAGGGAAGTATCCGATGACAGAGACCCAACCGTAGCAGGTAAGTTTTGACAGTTTTGGTTACTTAAAGTTTTTAGAACCAATTGGAAGACAGTTCCAGCTGCGAATACACCTTGCCTTTTGAAGGAATTCGAATTTGTCTGCAAGAAAAAAGAGGCCATGACGTCATTGCTGAGAAAATTTGGCCGATAAAATAGCCCCTGCCTCCAAGTCGTTCCAGAATTTTATAAACAGTGTGCCCTCAGACTCGCTGTCAAGTTTTACTCATGTCACCGCCGATGAACTCAAAACAATAACAAAAGGTTTTAAGGACGGTAAGGCCCCCGGAGCTGACAACATTCCAATTTCTATTATCAGAAAAACACTCGACCTTATTTCAGATGCGCTTCTATCAATTATTAACCTATCTTTGTCATCAGGAGTTTTTCCAGATAGACTGAAAAGGTCTAAAATTATTCTGTCGTTAAATCTGTTAACGTTAGCCTAGTACAAAACTACTGACCAATTTCTATACTTCCTGCCTTTTCTAAAATTTTTGAAAGAGCTGTCTATGATCGCATATTTCAATTCTTAGTCGAAAATGACAGATTATTTAAACATCAATTCGGTTTTCGTCCTGGCCACTCTACTTCCCACGCTTGATCAACTTTGTGAACAAAGTTGCTAACGCCGTTGACTGCCAAAAATATTTAGATGGTACATTTCTTGACTTATAGAAAGCCTTTGATACGCTGGATAACGCAATACTACTATCAAAATTGGAAGCATGTGGCATCACTGGGACAGCCCATCAATGGATAACTGACTATTTTCGTAATAGAATACAATTCGTCCAAATTGACGATTCTAAATCCGATGCTTTAAAACAAATTTGAGGAGTACCGCAAGGCTCTAAACTATGCCCATCTTTTTTCCATTATTTACATCAATGATCTCCCAGCCACCTCAAATGAACTCGAATTCACATTATTTGCTGATGACATCAGTATATTTTTTAACATAGTGACTTACATGTACTTACCTCCCATCTTAACGACCAGCTCCACAATTAAAAGCCAGTAAGTTATCAATCAACGTTAAGAAAACAAAACTAACGATTTTCAGACCAAGGTAAAAAACGTTACCTATCACAAGGTAGATTATGATAGAAACAATGTACTTGAACAAGTAGATAATACTAAGTTCCTTGGAGCTTATATTGATCAGCACCTTTCGTGGAAAACTTGTGTTAATTTTATTGTGGCTAAGATTTCTAAATCTGTCGGGTTACTTCATAAAGCTAAATACTATTTGCCCTCAAAATCTCTTGTTACACTATACTATGCTCATATTTAACAATTATTCTTTGAAATCGAGGTGAATAGTGGCAAAATATTTACCGAGCCGCGAAAGCGGCGAGGTAAATATTCCCAAAGCCACTATTCACCGAGATTGAGAAGAATAATTGTTTTAGTATATACACACGAAGTGATCTCAACAAAATCAGAAAGGAAACCATTCAAAAGTAGGATTTGATTGACAGATCAAATCACGCGTAAGTTTAAAAATAGATCTTTGCAGAATTTTCAAACATGGCAATTCACAAGTTTACTCATTTCGCAAACAACAGCGTAATGGCTTCAATGGAATCGCTAAAAGTTTGAACTGTTTCCTTACCTGAGAAAAAAAGTAGAGCTGTGTTGTTTTCTGTTGACTCGCCAAGTTTATAGCCAAAAGGGCATGTTGTGTCGTTCTTCGCATGAAGTGCTGACAAAAATGGCGGCTCGGTTGCTCGAGGTAAGAGGTCGTCTTCCTGTATCATTCTTTTTCCTGTTTACTTGAAATGTAGAATTTCTGCAAACATTTCCTTTTAAATTTGTTTGTCATAAATAAACTTCGATTTTTGAGCCAAAATTTTCTTCTTAGAAAACGCTGAGTTCACGAAACGGCTTCTTCTACGCGAATACACGGGAGTTGTAAACAATCCATCGAGCACAAAACTCCTGCTACAGTAAATTGAAAAACGCCGTATTGAATCCTTCCAAGTCTTTTCTTGCCTTAAAAAAAGTCAGCCCTAGGATTTTGTCGACTATTAAAAGATCGTTCTCTAAAAAAAACGGGAAAAACACCGAGCTCACACATTATCCACTCGCTAGGAGGTGAATATTGTTGAATAGTCCGAGATAGCGAACCAATCAGATTGCTTAAATCACCAAGATCACTGAGTGTGTATATACTAATTATCCATATCTTACTTACTGCAATTTAATTTGGGCCTCTACTTATATCAACAACCTGCAACGAATTTACCTACTACAGAAAAGAGCAGTCCGGGTGATCTCTAACGCTGACTACAAGGCTTGAATAAACCCCTTTTGGCAAATTTGAAAATTCTTGATGTTTTTAGTATCTACTTTCTCCAAGTAAGTTCTTTCATGTACCTGTATCATAATGATGCTTTACCTATTTCTTTTACTCAAATCTTTCAAACTGGAAATCAGATTCATCAATATTCAACCAGATACTCTGACTTTTACCGATCTCATACCTGTAGAACCAGTGCCGTAGCCAGACCAAACGGCCAACCGAGGCAGGCGGGAGTTGCTAGGGGGGTTCGGGGGCATGCCCCCCCCCCCCCCCCCCCCCGAGAAATTTTGAACTTTAGTCTCTCGGAAATGCGATTTGCAGCGTTTTCTGGGCCTTTCGGTAACTTTTTTTCGAGTTAATTTAAGTGGAATTTAAAAAGCAATAATCAGAAACAAGCTACATAATCTGGGTGACCGTTAACCTCGCCAATGGTTTTGATCAGTATTTGTTCAAAAAAAATTTGAGTTAACGTACGTAGCCCCTTGAGATCGATGATGTGGTAATTTTTTCATAGTATATTGACTGAATTGCTGAATTCTTTGAAATATCATGATGCGTTAAAAATATCCGATGATCGCTTATGTAAAATAAAAATGATCGGCGAAATTCGTCAAAATTTTACCGAGGCGAGTGCCTCGGTTGGCCTCATACTAGCTACGGCGCTGAGAACAAATATTAAACAATTTTCGATCCTGTTTCAAGGTCCTATAATATGGAATTCATTACCGAACAACATCAAAAACGGCCCGACTTTTAATATAGTCAAGCGTGTGATCAAAACATTTTTAAGGGTCAGACAGGATGCAAACTAAATACCTTAGCACCTTATATCTATATTTTCTCTTAAACACTTAAAATACTCGTCTTTTTTCTTTATTTTAAATGCCGTCTAGTATTTAAATTAACGGTGAGGGGGAAATCTCTATTCCTCATAAGCTCGGCTTTTCGGAGATTTCCCCGCCACAGTCACTCCTTCTATAAGTTGTATCTTAATTTTAAATTTAATGTTACTTGACCTATTTCTTATCTTTTTGTTCTACTTGTAATTTATTCTGTGTGGCAAAATAATAAAATAAAATGCTGAAAATAGACCGGCGGCCATATTGAATTACTTAGATTTAAGGAGTATTATGGGATGCCCAGGGGGCATGAGCGCGATCCGATATACTCGTTCAGTATTTACGCGCGCTTTTCGGGCCAATTTTTCTGTAAGTTTTCCTAGAAAAAACAATGGTTCTGCCGTGTTTGGATGTAATAATGATCGCCTTTTTCCTGAGAAATATACAGTGAAGTTCTCTTTTTGCCCGAAAATCGCGCGTAAAGACTGAGCTAGTGCCCCGTGGACATCCCATAATACTCTTTAAATCTAATAAATTCAACATGGCCGCTGTATCGGTATTAATTATTTTTTAAGTTGAAGCATAACGACAGAACTTAAAAGATGGATCAATGCCAGACTTAAGTTTTTAAACCTTGAAAGTGCCTAACGTGCGGTTTATTGTCTTCCTAGGCTCAAAAGCGACAGTTGAGCGATATTTTTCCGGGGCAATCTCATCTTCCACCGCCGCAAAACGAAAAGGAGAACTCCTATCAACAGGTGATTGAATTAATATAAATCACAGATACAGATGTGTCAGTCAAATACCTTTTAAATAATTTCTTTTTTCCGTGCATGATTGTCCTTTTGCTTGCCTTTCGGATTATTTTGTCGGAAGTTTGTACTTGCGTTATCGCCAAGAGTAAGTTACCACTCTCGTCTCAGGGTCTCGTTTTTTTGTTTTTTTTTTTTTTGTTTTTTTTTGGGGGGGCGAGACGCTCGTCTCGTCCAAACAAACGAAAACAAAATACAATAAATCATCTGATGGTCACATTTTTATGCTATGGAAGGATTTACACGATACAGTGCCGTGGGAAACGCCATTAATACAATGAATACGTGTGACTTATAAACTAATCTAATAAAAATTCCTGAATTAATCTATAGTAACCTACTTTTGAGCGGAACTGTATACTTTACTTGAAATAACTTTCATAACTTTCGATTAATCCTGGCCATTGGTGCTTTTCTAAGGAGATTGGGGTGAGAATGAAAAACACATTTTAATGTACAAATGTCAATTAAAAACGAGTGTGCTTAGACAGGCATGACCACCTGATTATCAACATGGACGTATTCGTACAACCAATCCATCATTTACATTGTTAGATCTAACCTTAAATCTAGTCACACATTTCTGACGGCTGACCCAAAATTATAGTTGTCTTCCAACACGACAAGACAAGACAATGCTTTATTTGGAGGAGGATTCTACTTGTTCTTGGCTACTATGAATGTGGTCCCCGGCTACTTTCATTGGAAAATAGAAAAAAAAAATAGAACCAAAAGAAATCCGTAGCTGACTCCAGTAATGTAGCAGCTGGTCATAAGGTGTTTCCTTATTGGTCGCAGTAAACAATGAGAAATAATGATAAACAATGATGTGCGATACTGTTTCACAGTTAGGGTATAGAACCAATTGGCTTTTACGGTTAGGAGAGGTGCCAGCTGTTTGATGCCATGACTACTTGTTGTATTTACCCAGAAACTAGAAATCTGAAGACAACAATATCTTGATTCCGAAATGAAATAATCTCCCCCTACAAATTAGCGTCCCGAATCAAAAGAGGGGGCTATCTCCAACGTTTACGGTACATCTAGTTACACCATCTATGTTATTTCATTGTTGCTGTGTTCAACTTTGCGCACGTACATTGAAAAAATTTGGACATAAAGTTTCCTCGCATTTGAAACCTCTCCAGAAGCCACTATGAATAAAATCTCTTGAAAAACGTCTATGAAAAATGTAAGTACAGGGGACAGAATTTTTCGAAAGATGTAGCTGTCTAGCAGCCTATCCATTCCGACTTTTTAGGGGTAAAATACCTGGAAAAGTTAGGTTAATCTTCTCCTAAGAAGCAATGCACTCGGAATAACATTTTCAGCCGTTATATCGCTTGCATTTCATTAAGGCTACCTAAGGTTCATTTATAGGTGGGTGAATTCTCACAACATGTTTGGAATAAAGGAAGAGTCAGCTTAAAATAATGGTTATACGACCATAACAGTTATTGTGATTAATCTTATCGCCTTAGAAGACCCGGGGACACTCACTTATTTGGCCTATACGGTTATGTGCAGCTGCACAGGGTGTTTTCAGGGTCTTGAGTCTTAAACAGGGTATATAATTTTGCTATTGAGCGTCTTGGACAGGGTGTGAATTTTGGCGGTGTGCGGTGTACGTGTGAAACGAAGTTTTTTAAAATAATCTAATATTGATCTGTCAGTAATCTCAAAAAAAATTCTTTTTGCATTTATGTGACTCCAAAACAAATTAAATAAATATGTTTTTTGCCCATTTTGCGTTGTATTTTATCTATCTAGAGCCACTTCCAAAAAGAGGTAAATCATCAGCAAGCAGTTTAGCTGAAGAATCAGTAGCCACGACTTCAAGGACTGCAGATGGTACGTATACTGTTAATCTACCCATACCCGTGAAAGGAAACGGTGTATCTTATGGTCTCTATTACTGGCCATTACCTCCGAACATTGTTAGGTACGTGCGAAGTGTTTCTTCTGTTTGCACACCCTGGTGCATGTTGTTAAGAGTTCTTGTACAATGTTTGAAACCGTCCAAGGCGCTTACTTCCAGGCATGAAAAACTTCCATAAAAGGCTAGGTCCTCGTGCACCGGTTAACGAAAATTGCGTGACATCGGTCAATCGAAAGATAGCGTGACAGTTTCATAAATAAACCATTAAAGAAAATTTCACAAAATTCGGTTGCATAGCTAACTGACAAATCCACATTTTCAGCAATAAAAAAACCGTTAAACTGTCATTCATTCTCAAGACTTCCATTTCAGTTGTCACGCTATCTTGGATTTGACCGGTGTCACGCAATTTTCTTTAAAAGAGGAACCCATTGTCTTTCATGTTTATAAGATTAGCTTGAGCATACTAAACACAAAAGAAATAAGCAATGTCTAAAAAAACACTAATTTCCCAGGAAATGGTTGAACAGGCGACTTGACGATGTTTCATCGATTACTATGCTCGCTTGTATTTTGTCTTCGACCTGGCCTACGATTGACTCTACGCAACCTTTCTGGCACGCTAGTGTTTTTCCCGTTCCAAAAGGGGCAGTAGCAATACGCTCTTCTCACGTATGGTAATACGCCCGTCTAACCTCGTTTTTGAGTAAAAAGTCCTTTGAAATGCTAATCAGACGACGTTTTCGTATTTGAATTTCAAAAGAATTTTTACCCGTAAACGAGGTTAGACGGGCATATTACCATATGTGAGAAGAGCGTATAAGGTGAGGGTTTGCCTTCTCCTCGTATGAGCCAAGAAGCTTCAATGTTGTATGAGCCAGCAAAGAGCTTGTGGATACCAGGGCAGAACAAAGCAACATCTCGCTCGTTGTGCCATTGCTACAAGCAAACGCCGTCAGCCATTGACGAAGACGTTAGGATAAAATTAAACTTCGTCGATAGGAAGGCGAATTTGGCCCAGCTGCGACTCCAGTTCCGCGGTCGATGTGACATTACTTTATGTGTGCATGATATACACACAAAAAGCGGAAGCTCAAGGGTTTAAATCTATGTACGATGTACGTTATAATCAGCTCCTTTGAAAGCGGGAAAAGCTGGCAGGAACTCGAGAGGCTTGGGCCCAAGAGTGCCCTTTCCCGTTCCAAGGCTTCTCGGAGCCCAAAATGGCCCAACTGGCCCAAATAGCCCAGATGACCCAACTGGCCCAAATGTCCCAAATGATGACCAAGATGACCAAAATAACCCAACCATGAACCAATGCCGTCATTTCATTATTTAAAAAAAAGAAAAAAACATTTATTATTTATTAAGTTATCCAGTCGCCATTTTATTACTGCATGTGTTATTATTTTCAAGTCATCCAGCTGTCACACTATCTTTCGGTTGACTGATGTCACGCAATTTTCGGTAACCGGTACACGGGGACATAACCCATAAAAGAAACTGGCGAATCAAATCGGCCAGTTAATGTTTGAACTTTTTCCGCCGTGACAAATGAAGGAGGTTCTTATTAATTTGTACACAAAGCACAAAAACTACTTCTACACTACAAAGCGATAATGAGTTGATTTTCTCGTGTGTCCGATGCTGCTATTCAGTTGTTACACAGGCCATATCATAGATGACTGTTTTCACGCTATATTCGTTAAAATGAAATTTAAGGACCCCACTGATTACGACAGATTTATGGAGTGATTACATGGCTAATTTCAGCCCGGGCTGAGATATTGTTGCGATTACATGACAAATTTCAACCCGGGCTGAAATACAGGGTGTCCCAAAAGTTCGTTCCTCTAGTTTATGAGACTGTAATGTAGTCTGTTTGGACTTGGCAACACCGCTGACCAATAGCTACCACAAGCCTACCAACAAATTCAGACAGGTTCAAGTTGTCCTACACCGCTGGCTGATCCTCGTTGCGTCAAGGATTCTCCAGCGTCATCAGTTAAATCTGGTTACCTTCTTTGGTCAAAAATAAATCCAAAGTATTCTTGTAGACAGATAAACGCAAAATGCTTGCCTCCAGCGTTTGAGTAGTTAGATTGGAGAGATGCTTGCACGTGGAAAAGCATTGTAGACTGAGAATTTCTTTCAGCTCCAGTTACTTTTTTGATCGTTAATATATTTATGTACAAAAATATTTTCTTATTTATTCACATATTTATTTCAGTATTTTATTTTTTTTGGTTGTCGGATATTTATCCCTAGGTTTGTCATGCTTTCTTGTAATACATGTGACCTTTAGTTTAGCTAAAGTAAGCGGAAGAAGAGCCAGCACCAAGAACAAGTAAAACGACATTAAGTAGCAATCCCAGTGATGCTCGGAAGATGTCACGTTAGGTCACGCATTTCCTTATATGGATTGCGTTCCCTCGTGGCCTTCAGTCTGTTAGACTGGCTACCATCACATGGTGTTCAGAAGTGCGGATTTTATAAAAATGGATAATTTTCACAAACCCAGTGCGTTGAGTTTCGACGGAAATACGTCCGAAAATTGGAGAAGATTTAGGCAGCAATACGAGATCTACTTAACAGCTTCGGCAAGAGAAAAGAAAGATGACGCGGTCAATTTAGCTATTTTGCTCAACTTCGCCGGCGAAGATGCCATTGAGGTGTTCAATACCTTCCAGTTTCCCGAGGGCGACGAGAAAAAGCTAGGCAAAGTGCTTGAACAGTTTGAGGGTTACTGTAACCCCAGGATAAACGTGGTCTTCGAGAGATACCAGTTTTGGCAAATAACACAGAAGGATTCGGAAACCGTCGATCAATTTGTCAGGCGTTTGAAAAACAAAGTAAAATCATGCGAGTACGAGTAGGTCGATGACATGGTAAGAGATAAGTTCGTGTTCAGTATACGTGATTTGGCTGTGAAGGAACGACTGTTGAGAGACGAGAAGCTTACTTTAGAGAAAGCGATTTGTATGGTGAGAGCGTCTGAAGCCTCGAAAAAACAGATTAAAGCAATGGCTCCAAAAGGACACAGCAATGAAAATCCCCCCTTTGAATGAAATCCGATATGGCGGCAAACAAAAGAAGAATACTCCGCGCCGACCAGGGTCAGGTCCCACATCGCAACAAGGAAATAGTAAGTTTTGTGGTTCTTCTCACTCGTGGGGTTCTTGTCCTGCTTTTGGCAAAACGTGTGGTTATTTGCCAGAGACAAGACCATTTTGCTCGCGTGTGCCGAAAGAAATTGCAAGATCTTGGCGGGAAAACAGTGCATGCCATGGCTGAAGAGACAGGCGACAGCGACGCCGGAGCTGATCTGTTGACATTTTCAGTCGAATCAAGCAGCGAAAGCCCCCGTCAGGATGACTGGCACGTTATGCTAAAGATCGCTGGTACTATCATGAATTTTAAATTAGATTCTGGTACAGATTGTAATGTGATTTCCAAGTCGTTGTTCGATCGACTTCCCGTGGTTCAGAAACAGGCTCATCAGTGCAAAGCAAAGCTGAAAGTGTATGATGGTCGCAAAATTACGCCCAAAGGAAAAGCCAGTCTTGTTTGCGAGTACAAAGGAAAGTTCACAGTGTTCGAGTTCATATTAGTCGAACAAGTCCTGCCACCCATTCTTGGCCCAAAGTCCTGTCTTGAACTTGAACTGGTACAGAGGATTTACAGTTTGAAAGAAGAGAGCTTAGAGAGCGAATATGCCGACGTCTTTGAGGGCCTTGGAGAGATAAGAAGTGTCCAGCACAAAATCAAAATTGATCCCAACGCCACCCCTGCTATACACCCCCCTCCCAGAGTTCCTGTTGCCCTTCGTGAACCGCTCAAGGAGGAGCTTCAGCGAATGGAGAAGCTTGGAGTCATAATGAAAGCCACTGACCCCACCGCTTGGGTACACAGCTTGGTAATTGCAAAGAATAAGAACAACAAAATTAGAGTATCCTTAGATCCCAGCGACCTGAATCGAGCCGTCATGCTTGAGCATTTTCCTATGCAAACGATAGAAGACGTCATTAGCAGAATGTCCAACGCTAAGGTGTTCAGTGTCCTGGATGCCAACCATGGTTTCTTGCAAGTTAAGCTTGATAAGGACAGTAGCAAGCTAGCTACCTTCAACACACCTTTCGGCAGATACAACTACACGCGCTTACCCTTCGGAACTGCTTCAGCCCCTAAGGTGTTTCAGAATATCATGTCTCACTTGTTTGATGATATAGAAGGCATGGAAGTCATTGTGGATGACCTGGTGGTATGGGGAGAGAAAACTGAGCAGCATGATGTCAGGCGTCGACAGGTGTTAGACCGTTGTCGTGAACGGAATCTCAAGCTCAATAAAGATAAGTGCCGTTTTCGTGTATCCGAAGTGAGTTATGTGGGCCATCTGTTGAGTGCTGATGGCGTAAAACCAGATCCTTTAAAAGTCGAAGCAATTAAGGCTATGCCACCCCCCAGGTGATCGCGAAGAGTTGCAGAGGTTTTTGGGTGTTGTGACGTATTTGTCCAAGTTCATTCCAAACATGTCTCAAAAAAGTGATCCACTGCGCCAGCTACTCCAGAAAGATGTTGAATGGTCCTGGGGACAGGCAGAAAATGAAGCATTTGAAAGCCTCAAGACAGCAATTTCATCCACACCAGTCCTTAAGTTCAAAGACCCCAAAGAGCCAGTATCTCTGTCGGTTGATGCCAGTTCAAAGGGCTTAGGTGCTGTCATTCTACAGAACAACCAGCCAGTGGCCTACGCTTCTAAAGCCCTAACGGAGAGCCAGCAAAACTATGCACAGATCGAAAAAGAGATGCTGGCGATAGTTTTTGGCTGAATGTTGTAACAGTAGAAAGTGACCACAAACCATTGGAAGCAATCTTGAAGAAACCCTTTCATCAAGCGCCTCTCCGTCTCCAAAAGATGATCCTTCGAATCAAGCCTTACGCAGTCAATGTGAAATATGTACCAGGCAACAGTCTTCTATTAACAGATACTCTATCCAGAGCCTACTTACTTGACGAAACACCAGATCAGCCTGATGAGTTTGAAATTCTGGTCTTGGACTCTGGAAACTTTTCAGAACCCATGCTCTAGGAACTGAAAGATAAAAAAGGACCCAGAACTTCAGCAACTGAAGACGGTTGTCATGGATGGGTAACCGCAAATCAGGGATAAAACACCCGCAGAAACCAGGCCATACTGGAACTACAGAGATGAAATAAGCAGCTATGAGGGACTGATGTTCAAGGGTGATCGAATAATAGTTCCGCATAGCTTGCGACCAGAAATTCTTCACCGCATTCATGAAGGTCATTTTGGAATAGATAAATGCCGAGCACGAGCGAGAGGTGCATGCAGTGTTTTGGCCCAGTATCAATGGTGCAATTGACGAGATGATATCTCAGTGCAGTACTTGTCAGAAACATCAGCGAAGCAACCAAAGAGAGCATTTGATACCACAGCAAGTTCCAGAGAGACCTTGGGCTACAGTTGCAGCTGACATTTTCTATTGCAAAGGGAGAGATTATCTGTTAGTAGTAGACTACTATTCAAAGTACCCTGAAGTAGCTCGCCTTACCAGCAAGAATAGTGAAGCAGTTATCTCGGCAATGAACGAAATGTTCGTGCGTCACGGCATTCCAGAGAGATTGATTGCTGACAACATGCCATTCAGTAGCCTGAAATTTAAGAACTTTGCAAGCGCACGGGAGATTGAGGTGGTTACATCAAGTCCACAATACCTAAAGTCTAATGGGCTAGTAGAAAGGAATGTGAAAACGATCAAGCTGCTGCTTAAGAAAGCAGATGAGTCCAAGCAGGATGCGTTTCTTGCTTTACTGGAATTTCGCAATTCTCCTAATACTGGCACTGAGAAGTCCCCAGCAGAATTGCTCAAGAGTAGGAAGATGAGAACGAGACTTCCAACTCCTAAGTATCTTCTTAAACCAATTCCAAGGCCCACATCTCAGGTCCGCCGGCGGTTGCGGTCCCGTCAACGAAATCAGAAAAACTTCTATTACCGTGGTACCCGGCCCCTACCTGAACTGCATCAGGGCGAAGCAGTGAGAATACAGCAAGGGCATGAGTGGAAACCGGCTGTGGTTGTTAAACAACATGTGGCCCCTCGTTCCTATATAGTTGCAGCCCCGGATGGCACGCAGATGCGTAAAAACCGGGTCCACCTCCAGCAAAGTAAGGAGGCAGCTCAGGTTGTAAGGCTAGATTTGGAACCAGTCAGTAACGAACCCTCTCCACCTTTGCCGCAGAACACTGAGGATGGAGTTGAAAAAGGCAGGACCGAACCGAAGACAAGTCGGAATGAGCAGTCTAAAGTTCAGCTTGGTGAGCCACCCCTAAGAAGGAGTCAAAGGGTTCGACGAGCACCCCAGCGTCTTATTGAGACATTTGTTGCAAGCTTGCTAAGCTAAAGTCATGAAAGAATTTTACGGTTGACTTTGTTGTGACATTTATTTGCTATGAACTTTGTTAAGAGGAATCACTACGGAAGACTTTGTTTTGACATTTCTTTGCTATGAACTTTGTCAAGAGTAATCACTCAAAAGGGGAGATGTCACGTTAGGTCACGCATTTCCTTATATGGACTTCCTTCCCTCGTGGCCCTCAGTCTGTTCGACTAGCTACCATGACAGAAGACGCGACCTCTAGGCCAATTGCACTAAGAATTCATGTGACATCGTTTTTATGAAAATGAAAGTTATATGATTTTGCCTGCGAAAAACGATTAGTGGGTCATATTTTAAACAAAATAATAATGATTTGGTTTTTCAAACCTGCACCATTTTCTTAAACCGAGTAATTTCGAAGCTGGTCACGTGACCAAAATGTGATTTTTCTAAATTATGAATTACCTCTCTCTGAACGCAAATTTTGCACTTAAACTTCACGGAAAATTTTGAAAGGATGACGTGGCAACGTTTACAGCACATCTGAGCGTAACTATCAAACGTTTAACAAGATATAAGTAAAAAGTAGTTTTGGCCGCCATGTTCCAGTTGGAGGGCAAGAGTATGTCCGCCAACATGGCGGCCAATACAAATCATACTACTTTGTTGAAAAATCAAAGTGCCATAAAATATCTCCCTCAAATGCGTCCCCTCTCAAATTTCGGGTGTAAAATAATTTTTATGTGCTCTGTCAATTTTTGGCATGAGCAAGATTCCAACTTATTGTTTAAAGGAAGCATTGGTCACGTGACCTCTTAGTGCAAGTGGCCTATTTTGGTTGTCATGTATGTATTTAAGCTCTTTCGACAATAACTCCATAAAACATTTCTCACATCAGAAAATAGGTTTTGAA
>OZ037776.1:49661615-49694115 GCA_964035525.1 Porites cylindrica | reverse complement strand
GTTGCTTGAGGACGGATGAAAATTTCTAGATAACCGTTCAGTTCATGTACAATTTTCGAAGCTTATCGAATAAATTCCTTACGATTTTCTGAAGTTTATTTTTTCAGATTTCACTCCCCCGATTGGCTGTTTTTCGTAAGTAAAGGAAACCTAAAATTTTCGGATTAAAAAATGTGATGAGGAGAGGAATCAGAACAATTGCCACTTTCGTAATACGTGAATTGCATCTGCAATTTTCGGGAAAAAAATACTGAAGCCCTTGTAATTTGGAAAAGACTCAAGTTCCCCTAGGATGACCGAACAGATACACATCTTATAGTGCCGCTTAAAATGTATTTCTAGAGATCTAAAAGTATTCTGGATAGCCTAAAAAGTGGTTTCAATGTTGTTAGGAGGAAACCGTCGTTGGCTGCCCCTAGTCTAGGGTCGGTCTAGGCCTAGTTTTGGTTGAGCAAAGCGTCGCCAAGGGGAGTTTCATCGATGGCTGTTTTTGTCTCCTTTCACGGCGGGCGTAATTATTTTAGGTTTCAGTCATACGGTGACTCATGAGAAACAAATGCACAAGCTTTTAAACAGTTTTCTGGCTGTAAATGAAAGGAGATGTTCTTTCTTGGAGTGTGGGTCAAAATGCCGCGAGAATGATGCTGAAAACAGAATTGCTTTTTCAATTATGGCTACATGACTTGTGATTACGTCTGTTTGCACATACTTCATCCTCACCGAAAAACAAAAATACATAAAGGAGTTGCCGATTATTCTACTGACAGGCCCCTAACTCACCTGGTGCTGTCGATCAATTTAATTTCAACTTTCTGCACTGTTTGGGATTATTGTATGTATATTATATCAATTATTAGGAACTTCTAAGGTCTGAAAAGCTAAAAAGGAAAATAAGACGTTTAAAGGGAGCATTACTATATTATAAACGAAATGTTAATCACTGTCACCGGCCGTACGGTCCTACTCGGGAACATAGTAGATACTCTCGTTCACAGGGACGATTGTAAACAGTCTAATCACTACCATATAAAAATTTGTTCTTTCAGAATTAAACATAATTTCTATTAAATTCTCTTATGCGCCGGTTTCCGGCGTTTAAAGAGGGAGGGTAAGGGGCAGTTTTCCTGCTTGAAGCTGGTGGACAGAAAGGACCTTTTTTATAAAAGTGAACTAAATAAATTACCATTCTTTTCAAATAGACCAATAGCCGGTTTTGCCTCTGCGCCTCCACATCTCCAAAAGACCAAACTGAGGCCCTATCTAAGGGTCTGGATGACCGGGCCCCCCTCTTATCTCGAGGTCTGGATCCCGCGCTGGGTTGTTCTGTTAGATACACAGTGAGTTGCCAAAGCAGCGGTTCCTTGTGTTCTTTGAGACTCGACAGAAGCGGAGGATAATTAAACTGGGGGCAATTCTGAAAAAAATTATAACTAAGCAGCAGATCTATCAAAAAACGTAAAATACATGCATGCAGAGATTTAGCCAAAAGTTGCCAAAATTCATTTCATACCCGAATCCAGTGAGTAGTGTTCTGTGATTTTTACATTTTAGGAGCAACAGCTAGTGTCTGCCCTACAGTTCATTGATTTCTTTTAAAGCACGTGAAATGCCACTCATCGGGTGTTTCAAAATGTTTCCGGTAACGCAGATGAACGGACTTCCGTAGTAAGCCTAAAGCGCGGGATATTTGCATTTTCCGCGCTCATACGGACCTCCCTAAAATTCCCGCCTAAGGTCTTGCTCTTACTTGTACTTTAACTAATATAGAGCCACTTACGTGTTTAAAGTTAACGTTCGATATAAATTAAAGTTACAAATTACTCGTTAAAAACATACTATGTACGTGCCTTTTTTTGGTGATATAATACTAAAGGCACAAATGAGCAGGAAAACACCACCACTGTTTTTCCACCAGTTGACCGTGCTTTCCTGTTTCACGCTTGTCCTGGTAGGTAACACCGATGACCAATAGCTACCACCGACCTACTAACAAATTCAGACAGGTTCAAGTTGTCCTTCACCGCTCGTTGATCCTCGTTGCGTCAAGGACTTCTCCAGCGTCATCAGTTAAATCTGGTTACCTTCCTTGGTCAAAAATAATCCATAATATTCTTGTAGACAGATAAACTCAAAATAGTTGTCTCCAGCGTATGAGTGGTTAGATTGGAGAGATGCTTGCCTGGTTTTCAGTGTCACGCCATTCAAAATAGATCAAAATAATAATCAAAACCGTTCAATAGATAAAGTCCAGAATCCGGGAAATGAAAGGAGGTACATATACAAAGACCCTACCCAAGATTCAGGTCAGAGGAATATTTCGTATATACGAGATATCCGAAGAAATGTTTTACCCAAACTTATAGAGATTTGTATGGAGACGCCATGCTGATGGTGCTCACCTGGATGAGCTCCAACATGGCGGACAGAAACCAACAGAAACATCTGTTACCGAGTTTTGCTACAAGAGCGTGAATTTATTCTTCGAGAAACTCATAAACATTAAAGTAAAACTTTTTCTAATACACCAACTGTTTAGATAGCAAAATTTCCTGAAATAAGTCATTTTTTTAAACTACACGACAGCTCTCTTGGCCGTCATGTAAATGCCGCGTCACGCAAAACCTTAGAAATTCAAGCGTACTCTATTACAAAACCAAGAACCCTTTAGAAGCGAAAATTTGTACGAAAATTAGTTTTCAGCTGCTATAATACATCGTGAAAGTAAAATCTCGGTAGGATCGATAGTTTTTTAATTTGAATTTTAGTGACGTCATGTGAAAACCAACAATAGACTGACAACTTCTTTCAGCTCAAGTTACTTTTTTAATTGTTAACATATTTATTAGCCTGTTCACAGCTAGAACTTATCTCTAGGTTTGTCATGCTTTGTTGTAATACATGTGACCTTTAGTTTAGCTAAAGTAAGCGGGAGAAGGGTTGTCTCCGTAGTATGGGCTATTTAGAGTAAGGGTGGACAAGGAAATTTAGAAATTTGGTTTGATCAACTAAATATTTCTATGATTAACAGTACGACTTAAGTTGCTGGGTTTCATTTCTTTTTTACTCCTTACTGATACCTAAAGAAGAGCCATCTCCAAAAACAAGTAAAACGACATCAAGTAGCAATCCCAATGATGATGATCATGCAGAAGGCGCGACTTCGGGGATTTCAGATACAGCGCAGATAGCGGTATAATTTTGTTGTTATGTATGAATTTAAGCTCTTTCGATAATAATTCCATAAAGTATTTCTCACATCAGAAAACAGGTTTTGAAAATCAAATGACTTCCAGACGTGACCAACTTTAAATCATTTTTTTTTTTTTCACTATTTGAGTAAGGTTATAGATCGTTTTCATTGTCAAGCCAACAAAAAATAAATTGGAAACCGTCCAGTGGAAGAAGCCAAGAAAATGAAATGTTTTAAAAGACTAATATATAAAAAGTCTCAGGTCTTTATGGCCCACAGTTTCTGAATTATTTGCCGAAACTTTTCACGCATCTTTGTAAAGCTTTGTATGGAGACGCCATATTGGTGTACCGTTTGGTGCACCAATATGGCCGCCGGAAATCAACAAAACAGCTGGAGTTCACTTTTTCTCTAAAAGTTATTTCTGTTCACTCAAGAACTAGCATACGTGCCCATAAACATATTTTCCAATACTTGAAATGGTACGGTTATACTGCTGAAAATCAAGAGAAGAGACTTTTTTTCAACGAGACAGCAACGAGACAGCATTCCTATTTTGGTGTTACGCACTGTGAAAACTAGGAAGTTCAAATTGCTGTATTTTCGAAATGAAACATGCTACGGGAATGAAAACTTGTACAAAGATTTACTTTTCGTTTATCTTCAACCTAGTGTAAATAAGAATTCGTAAAACCTCGCTATTTTGACTTTTAACTGATTCATTCCAAAGACACACCAGGTCAATACAAAAGTTAAATCGGCAAACATCAAAAAGTTCAGTATTCTAATGTTGAATCATTCGCTTATTATGAACTGAATGATGGCTGTTTAATTTCTTCAATACAAGGACTGAATGATGACTGTTTCTTCTATGTTTCAATGGGACGAAAAACCCATAATAGCTTAATTTCATTTTACCAAAGAATACTACCATGCACCTAGTTTTACTGGTCGCTTTCACTAAATCAATATCATATTTGGAAATGCCCCTCATGCATTTTACTAGCCTGCGATCATGCCCTCTCCCTTTATCTCTGTAATCTGTTTTCGGGAGGAGGGCATGATACATTTCTTTTACAGATCAAATGCAAAAAAGCTGATGGATAGGAAACAATAAGGATGATTTGCGCTGTTCCGATTGGCCAAAACGCCGCCATCCGTTAGTTGTTGATGATTTCAGTCTGCATTTTTGCTTCCGTAATATGCAGTGAATAAATACGCGAGTTCGTTATGGAATTTCTGCCGGCTCAGTTTTCTTGAATTTGAAGAATGTCTAAATAGAAATTTCAGACATTGAAATATTTTCCATTTCATCGTATATTAAAAATTACAGTAAAAAATTCACCGATCATTTGAATGCAATTTGATACCGGCTACAAGTTACAGAAGCGACAAACGGATTCACTTTTCAAATAATCAATTCATGAATGAAATTGGAATCTTGACCTCGTTTGACTGTAACTCCTCCTTTAGAAACCTGAGAATTATTCTGAGCGATCTTCGCTTTCTCAACACTTTTCAGTTCGTGAAATATGGTGCTTCCGCCTAATTTTTTTTTACTGCTTTCGGCATAGAACGAAGTCAACGAGCTTTTACCAGCAAATTCTTCGGTCAGTATAAAACACGGACTGCGGACTGCGGACTACGGACTGCGGACTGGGTATAAACTACGGACTAGGTATAAAACGCGGACTAGAAAATACGGACTGGGTATAAAACACGGACAAGGTATAAAATGTAGACTGCGGACTGCGGACTGGGTATAAAATACGGTCTGAAAACGCGTGTGGAAAATGACAATTTTTTGGTCTGCAATAAGGTCAGGATTCGGAGAACCGGGCACTACTTGCCCACCAAGAATTCCCAGTAGTACCCCCCTCCGGGGGGGATCAGGAGCAGGGTGTAAATGATGTCATCATAATCATCTTTTAGAATATAACGTTGAATGACTCATTTCGGTTATTATTCACGTATGTGAGTATTCTACTTTGGTAAAAACCGTGCAAATTGGTTCTAGGTAAGGAAAAATAAGATTAAAAGATCGCGAAATAGCAAGACACGTGATTTAAAGTTGTAAATACTCCTATAAATTCTTGGTGGAGGTGTCCCGCCCGGTTCTCTGAATCATGAGCCGGATAAAAATGCTATTTTCTTCACCCATTTTTAGATCTTGTCTTGGTCTCTAACAATCATGAAAGGGTTCAGGATCAGGGGTGGTACTCCCTCCTATAATGGAAGGTTAGGGGGTTTGGGCCTTTTTGGTCTGAAAACACTTTGCCCATTTTGGTGTGGAATTGGGTATGGTTTTCGAGGGAACTACGGGAACGTACATGAATGGACGTATTTATCGTTTCAATTCCAAATGAATAAGAACGAAATAGAAATGTGCGAATTCGAAATGCATTTGGAGAATTTTTTTGTTTCCGCCCTAACTTGGTAATGATGACAACATTACTGCCTAATTAGACCTAACCTGTTCAAGGCTCTGAGATAGTTGGGTCCGCTGAATTGAGAAACCAAAAACACGAAAATATAACGGGAGAAAACTGGGGAGTCTCCCCAACTATTTGAGAACCTGGAACAGGCTAAATTAGGCCAGGTCCGAAAATGGGTATGGATTTTAGAGATCTAGTCTGAAAACGGGTGTGGAAAATGACAATTTTTTGGTCTGCAATAAGGTCAGGATTCGGAGAACCGGGCACTACTTGCCCACCAAGATATTCCCAGTAGTACCCCCCTCCGGGGATCGGGAGCAGGGTGTAAATGATGTCATCATAATCATCGTTTAGAATATAACGTTGGATGACTCATTTCGGTTATTATTCACGTATGTGAGTAATCCCTCGCGCCTAAATACTGCTTTTGTGCATCGCATTGACCTTCTCGTCTGAGTTCTTCATTCAGTCCTCATATTCCCAAGGCTTTATTTGAAACGGAATTGTGGTATCCGATAAGAATTTTACTGATCTGACTAACACCAATACTATTTTTTTTTAATTCGGTGCTTCTTATTGGTTTAAAACTACAAATTGAAATCTCTTCAAAACTCCTTCTTTTTATAAAATTCAGAGTTTAATTTCAATTGCCTTGAGTAGCGGCATAACCTTCCTTCTCCGTGGGAAGAATAGACTACGTGAACAGCCAAGGGAATGTTAAAGCTGGGACTACTGTTTTTGCTAGTCCGCTTTCTATTTCTCTAAGTTTTACCTTCTAAAGCTGTTGTTATATACATAGTCCGTAGTCCGCGTTTTATACCTAGTCCGTGTTTTATACTCAGTCCGGAGTCCGCATTTTATACCTAGTCCGTATTTTATACCCAGTCCGCAGTCCGCAGTCCGTGCTTTATACTGACCGGTAATTCTTTATTATTTGTAGCTGTTACATAAAGGCACGGTAGCAGGATTCCCGTATGGTAAACGCTGATTGGCTAATAACATTGCAGGCCAAGCAGACGTTAGATTATGTAAATAAGGGGGCGGTTGATGGCTTGTTAAATGAATGTATCAGGCGCTATTTTTTTCCATCTCGAGCCAAAGAGCCAAAGAAGCAAAAATAATAATAATAATAACGCCTGATCTCAGGTTAGCATTGTACTTAAAGCATAACATGTACAGTCACTAGAGAATGACCCATTTGAAGACAATTACACGGTCCATTGTTGGAGTAGTGCTAAAGTCTATTGACCAAACATAGTTACAACAGAAAGTTCAAAGCCAAGAATATGCACCAAACACACACAAATTTGGGTATATGCTGCATGAAAGATACGTTCTAGTTTTCGTGTTTAATGGTGCAGTTTCCGTGCGCATTTTAAACAAAGACAGTTAATCATCCGTTGAGGCCGAAATTCTTCAGAAGTAAATAATCGCCCCCTTCTACTGATTAGCGTCCCCTTCTCGATTCAAAACCTGAGAGAAATAGGCGTTCCGGGCGCTAGCTCAAGTTTTTACTCGTATATATTTACACAATCATCGTTATTCCATTTTTGCTCTGTTCAAAGTTGCGTTCTACGGGGAAATTGGGGTGTTCCTGTGCACGGTCATTAAAAAATTGTTGATATAGTCCATCAACTGAGGGGGTTCTAATACTTATCTGAGGAGAATAAACGAGACTGATCCCAAATGAAAGCTGATCTATTTACCTTTCCAAAAATGTCTTGCCGGACATTCTGAGTGGTATCTTTCCGGTAGAAATTAGACTTTGAAGATACGCTATTGGAAGCCATCGACGGCCGCCATTTTGTTTCGCAGCCGGGAACCCCAGGAAAATGAAAACATACAAATAAACTACTTCAAACACCTTTAAAAGCCAAAATATATTTTCAAAGTAGATTCAATTTGATTTGTCTTGAGTGAATTGTAATATTAAATGTAATTTGGAAGGTTCTTGGTGGATTTTGGATAGAATTTGGAATCAAAATTTAGCTGTAACGAAATCTCTGTAGAGAGTTACATTTAAAGTGTTGTTTGTAGAGATTACAAATTAAATCAGAAATTGTATATCTTTATCCATATTTATCTGTATCTTTTAAATATTCTTTATTCTTTCCCTTGCCCGTAACTTCTATAAGCAGTACACTCCGTCCTGAGTTTAGTCTTCAGAACTTGACTTAGTGTTTTAAAATTTTAAAATTAGGGCGACACAACTTGTAATATCTAAGCAACTATTATTTTTATTTAGGTGCTGTAACTATATAAAAACTGGCTTGCAGGCATGATTAGAAAAAGGTTAATTCATTGATTTATAGCGGAGCTCCACGCGCGCGGGCGGAGCCCCATAGCTTACTAAATTTACCCATCCCAGAAAATTTGGTAATCACGTGACCGTACACCGACCGCCGACCGACCGTCCGTCCGCACCACAGGACTACCAATGTTTACTCTCACACTTTTAGCTAGTTTGGGAGCCCAAGAGAAAACTAATTGTACATCAATGTTGTGATCAATTGACAGCTGTCAAAACAGGGAATCCGCTGACCAGTATCACCTGACCGTAGCCCGGGCTCAAGTGTCGACCCATCGAGGTCGAGTATTTTTTTGAAGTTATCCGCTGACAAATTACCAGTTTGAAATGATCGCAGGCTCAAGTTTATTTTTTCCAAGGATTCATATCAAATATATTGTGTTTATGTCACTATGGCCCCGCACTATTAGGATTTTGATTTCAAACTGACTTCGGAAGCGAAAATTCAGCCAGTTTTTTTAAAAGTACAGGCGGGGAAGACCTTATCTTACCATGGTCACGCGTTGGTCACGCTCTACGTCCAATTTTTATACTCTGATTGGTCAAAATCTGACAGGTGAGTTCATGCGAAAAAATTATGCAGCATCTTGAAAATTGTTTACTTTGACAACTGAAGCTGAAGAGTTCTGTGTCAACTGGTGATGTTTTTAACTGTCTTTTTCTTCTGGCTGTACAAAATGAAATATAGCTGCTATCAAGAGTCTTCTGTTTACAGCTGCTATCAAGAGTGGTTTGTTTACTGGGTTTTTGGTTGAGAAACGCGTCGCTTGTCAAAATTTGGTAATTCGATTTCGGATGGCATCGTTTTCGTTTCTCACCTTGCTTAATGCGTAAGAGGGTTTAAAAGTCTCAAGCAACTGTGGCCTCCCTTGATAGCTTTCAGGAACTGAATCTCGAATGGTAAGCCTGAGTAACTGTTGTATTTGATGTTTGTTTTTGTTATATCTAATTTCATGAAGTCTTACACAGTTCACGCTGACAGTTTAGACGACAAGTTTATGCACGTTTGTAGCCGTAGTTTGAGTCAATGATCTGACCTAGTATCAGGTTTGAACGGTTTGATATAAGCTTACAGAACTTTAAAAAGCCTTCAGATATATTTGCTCACCACAGATAGAAAGAAAACGTTCCGAAGAATATTTAGTTATAAATTTGGCTGTAGAAAGAAAACTTTGAGCGATTTTCTTGCTTCGAGGAGTTCACCCTGGAAAACAGTTAACACCCGCGCCGGGAAACCGGCTTATAAAGCTTCACGCCGAGACTCAGGATTTTTAGAGACATTTTAATACTCGTCTTCATGAATGAAAATTGTTATCTCTGTAAATGTTTCATCGAATTATATTTCTTTTTTTGATTGTTAGTAGTCTCTCTTGCAGTTTTAATCGCTTGTCTGTGCCGTTTGTTTTCATCGTTCATGAACATCGCTTGGAGGAGTACTCAAAAATGTCGCGCGTATCAAACGCTTTATAAGATTACACATCGTTATAGCTGAAACCATTAAATAACAAAAAAAAAAATAATAAATTCGCTATTATGTTGAAGCTTAACTCTATTAAAGTTCATTCAAACACTCGACCACACTGACAGCTCGCACTATAGAAACGAGAACCGGCTGGCCATAAGGGTGATTTTGGAAATTTTTGAACGGTTTCGCTTTACGATTGATCGTCCTGAATATTCGGGGGCACCCAACGGGGCATTTTGAGAAAAAGACCTGAAAACAACAACAAAGCGTGAATAAAGTTTTCTGAGACTATTTTAAGCATTTTGGGAGATTGCTGGAAAGAAATTATCTGTTCCTCACTCCCAGGAAGACTGATGGAAGAGTTCCCAGCCAGCAACCTTACAACCTG
This sequence comes from Porites cylindrica, assembly GCA_964035525.1. Taxonomy (NCBI): domain Eukaryota; kingdom Metazoa; phylum Cnidaria; class Anthozoa; order Scleractinia; family Poritidae; genus Porites; species Porites cylindrica. Next base: position 49,684,329 of record OZ037776.1, on the reverse strand, counting down.
CAACCTGACTTACTGGGAAGTTTCATAGGGCACAATTTAGATCTTGAGTGGTAGGTAACCCATACAAGTAACCCGTAGCAGCTATTCTAGACTTCAAATTCCCTCTGACACCCCGAATTATCTTTTTCCTAGCAACACTTTCCTTCCAAGGACTATTATTTCTTCCACATCTCCCAGCCAGCAAAAATGTGCCTGAAGAACAGATATTTTGAGGAACAGATCCATTGGGTGCCCCTGAATATTGACTGAGTGCAATTTGTCTTGAAAAATTGCGTAATACTACATTATGTCCGAGGTCTGTATGATAAATAGTACAGTTTCACCTCAAATGTGATGTATAAAAATTATAAAAGGTTGGTTTAAACACCCCCAGATTTGTTGGCAAGAATTTGTAAAGTAAACCTGTCGAACGCAAAAAAATTCGGAGTGATTTTTTTTCCAAGACTTTGTTTTCGAGGCCTAATCTACTGTGATCTTGAATGTGATCGAAGATGTTTGCTATTTTTTGGGTGTACATATAAGGTTATCAATTCGATGTAAGATGTTTCACTCTAAAATAATTTAGCCTTTCCCTCAAAAGTCACATGAATGTGCCCTTAAGTTAAATGATTTGTGGATTAAAAGTTTGTTTGATTTAAATTATAAATTTATTAATTGGAGCTTCGCTTTAAGCCCTGGCTAAATCTATATATTAGTTTATAATAGTATTACATAATATATGGGTAATAACTCAGTAAACATTATTTTGCATCAGCGCCAGATGAAATTTGGCTGCAGCGAGAAACAAACGTGGTAAATAATGCATTTAAAGCTTTAATGTGATTTCCTCGGATCGGGATGCTGCACTTATGAAAGAATTCCAGAACCAATGCGCCTACCCGCACAGTATTCGGGGATGTCCATTTTGATTACACCTGGTCACTAATTAGATGACGAGGCATTTGGCTATTCCATCATCGACTCCAAGAGTCTCAGTCATGTTGCTTTTCTACCGTGACGCGATGGAGCAAGCTATTCGCAAGCGACAACTACAACGTCGCTCTCGCTACCCGTTCTTACTTTTTCCCTCCAGGATCAAGGATATTTGCTCTTTTGATAATAATATGGAGCTTTCACTTAGCTAACGACCGTTCCAAGAGGTCACATCGGGTAGCTCGGTACCGTCATCTGGTCCTAATAATGGTGAAGGTCGAGCGCCGGAATTGATTGACTATCCACACGATTCTCCCATTCAAGAGTCAGAGATCATACAAGACTCAAGAACTAGAAGCTTAGTACTAGTGCCCGTTTAGCTGCAGCTGATCTAGCTGCCAGAAGCCCGGGCAGAAGCCAGGGCCTTCCGTCCAGGCGCTCCCTCGCGCGCGCCCGTTCTTTCTTGCGCTCATTTATTTCCTAGCGCCTGCTACGCAGGTTAGTGAAAATTTGAATGAGTTAACCAAGTTCTCTTGCTAAATTTTAAACATCTGAACAATATTATGTATTTTCTTAAATTTATAGTATGATAATACCTGTCAGTTTTTCCGTCAGTGACGTGTTTAACATGAAGAATTCAAGATTTCGTTCAAACCTTGGACGTTACAAGGAATGCTAGTTTAGTCTTCACATGACGAAACACGTCAGTTAAGCCGGTTGATTCGTTTGACTCTTGTCGGTTTCCTGGGAAATTTTGCTTTTAACCGGAGTACCTTAAACCCTCTTGCTAGGGTAACCCTAGGACCAGGGTTACCCTCCCTCCTCGATACCCTTCTCAACAAGTTTTTGAATTGGAGTTTTGTTACATCGACGCCCATTCTCTGCCTCTGCCTCGTCTGCCAGTACATTTGCAGTTCCTTTTTTCTTAAATTATAAATTTTAAGACACCGAGGTTTGATATTAAGGTGTCACTGAAAGAATAAACAGCGTCAGTAAACCTTCTCTGTCCCTTAATTGTTTCCGGAAGTTTTCGGTCCAGCTCTCGGTGGTTGCATGACTACTATGCGAACAAATGCGTTATTGAAAGAACGATGTCTCTCTTCACTGCTTATCAAATCCTTAGCAGAGATGCCAGAAATCTCAGCAGCAATAGAACTCGTGTTAGTGTTCACTTTCATGTGCAATGAAGCGCTTTTTCTTGCCCTTCATGTGCTCTAAATGCTTCGACGCTAAGCAATTTCTTCTGTGTTGTCGCTTGGTACTTCACAGGTGATTGAGCGAAATCCTGTTCACCTGTTGATAGATCTAGAATTTGACGGTGTTGCTTGATCACCGCAACGCCACCATGACACTGCGTCTTTACATTGCATCAGACTCCCATTGCTCTCGCTACAGATCACACAACATTCCATAATTTCCTAGCTTCTTATGGAAGAATAAGACTGATCACAAAGATGACTCATGCATATATATGCACACAAAATGGACTGCACTTTCTCTGAGATGATCCGGATCAGGATCGGTGATCCCAGATCACTCGGACCATAGTAGATCAAGTGAACCGATAAATCCTCGTCGAGAGTGGATTAATCGGTTCATTTGATCAAACATGATCCGAGTGATCTGGGATCACTGATCCTGACCTGAATCATTTCAAAAGAACGCACCCTATTTAGCTGTAAGTACAGGTTTGGTTACTAAGCAATTATTGGCAAGAGCAACATTTGTATTAGTTTCTTTATCATGATTCATCGTATCTGCGAAAATTTATTGTCAGACTAACATTCTCAATTGAATATATCTACATTGTTTTCCTGCATCAACATAAAATTAGATGTTTACATTACTGTGGTTAGTATCATGCAATTAGATGATTTTTACGTTGTACTTTCTATTTTAATATAATCTTTGACAATTGATGTAAAGTTTTCACGATTACTGTTGCAATAAATCTAAAACTGCTGCTGCATTAAAAAATATATCTACAATGATTTACTTTAAAGCCGGGCATTCACTTTCTTTACTTTAATCCATAGCATATCTGGATATATTTTCATTTAACACTCAACCTAATATTCTATACTAGTAAAATCCAACGAGTGGTCCATTATCAATGCTGCGTTCTGATTGGTTGAGCTACTACTAGGCTATATGTTATAGCCCACTAGTAGCGAAAAGCGCGGGCTTTTTGGTGGCAAAAAAGGAATGTATCAGAAGATAGTTTTAAGACCCACATTTGCGATTTACTAAGGATAAGACAACTATCAAAGAACTTTGCATGTGTTTTGGGCCATGTTATCAAGAGTCAGCATTCCTTTGGAGAGCCGGGTTTGGTAAAATGGCGCCATTCGGCGCTTCCAGAGACGTCTCTTCGAAGTCGTATTTCTACAGGAAAGCTACCACTCTGAAGGTCCTGCAAGACATTTCTTGAAAGCTTAATAGATAAACTTTCATGTGGGACAGGTCTCGTTTATTTTTTCTGAGATGAGTATAAGACCCAAATTTTCGGGTCCTTGGTGATGGACATTTTTCCTCGTCTTTAAAATCTCTTCTGAATAAAATCCTTTGAAAAAAAAAGGTTACCCCCGAGGCTTATTTTCGGAACTTTAATTAAGATGTAGTTCTCAAGCAACCAAATCCATCCTGATGGGTTGTAATCCTTCATTACAGTCTTGACGATTGCCTGCCTTCATATAAGCTAATTCCCGGACCCCTAATAAACTATTAAGGATTTTGTTACTAAAATTGTTCACAGGAAGAATCGGACCCGATTTGGGCTAGTAAGGTGGAAGGGGGGCGGGGACTGGTCTCTAAAACAGCACAATCTTAGAAGACGCTTTGGAATTAAAGGTGATGTTATATATCTATAGATACAATAACGTGTTATCCTTTATTCCAGTCATCAAGGATGGTGTCCCCACAGACAAGGACCTACAACTCCTGTCCATGAAGCTAGGAAAATATTGGAAATATTTAGCTCAAGCTCTGGGTTTCGAAAAGCCAGAAATAACTGCTTTTCACAAACAGAATGAGGAATTAAGAGAAAAAGCATTAGAAATGTTGCTTAAGTGGAGAGCGAAGTATGGAAAAGGAGCAACCTTCAGAGTCTTGTATGATGCCTTGTGTGATGAGCGTGTGGACCAAATGGAATTAGCACAAAAGTATTGTTGTTAAAGTTAGTCATGCTGCGTAAGTGTAACCGGAAGAAGATTTTTTTTAGATGCCATTAAAGAAATAAGCTAGCTATTTAAGAAACTTTACGCCTTTTTCAAAACTTACAGACAGAAAGAAAAATAAATGTTTCAAATGTGAATTGTGTCAAATGGTGCAGAGTTAAGCCAAGAAATACTCTGCACTTTAAAAACTCTTTTTCAACCTTGTAATTGCTAAATACAGGTGAGCCTTCCATTATATAAACATAGCAAAATGCTGCTCTACATGTTTTCACAAAATAATACTTTTAACCTACTTGTAACAAAACACATGAGTTTTCATCTTTTGAAGAATAAAGACCAATGGTTATTCTCAATATTATCATCATTATCTAGAAAGCTGTGACAGATTCATCAGCATCAGCCCTCATGGTACAAAAGAAATGAAATCTACGTTTGCTGGTTAGTAAGGGATAAAAATTTTTAGATCCAGTTTTAATTTAGCCATAACTGGCCAGCTAGACCAACCTATCCGTAAAGAGACTTAAGAAGCCTATTTCATTTTCAAGATGACCGGTTTGGCTACTCAGTTCTGACCTTTGGTAAGAGCCTACACACGCGACCAAAATCTGAGGTAGTTTTGAGAAAAACGATCAAGTATAACTGCACCTAATATCACTTTGAAAGGCCCAATTTACTGACAAATTCATGCTTTCATACAAATTAAAAATCAAGCTGGTACTTTTACACAATGTTTTTTTTTTCTTAATAAACGGAGGGAATTGCATAGAGTTGAGTTGAATGGTTGGAAAAAGCTGATTGCAAAATTTCAAATATAAATCCACTCATTTTCAAAAACACTGGCAGGAAAAGCGAGAGGTTTAAATAGCTACCTGTATTAAGTTTTTGATGGTTTAAGCAGCCCTTGAAATCGCTTCATACCAGTTTATTAACCTTTATTTGCTGCTTGGTAATATTTCCGTCATTGCACGGTATTAGTATACTAGGAATTCATTGTCAAAGTGAGTAATGGCGCTAATCAGAGGAACGGACGACAATCGGCTCGCTGTTTGTAACTTCTTAAAGTCAATATTGATTTAAAGAGAAGTGTCTATTAGGTAGTAGTGTCGTTCCACTCTTTGATCCATTAAACGCGCGCGACTCTAACTTCAAAATCTGACTATCAGTTCATGATGAGAACGGCTTCTTGCACACGGCATAACTGGCCCAACAATTGACGTCAATAATAAAATACTTAAAGAAGTCTTTACGTGGTCAGCCATGCCTGGTTATGACAAATGAGCGTTGGGATTTAAACCAATCAGAAACGGAAAAATATTTTGGCGATTTGGGAAGGTATTTCATAAGCTCATCACTGATATCATGCATGCAGTGTTCGTGATTTCTGTGTAGACAGTTACAACTCGGTGTATGTAGGGGAACCCTGCTAGCAGAGCCCCCCTTTTCTCTTCTTGAATGGAGGATAAAAGGAGGCTCCGCCAAAATCAAGTCAACCCTTTGCGGCCGGTCGCCGCAGCCCAAACTTCTGGACTAGTCAATCTTGTTCTTTCTCGTCAAACTCGCTTTTGCAAACGGCTATTAAGCCTGGGTTCGAAACTGTATCTTAGCAACATTCTTGGCGTTTACTCTCCTTTTTTTACACTAAGCTTACAATTCTCATCTTAGACGAATGCAAATTTTTAAAGAATGGCAACAAATTTGTCATTACTGTGCTAATAATTACGACCACGACGTGAAAATGCCTAATTTCACGTTTTATTGAGGACGTAAACAAACGAAGACGAATTCTTTATGAGTTTGCCTACATTTGACAAAATAAGCGTCTTGCAATAATCGCGAAAAAGTATGAAAGCATGTGAATTGACCGACGTTTTTAACGCTGTCGCCATCGTGGTACCTTATACTTTAAGCACTGATTCGCGGCGGGAAAAAATACTTCCGGTCACCGCACTAGACTCTTCCGTAGTCGTTCCTTCAAGTCCCTAATTTCTTCGTTATGGCTCGCGCTGCGTCTGTAGCTCTTGGCAAGGTCTGTTAGCGGGTTCTGTTTCGTGTTCACGTTTTATTTTTGAAATATGATCAACTTTCTTGTTGCGCCTTCACCCGCCTTAGTTGAGAGCTCCACCGTACACATGTGGTAGCTGTTGGCTGGAAACTGCAAGCCGTTCCTGACAAGCTACCACGCGTGTACGATGGAGCTGACGTTTAAAGGAGAGCTTTTGCAATCGCCTCGGTAGTAAAGGCAGTATCTGTAATCATAAATGTGACCGTGCTGGTAATGCCATGCGGATGAGCCGTAACAAGGACGGAATAGCTGTTCAAGGCTGCCACTGCCGGGGTGATATGGCTGTGCGCATGCGTAAAGTAGTAGCCATACCGCGGCGTCGGTAGTGTGTGCTTCAGTTCATGATTATGGTCAGCTTCTGTCAGTTTGTGTACTTTTGCTTTGCTCCTATTGAATGGTATCTTGAGACCTTGAAGGGGCACAATTCAAAAATCAATAGCCCGCGTGCAGACTCACTTTATCTCGCTGGATGTCGGCCCCGCCGCCAAACCTGAGATCAGGCCCAATTTGTTATATTCAAAGCGGAACGAAAATAGAGCCTGATCTCAGGTTACCGCCGCCAAAATAATTTTCCTCGAATTCGCACAAGTGAGCTTGCTCTCAAGTTATGTTTTCGGTTGGGTCTTGTCCTATCTGTCCGTTGACCTCAGGGGGACCTCCTCAGTGTCTCATGATCAATTCCGGATCTGATTGGGAGCCAAGGGTCAACAGGGGGTTGGGTCTCTGGGGTAGAATTTTCCGCTTTTTTAAGCCGTTTTTGTCTTATTTTATGGACTTTCTCCCAATTTCTTACTACGAACCGGTTTTTAAAAGCGTATCTTTTGTGAGATGTTAATCCACGTTGTACTACACAGGGTACTGATCCCTCTGTTGGCCCCTTGTCTCCTCAAAGCAAGACGTTAACGTGCTCAGATGGGGCGGTCTGCACCTGTTTAAAACATTTCTGTGATTAGCTTAGAAAACAATGGGGATTGTGACATAACATTGCCCCTATCCCTGAAAGCAATACAAGTACCAACAGCAATTGACGGCTATGGTCCTCATAGACCTCAGCAAGGCCTTCGACAGTATTTGCCACAGTACACTTCTCCTCAAACTACGCAGCCTAGGCACATCAAGCCAGGTTCTTAAATGGTTCGCCAGTCACCTCATGGACTGCGAGCAGTCTACTCGATTAGGCACCTCTCTATCTGATGAGCTTATGATAACACATGGCGTGCCTCAAGGCTCCATCTTAGGTTCCATGTTGTTCAACTTATATATCTAAATGATCTACCCTCCGCAGTTAAGTCCAGCTGAACCGATTCCTACGTTGACGATACCAAGATCTACTGCTCCTTTTCGGCTAAAAACATGAATTCTTGCCTTGTAAAACTGACGGAAGACTTACATCTCATTGCTGGCTGGTGTTGTTCACATCAATTACTGATAAATCCAAGTAAAACCAAACTCATTTTGCTGGGGACAAGGCAGCTCCTAAAAAAGGTATCAGACATCAGCGTACCTTTCCTCGACCAAGAAATCACTCCGGTATCCTCAGTTAAAGACTTAGAAATTACAATGGACTCATACCTCAATTTTAAAGATCATGTAAACACGTTAACATCGTCTCTCCTGTCCATGTTATGTCAGATTAGTAGGGTGAGACACCTGTTTACTAAACCTGTCTTGTCAACTATTTTGAATTCTCTTATTTTTAGTAAAAATTTTTTACTGTTCCACTGTCTGGGCAGACACCTCTAAGCAAAATCTACAGAAGTTTTAATTGGTGCAAAACTTACTAAAACAGATTCTAAAAAGTTTGATCCCATCTCACCAAGCTGTTCTTCGGGAATTAGGGTTGCCCTCCATCAAAGATCAGCTATTAGTCCGTGATACTACCCAAGTATACAAAATTGGCCTCGCTCCGTTGTACTTGAGTAAGTAAACTCAGTAAGCGATCAGAAGCACACAACTGCAACACGAGGAAAAGGGACAATCTAAATCTCCCTCTACTATGCAGAACGATTACTGGGCAACGGTCATTTTACTATCGCGCTGTAACTGCCTGGAACTCTCTGACCACAGACACTAGAAACAGCCCGTCACTATGTACCTTTAAGAGGAGCGTCAAATGCGAATTGCGGGAGCAGACCCCATACGTTAAATAGTTAATATCTGATTTAGTTTAGATCTCCAAAGAGATAGCGTAATTGTGCGCGCATAGTTTGGACTTTTAGTTTTGTACCAAGATTGTAATCAATTTAAGCTTTTTCTTCTTTTTCCGTTCTTTTTCAGCATTTGTAAATTAACTTCAGAATAGCCCTTTGGAAGAGTTAATAAAAATTATTGTATTGTATTATTGTAAGTGCAGTTTAAAGGGGACCAATGAAATAGAACGATGCAGGTGAACCGGCTCAGATTAGCGCCGTGCGATGGCTATTTTCATGGTTCGTACGGTCTTTAGATCTCTCTCAAATTCCAGCCTCGGTCATAAGCCGTCTTGTTCAATTCAAAAGAGAGTATAGCTGTGCTTGGGGCCTCTGAGTGATGAAAGGACTAAACGTGTGCGAAAGTCTAATTCTTGTTATTGGTGTTTCCTCTCCCTCCCCTTCCATCTCCTTCATTGTGGTGTCAAAGGTAGGATAGTGGTTGAGGGTAACCTGAGATCAGGCGTTATTTATTTATTTATTTATTTTTTGCTTCTTTGTTTCTTTGGATCGAGAGGGGAAAAAATAACGCCTGATACATTCATTTACTAGCCGTTAACCGCCCCCCTACTTTACATAATCTAACGTCTCCTTGACCTGCCATGTTATTAGCCAATAAGAGTTTACCATACGGGAATCAAATTTTTGGCGCGAATAATGTCTCTTTTCAAATCAATTTTAGGGAAAAGAAAGTACGTCCATGTTCAGATGGCGCTTCCTAAAAAAAAATTTGAATGTGTTGTTTTTGTGATGAAATACTGCTAGCTGGAGCTGCCGTACCTTTATTTACAGCTACAAATAATGAAGAATTTACTGGGTAAAGCTCGTTGACTTCGTTCTGTACATGCCGAAAGCAGTGAAAAAAAAAATAGACTGAAGCACCATATTTTATAATTACGAACTGAAAGGTGTTGTGAAAGAGAACATCGCTCAGAATAATTCGCAGGTTTCTGAAGGAGGAATTACAGTCAAACCAGGTCAAGATTCCATTCATGAATTTGAAAAGTGACCCCGTTTGTCGCTTCTGTAACTTGTAGCCGGTATCAAATTGCGTTCAAATGATCGGTGAATTTTTGACGCAACTTTTTAGTATACGAAGAAATGGAAAATATTTCAATAGATGAAATTTCTATTTTGGCATTCTTCAAATTCAAGAAAAATGAGCCAGCAGAAATTTTATAACGAACTCGCGTGAGTATTCACTGCTCATTACGCAAGCAAAAATGCAGACTGAAATCAACTAAACTCACGGATAGCGGCATTTTGGGCAATTGCAACAGCGCAAATCATCCGTATTGTTTCCTATCCAATCAGAGAAAAGTCCAGATTCTGGCTTTTTTACATTTGATCCGACAAAGAAATGTATCACACCCTCTTCCCGTGAGAGACTTAAAGGGATAATAGGGAGAGGGCATGATCTCAGGCTAGGTTGAGGGAGGAGGGGTTTCCCCAATAAGGTATTAGGGAACTTAAGATGGAGACGTTTTCGGGGCGACGGCAACTTCAACCGGACGTGACGTCATGATTTGTGCAATAATGGGCATGCTCCTGCTCACCACATTGCCGTCGTGCTCCCGTCGGCGACGTGAAACTGGTCTGTTTGGCGTTGTGGCGAGAACGTGAGTATTTTACTTTCATTTCAATCAGGTTTGTTGCGTTTAGCAACCAGAATTTTGCAGATTATCGTTCTTAAATTGTCCTTGTTTTCTTTGAGTCACATTTCAAGCTCGATCTCCAAGCTCTGTTATCTAAACTTACATCTTCATAATGTTTCTATGATTCATGTCACAGAGTCAAGATCCAATCTGATCCAATATGGCAAACAGCAAACCGTAAGTGAGCTTTACATGCTTGGACAAAATTTTGCTACGAGCCAAATGACAGTATTCAGACAAAAAGTATGAACTCCAATATTTTAATTGTGTGTTTTTAGCTCATTTTTTTTGTTATTAGAGTATCGTATAAATGAAAGGTATGTATTGAAAATTGTTTAGAATAGAAGGTAATACCACGTACTAACGTTGGAATACTGAAATAGAGTCGTTGTTGTTGTTATTGTTGTTGCATGCAAGCAAATAAGCAGTAATTCTCTTAATTCTTTGTGCGAAGCCATATTTTCCTCTTCGGTAGTCTTCCAAGGCGCCCTCCTCCTGAGTTAACTGCGATCTTAACGTTCGAATTTTGGAGGGAAGCGACCGCTACCTCTGTTCCAGGCTTGCTTTGGCAGTCCGGTCGCCGTCGCCACGAAAACGTCTCTATCTTAAGTTCCCTATTTTTTCCGTGACGGGAAAACGAGTATGAAGTACCAATATTATACTGTTTTCATGTTAATGATTACGACAGATATAGCTGCAACGTCTTTCCCAGGGCTTTTTGAGTCATAGTCTCACATAGAAAAAATATATATTGGTGTCCGTGAAATTTTTTATTGTCGTTCAATAAATGGATGGTGTCCTTGATGAAGATGTTTTGGAAGAACTGTTTGTGTAGCTTGGGAATTCTAGGGAACCTGTTGCTCGGCGTCTGAAATTTAAGGATGCAAAAGTTACCGCAATTCACAAGAATATAAGGAATACGCTTAAAAAAGCTTTGAAAATGTTATTTCTGTGGAATAAGAGAGGTGCCTCTAAAGCAGCTTATAGAGTCCTGCATGCACGCTGCCTTGTCTCATAAATCGGTAGGACGCAGGGACGTAGCAGAGAACTTTTGCTGTTAAATCTCTAGTGTATTTTGCACTGGAGTGTACCGCAATGAAGGGATTTTCCTTTATAGATAGATATGTATAAATCCCGGTCGGAATCTTCTAGCCATTTTTATCTCTTGAATAGCTTATAAAGTCTTTGTAGCAAACGTAGTCGGCTGATACCTCGAATCTTACAGACGCATATGAATGCCCAAAAGTGTTATTGAATGTTGATTAAAATGCGAAAATCGCTATTGAATCTGATTTATGCTTAAATGTTCGTACTTTCGCGCTAATCAATGTATATTCGCACTATTGATCGCCGTTTCACGCAAATGTATTTTCTCGTAATGAACAGCAAAAGGTGTACAAAGTACAACAAAGCAAAAACGTTAAATTTACTTCCAACTATAAGGCTAGCCCTATCGATTTTAAAACGCAAATTTCCCTCCGTAGATAAGTCCCTCCGAATAAAAGCCCCTCCAAAAATAAGCCCCTCAAAAAGGGCCTTTGAAAAATATAAGCCCCGGGGCTTATTTTCGGAATTTTACGGTATCATTCATGACAAAGATAGATCTGGGATCTGGGGACTAAAAACCGGATCCTTCTTGCGTCATAAGACAAGGAAGTAACCAACGGCGACAAGGGACTAATTTTAGACGTAACGAAAGGACGCTTTCTTCCACAGCCGTCTAATACTTCAGCCGTTAGATTAATTCATCAGCCACCGGTATTGTACATTTGTTAAGATTAGGCAACGTTACTTTATCGCCACTTACTCTTCTTAGTCTTATTGTGCTAAATCAACGCTCGCTAGCCTGTCTAACACTGTGAGAGTCAAAACATTTATTGGAAATCAACTTAACAATGGAAAGAAGCTTCCAGAATTATTTCTTGTCTTTATGTAGCAATTTCAAGCGTCGAATCATTTGATTCTTTAGTTTCACATACTACATAGACATAGGAGGTTTTGGAAAGCTGATTCGCCGGCGATAAGTACGCTTCTTACTAAACTAGGCAAGAGAAACAGGATAAATTTTGAGATCGTAGGAATATTAACTCGAGAAAACCAGACTCACAAAAAAGTTCTTAATCATGTTTGTAGATTTCACATTAGATTCAGATCTACTCTCTGGAAAAGTCAGCTCCCATTAGGTATTTCTGTTCCAGAATAGCTCTTCCATATTACCAACAATTTAACAACGACAAAATCGCCCGTTTGCGATTGCCGTAAATGACTTCGTTCGTTATGGCTTAACCTCTGTTTTACTGTCGGAGTTGGCAGATAGATTTAAGCTACGCACCGCCCTCTCAGGATTTAGAATTTTTCACTTAACGATAAACTAAGAAGACTCCCCAGTTAGAAACACTTTTATGTGAGAATATTTTCACTTTATTTAAGTCTACTTCAACCAGTACAAGCAGCAACTGACCTTACCTCGATTTACAACCAGTGCCCCGAGCAACTACTTGAAGCAATGTTGCATTAGACTTATATTAAATCATTTGAAGTCATCGAACCGAATCAAATTAATTAGTCAATTCTACGAACCCCCACATCATCCCCTCAGCCGGGTAAATCCTCTGTGGCTAAGGCACAAAAACACTGAAAACTCGTCAGGGTGAGTGCAATTTGTCTTGAAAAATCGTGAAATAACCTTATATTAAGGCTGTATTTCTGCGCTACTGAGTAAGTAGGTCACTGAGATCACCCGATTTTCAGGACTACACCGAGTGCCAAACTCGCAGCAGTTATCAGTACCAATCCTGAGCACAGGCAGTCCAAGCTGAGTATGAGATACGTTCCGTATCATACTGCGTAATCCTTGAAATGCCCGTGACAATTATACATGCAATAGATACAAGTAGTACCCAAGTGTCAGGAAGTGCGGGCGAAACGAAAGTCCCAGTTAATAGTTCCAGTATTAACACAATGAATCACGGAGAATCATGAACGTGGAAATTGTATTGAACAACACAGTAAACAAGACTGTTATTGAATTCAATTATTTTATTCACAATTGCTTAGATACAGGTAACCTTGCGAACGATGAGAGCGACTGAGGAGTGAATCATGAACAGTTAATTATGACTGAACATCTTAGTTTGAAGCTTATTAAAGTGACAGATACCAAGCGACGTAACATGCTTGAAAACACATACAATATAAAACAATTGTAGTGTGACCTGAATTAATTTAACTTACATGGATTTATAGGCTCACTTGTATCTAACCAGCTCATCCCAGACTAAGCTGAGATCAGGCTCTGCTTTCATTTCACTTATTAAATAGATTTTAGGCGGCGAGGCGAATTGAAAAGTCTTGCCTTTGATACGTGTTTTCGAAACAATCAAATATTGTTGCATGCCCTTCGTAACATTACTGCTCTCTCTCGACTTCCAACGTAACAGCATGCAGCGACAAATGCGGCATCAGCACCTTTAACCTTTAGTCCAGTCAATCTAGGCATTTTCGAGGCTCAACATCAAACTAATTGCAACAGAATTGTTTTCAACGCCATTTAAGTAAGGGTGACCTATGTAACAACATACTGAAAATCCGCTAAAGTACGTTCGGTGGAAGATGTCAAAATTAAGCGTTAAACAATTTGAGCTTTTAACACAGGGAAACCACGTTAGTTGAAATCATACGTTCACAAACAATGCGCAAAATTAGTTTCTTACTTTTATGGAAAAGTGACAAAAGGAAGAATAACTGTTCCCAAGTGTTTCTTTTTTTCAAAAAGGATAAATATCAAAATAGAGTGAACTTTTGGTTGTAAAACTACAGCAAATTTAGTCGTAGGGCTTTAAATCTGAAAAATTAAAGCTGCTACTTAATCATGAGCTTTTAATAAAATATATCCTTTTTATCAGATTTCTGTTAGCCGCAAGGGTAAGAAAAGTATAAATCTAGAGTACAGCCATTGCTTCTTTTTCTTCTCCTCCTTTCTTTCTCCTCGCTCTTTCTATTTTCCCTTTCCTTGTTCTTTTCTAGGAGGATTTTCGGGCTCATTTTGTCTTCGGCTTTTGGTCTTTTTCTCAGTCAAAAGACTGCAATTTTCGCTCGGTACGTTTTCAAAAATCCAGCAAGATAATGCTTTGGCTTTTACGGTTACCTAGTATACATTAATTTTCGTTTTACTAATTCTTTACGATATACAGCAATGAAGAGTTTTTGATCAGATTAAGCTCCAATGCCTATGAATTTGATAAGAGGGAAATGTGTTTTCATTTAAGGAAAAGTGTTGTTACCTTAGCAAAAAAATTAAAGAGGTTAACGGGACATTCATGGCATAAGAACTTTGGTTCCAGCAAACGTTTGTTTCAAGAAACTGAATAGTATTAAAGGGAAGCAGGTTTTTAAGGGCAAGATTAACTCTGGGTAGCCAAAACAATGCGTATATGTAAAAATATCTTGTAAGAGTCTATGGAGTAATGGAAATTCCCCACGCAGAGCATAATTCTCGCATCTCAGTCAGAAGGTTAACACGCAGTAAGTTGAAGTTTTACTCAACGCTCATCCAAAGAGAAACATAGGTTCCGCAAAAAGAGGTGAGCCATCAGAAGCTAAGTCAGGTAAGCCCATTAATGTCGTTTATGTCCATTACTTTTGCGCCTTCATTGACTACCGCAATTATTTTCAGACGTGTAGGATCCCATGATCGTTATAGAAAAAGAGGTCTTTATTTGCCGATGGAAGAAAAAAAACTGGTCAAGGTTCAGGGTTGTTCTCACAAAAGAAACGCAACGACGGAATATAAACGCCTTACACCTCAAAGCGATTAAAATCTACTTATTCATCTTACCAAGAAATGAGCAGCTGCCGCAGAAAATACAAACTGGCCGACACACATAAACTAAACCAAATCTGAGACTCGCTACAAGAAGAAGATAAAAAAAGGAACAACCACACTGCGCTTGGTTAATTTCTGGATTTCCCTTACAACAGATTCGGGCCAGGTGTAATGAAAGGCGCAGAGCGTTACTATCTAGCAAAAACTAAATCGTCGGAGTCCTTGGCAGAAAATTATATTTAGATAAAATCGTTGGGCAAATTGGAAATGACTTAAAACGTGGTTTTGTTAAACACTGGCTAAACGACGTTTAAGTATTTGGCCCATTGTGTTCAAGGTTGGAACATAACTGCGTCACAAAAATGGGAATAGGTTAAACAGTTTGTACTGATAGAGAGCTATCGTCCGTTGCACATATTTAGTCGCAGGTTTTCAGCATAGATGCAAATTTAGTAGCTGACTGAAGGTGAACAATGTATCAAATCAAACTGTTCACCATCAGTCATCTACTTAATTTGCCTCCATGCTAGAGGATGTAAAAAGTCACAAGCCTGTAAAACTGCTAGAGTACTTACTGCATTTCTGATATTCCGCAAAAAAATCAGTTGTTTATATTTTCAACCATGATAACACAGGTGGACTAATAATTTCCCTTTTAAATAACGTCATAGAAAAAGAATTGAAACTTGGAAAATAGAATGTGAAGACAGACGAGTGGCTGAGTAACCTGTGCAAAGCACTATTGTACTATTCGCTTGAGCACAAATCTGGCACTCTACTATACACCAGGGCCTTCGCCGCCAATTCGCGGCCACACACCATGCATATTAGTTGGTACGAAAAGGGAATCCCAAGAATGTGGACAGATTTTGGAAAAACCTCGCTATACAGGTTATAAAGTACCGCTGACCAAGAATAGTCTGCGCGCTCTTCTTGTCGCGCGCAATAAAGGATTTGTGAAGGAATTCAGGTAATAGATTCAAGAAGATAAATACTCGTTGTAGTTTTAAAGATAATTTAAGATCAAATGATATATCTTTTGTCCCAGTTTATGGAGTCTTAGAATAGGATTGTTGGGCAGCGGGACGAGAGGAAGAAGCGAAGATTCGTAGTAACCGATTGCGTGTCGATAAGTTTTCTATTCGCCTGAGTCCGCGGCGCGGCTATAATCGTATGAGCGTCAGTCAGTCCTCTAGCTTCCTCTTGTAAATCAAATATCGATTGGCAGAAAGTAGTTGTAGAAACGTCCTCGCTTCCTTACTTACTTAGATCTTTCTTTTCTTCCAAAAAATGTCGACATGTTTATAAATAAGCTTAAAACTTAATTTAATGATATTTTTTTACAGAATGATTTTAAATACAAAAAGAATTCACGACTCATTTTGAAGAAAGTTCCCCGCAAGAGCTAAACAAATGCCTTCAAAAGTTTTATTTGTCGGCAAGAAAAAGCCACGACCGCGGCCGTTCGGTCATTACGCGCCAAAATTGTAATCGTTGGCAACAGTAAATGATCAGTTTCGGGCTCAATTATCTCACTGTTTTAGTATATACTAAAACAGTGATTCACCTTAGTGTCGGTGGCTGGTGGTGGCTATATACCTCGCCGGTTCGCGGCCTCGGTAAATATCTAGCCACCTCCACTTAGTGAATAATTGTTATTTATTGGCAATTGCAATTGAACAAATTTACGTTTTAGTTATCGCTTTTGAATAAATGGAGTACAAACAAATTTCCTTGAGCAAATAAACTCAATCGTGCAGGCAATACACTGTTTACAATCAGGACTTTCTGTTTAGTGCGATGGGCAGCTAGTCTAGCACGTAAAGAAGTGGTGGGCGGAGGGGTTGTACGAAGGCTTCTTTAAGCTCGTTCAAATGGATCTAGCCCTTATAAGAACTCTACGATCAACAGATTTCGTGTAGCAAAGTACGAATTGATGCTATTGCCAAAAATTTGAATGCAATGTATTTTCCTCTTTTCGAGAAACAGCCTGAAATTCCTGTCGCTATTTTTCGGCTTTCCAAGGCCAGCATACCGATTCTTTGTTCATAAGTTTAGATCAATTCAAGGCCTCTATATAGTTCCTGGATTGCAAGATAAATTGTTGTTAGCAAAGATGTGCAGTGATAAACCTGCATGATACAGATAACTTGATCATCAGGTACGTCCTTATTTTATTGAACGAAAACTAAATCCTGAGTCTAGTATCAAAAAACGTATCTAGTGAAGAAGTTAGGGAAATTATTGTTTTATTTTTATAAAATAAAAACAGTGAGAGGGGGGAAGGTCCTCCTGGCCCCTCCCCCTCCAAAAACCTTGTTAAGAAATTATATACCTTATTTAGGACAGATTCGCACAAAATTATTATATGTATTGTTTAAGAAGGAGAGGACACATACTATACCCTGTCCAGCGGCACATCCCCGCATAAGCCATATAAGAGGGTACCCCCCCCCCCCCGGGAGGGGCCTTAAAGCAATGGTTTTGCCCGATTGTTTTAAATAGAGAGCCTTATATAGATATAAATTACATCATTTTCCATGAAAATTAGGATTACCAAGTTAAGCCGGAGTTAAAGCTATGGCTCCTTGACAATTTGAACTGAAATATCTTGCAAAATGCGTATAGACACGCAGATTGTTTTTGACCTTAATTTTATGCGAGCAAAAACGTTTATTGCTGCCTTGTAAATTCCTTTGACAGGTGAATCGAGTCGTCATGACCGGACAGCAAAGTCCACCAGAGATCGGCAATATTCCCCTACTCGAGACAAAGAGCCTTAAGAACAAGAGTGTACCTTGGGAGAATATAGAGCTCCCGATAGACATTTTGTTGCTGAGAGTGAACGAATGGGAGTTTTTAAGTTGCCTTTCATTTCTGAACTCTGAATTCTCTAAGAGTTATCACGATGACCTCGGATTTTTGTACTTCGGGGATATCGGTGAAGATGAAGTGCCGAAACTAAAAATTTCCTTGATGAAATGTTACGCGGGCGCGATGGTTCCTGCAGGAGCCACTGTTGCTGTTCAAAATGCCGTCCGTGTCTTAAGGCCTAAGGCTGTTATCAGCGTCGGTTCCTGTGCAAGTCTGAACCGCGAAAAAGCCAAACTAGGAGATGTGGTAGTGTCAGCAAAGCTAACAACATACGCACCTACCAAGCACACAGATAATGGTATTGAGGAACTAGGTCACAGTGTGCCTCCAAAAAAGCATCTTGCGGACCTCATTAAAAGTATTGATGAAGGCTGGGAAGCACCTCTAAAAAAGCCAGGTGAATTAGTCCCGACGGTAGTCCGCGATGGGGTATTTCTGAGTGGGCCTGAGGAGGTCAAAAGTCAGCAACGATGTGCCCAGCTAACAAAGCGATTCCCAAATGCTGTCGCAATAGAAATGGAAGGAGAAGGTAAATGTGAAGTAACACAACTTAAGCATTTAATGATAATCTTCGTGGTATGTTGTTCTTTGCCAAACATTCAATTTTTTTACAAAGGGGAGGACATGTGCTTGACTTTCCCTTAGTAGAATTATATTCTCGTGTCTAGATTTAATACTTATTACGCCAAGTATAAACTGCCTAACACGGCTGAGACAAAAGCTGAATAGTCGTCAAAAACCTGCAATATTTATATAAAACCACTATGTCAAGGTTGTCCCGTTCTTACGAGTCTATTTTCTTCTTTTTGTCCCACTTGCTTTATTTTTAGGCCTCTACGCGGCTGCACATGCTCTAGACATCGAGTGGATTATCATGAAAGGCATTTCTGAATACGCAGACGGTAGCGGTGCTTCACAGGACTCCTGGAGACGATTTGCCAGTGTAATGGCAGCTTCTTTGACCGTTAATATGCTCAGCGAGCCCATTGTTTTCCAAACGTGGCCTCATTATGGAGGTGAGGCTTGAAATCATTTCTTGGACTGAGCGCTTTAAAACAATCTTCTCCCTGTCACGCGGTGTAGTTTATTTGTTCTGTAACCAAAGCCACCCAATGACTGTTTTCTGTACAACATCTGTTCGAATAAGCAAGTAGTGACTAGAATTTTAAGTTACTTGAGAACGGCTAAAATTTCTAGATGACCGCTCCATTCATGCACAATTTTTGAAGCTCAACTAATAAATTCCCTAAGACTTTCGGAAGTTCATTTTTTCACATTTCACTGCCCAGGTTAGGCTATTTTTCGTAGAAAAAAGCAAACCTAAAATTTTCGGGTTCAAACATCTGATGGGAAGAGGAATCAGAAAAATTTTCTCCTTGGTAATACGTTAAATTGCTCCTAATATTTTCGGGAAAGTAATACTGAATTCCTACGGGCCGAAATACTAAACGTGTTATCATGTCCAGAAATCTCGCACGTCAAATTTCGCGCGACTTACTTTCAGACTGTTTCACAATGATTTTAACCGCTGGTTTATATTGTGATTCCCGGGCTCATAAGGTTCGGAAAGTTCGAGTGGTCAAATACATGGTTGTTTGTGGTCAAATAAAAGCCGCTGATCAAAAATATTGCAACAACCAAAAATGGCGACGAAAACTCAAAGAAATAAGCTTTCGAACAACAGGTTTTTGAGACGGTTTAGATGATTTTTGGATGAGATATTGTAGAGCGAAGGTTTTAGATTTAAGCTGTGTATTAGAATGAAGCGTATTTATAAATAAAATTAACTCCAAATTCTTTAAACGGGGGAAGGAAGAATATGCTTTTTCAGTGGACAAAAAAACTCACGATGGAAAGATAAGACTTTGTAATTGAAGATTTAATTGCAACCTCTCCCAGCGGAACTGTCATTAATTACTGAAAAAAAGAGGTTAATCAAGGTGGCAGTGCTCCATTTGCAAGAGAATCATATGGAAGACGAACGTAATTTTTTCGTATTTTTATTTCCATTCTGGGAAGCTCGAGATTTGAATGTAGGAGTTTAAGTTTGTCAAAACTAAGATCTAAATAAGTTAACCTTTCAGTCTCAATCGGGTCCTAGTGTTCAGGTATATGCTGTATCGCAAATTATTTTACTTATCCCACCTTCTTTGTAAATTTTCATTGTTTTCCGTTGGATTTTTTTCTAAGTGTCCACTGCAAACGCACGTGCGTGAAATTAAATTCTGGCCATGATATCCTAGAAGTGCTCAGGCATAATAATATGTCAGGACTTCTACCTGGATGAACCAAAAAGGTCGACATAGAACAACTGCCTCAATTTTTTCTACCGGTCGAAATGTTAAACATGTTATATATCCTAGAAGCTCACAGGCATGAATATCATGCCAGGACTTCTACCTGGATGAACCAGAAAGGATATAGAACAACTGCCTTTTTTTTTGGACGCGTCGAAATGCTAAATGTGTTTTATATCCTAGAGGCGCTCAGGCATAACCAAATACCAGGATGATCTGCGATTGAGTTTGTTTAATCAAACAAAGCTTAAGCGAAAATAAGGAGATCGCACCTTATACTCTTATACTCGAACTATAAATTAGGGCTGACCAAAAAGACACTCAGAATTTGCGCCGCCATCCTGTAGAACATAATCTGGCCGCGTTTAACGAAACAATTTAATCTTCCATCCAGATTTGCTTGTTTGTTTGCTAGAAACTTCAGCAAAGAATAGGGTGTAGAAATCGAATGGCTTGGCGATACTAATCCCTGAGTCTACTTACCTATCACAACATGTTTTGGAGGCACATGTATTGATAAGCGCGCCAAACGAGGTTGTCGCAGCGTTCTAGAGCGAACACGGTCGCGACCTGGACTGATAATATTACCACTGCATTAGCTATCATGCCATTGATTTCTCCTTTTGTTGTATAGATATAGTGAAAGGTTTGTAAGCACATCCTCAACTCTCGAAACATTTGTCTTGTGCCGCTATAGAAGTTTCGTTTCCAGCGAACCGTAAGTAAATTTCCGCTTGACAAAATTTTGATAATTTATGCAAAATTAAACCTCGCAAATCAGAAGTGCATTTATCGACTCAAAAATAAACAGACTTCCTCCAAAAAGGTTTGAACACGATTTTAATTTTAGTACTTCACGAGAGCTGCGGTAGTTGACCGCAAATTAAAAGTGTTACGATGATAGATACTCAACTAGATGATTACGTCAATTCATAGCAGCCAGGCTATGCATTTTTTCAACTTCCGGAACGCTGACGCTTGTGAAGTAATCGCTTCTAAACGGCAAAAATCGAAAAGTTCAGTATTCTAATGTTGAATCGATTATCGAAAAGTTTAGTATTCTAATGTTGAATCGCTTATATTGTGGACTGAATGACAACTGTTTCTTCTATGTTTCAATGGGACGAAAAGCCCTTTTTAATAATAGTTTCGATAAAGACTTTAAGAATCAGTAATTTGGTACCCAGATCTCTTATTGACGAAGCCGAAGGCGAGATCTGGTCTAGTAAGATAATTCGATTTTTTTTGATTGGCTAGATTGTGAGCGAATGAAGTGAGTGTTGCCTCCTGCACGCGCTATTGCATTTGCAAAGAATGATTTTCTACTAATCGGAGACCCATGTTATGCGCCCAGGATTCTGGGATCGCCAGGGGGGACATTGCGAGTCGCTACAAAGAGATGTATGGCGTAATGTAGTTTCTCCGTCAAAAGCAGTGTCTTTGGACGTAGAATAACGCATTTTCGACGTCATTTTGTGAGAAGCGGTGTTGACTGATGTTAGTGCGTTGAAATTTCAAGTTTAATTCTTTGTGACAGGAGCCGATTACTGTTTGTGATTAATGCGATAAATTCTATCGATATCAAACACTCCTTGCGTGAGGTTAAGTGTAAAATTTATGTTTGCTGAATTTACACAGTGATCTATACGTGAAGAAAAGGTTTCGAAATATGTAGTGAAAATTTAGGTTAACTCATTTAATAAGCTTTTTATTTTAAATTACGTATGGCGATATTTACATGTATAACGAGTGTAATTGTGGGAACAGTCAGTCCCTAGAGATTAGAGGTCCAAGTCGGAGACACCATCCGGAAGAGACATCAAAAACAGCTAGCCCACGGTTCATACCTTCAATTTTGTGCTCAGAGTTACATCGCAAACCACAGTTTCCTGTTCCAGTGGAACTTTTAATCCTAGAAATGGACGAAATGCCTCTCGCAACTTCATGAGCCCCTCCAGCGTCAAGGGAGGTCATACCGGTACCTGATACTCCAGATGGATTAAAGCGAAGCTGATCCTTCATGTACATTGTCGGATGTGTCCGTGCAAGACCCGACAATTCAAACGGCAACCCCTGAAAAGCTTGAGCGAGGATACCTACTCAGAGAGCGCAAACAGCCTCAGAGGTTCTACTGGTCTTATCTGAATTACGAGAACTGTTCAAGACACTTGCATGCATTTCTATTAGTACACAACGTTATCGTTGTATTAGGTTTCTTTTTTTTCTTACCTTTATTTCAAGAGGGGGCATCTGTTATATCCCGTGCTTTGCGCACGAGCAGTTCGTTCGATGTTTACGATATGCTAGGGAGGACATGCCTCTGATGCTTATTGCGTTTTACTGTTCAAATTGGCCTTCGTAAATACTTGAAACCTCAGTACATTTTAGAGTGTTTCCATGGTTTTATTATTAAAATATACCACCATGGACCTAATTTGACATTCTTAACAATCACTTACGCAACTGAACACCATACCAACACGCGGGAGCAATATCTTGGACTTAGTAATCACAAGCGTTCCGGATCAAGTCAGCGTGACCGAAGTTGTTAAGGCAATTTACGCAGTCATTCACAGACATGGCCACGAACCATGCTATTGCCTCCTTTGAATTCCAAATGTCTCTAAAAGTCCTGCCAAAGATGAATCGCTTTATTTACGATTACAATAAAGGCAATTTCAAAGGGCTACGCTCTTCTTTACGGGCAGCAAACTTATCGAATTT
>OZ037776.1:49621615-49656615 GCA_964035525.1 Porites cylindrica | reverse complement strand
AACATATCATTCTGGTCTACAAATGCCAACGGGAAAACGATTGTACTTCGACAGGCATAACCACCTGATTATTAGCTTGGACGTAGCGATCCCCACCAACAGTATTTGATAAGATACACACACAACCAATCCATCATTTACACTTTTAGACCTAACCTTCGATCTAGTTAATCATTTCTAACTGCTGGTCAAAAGTTACAGCAAGAGAATAGCCCCTTTATCCTCTCTTGGTTACAGTTGTCTACCAACAAGTAGGTTCTAGTTGTTCTCGATGTACCTTTAAAAATAAAACCAGGTGTACTTACCGTTTACACGGGGAAACCGAAACTATAGTTGCGGATGGAAAATCAAATGGTTCTCGGGAAACATCAGGACGCTCGGGAAAACAAAACTAACTGTTTCCCTCTGGATCTGACATTAAATAGTATCAATAAACAATTGGGGAAGCTTCAGAAAATATGGGTTTTCGTTTGAGGCGATGCATTTTCTATACTCATTTTAGTCAGTCCAGCTGATTTGAACGTACGGGTCCTCTCCGACGAGATCAAAAGTCAAGTTGTTAAATACTTTTGAAGGAGATTTTTAACCGGATGGTTTTGTAAGTGCGTGGTAAGCACGCCAGGGTTTTTCTCTTTAGTCAAAAAGAATTCATCTTTTTAGTACTACCAGTTGAGTTTAGTTCTACTTTCTCTTTATCACTAAAGGAGGATCAGTTCCAAAAAGAAGTAAATCGGCGCCGAGAAGTAAGGCAAGAGGTGCTAAACAGTCCAAGGCCACGCCTTCGACGAGCACAAATGGTATTATTTCTTTAATTATTTATCATTTTAAACTAAGCTTCTGGTGTTTGAATGGTTTTATTAGTAAAGGATACCATTCTGGACCTAGTTTTACTTTTCGCTTTCACCAAGAGAGAATGAACTACATATGGTCATGCAATAACATTGCAACTTAATTGACCAAAAAAAAAAAAGAATAAATCTTCGATAATAAGATTCGAGAATGGGTCCATAAGAGTAGTCATGCTTCATCAGAATTAAGCTCCGTTGGTGTATAGGTATAGGTATTTATTCATTTATTTATTTATAGGTATAGGTAGATCATTGATATGCATAAGGGTCGAGTCCATGACGTCACCCATTGTTTTAACCTAGGTAAAAATGCATTCCTCCATACTAATTAAGTGCCTTCCTCCATATATAATTAAATGGATAAGTTTACTAATGAGTGTCTCTCTACTACAATACACACATACTTTATTGTTACCTTCCCAAAGGGGCTTTTCAATAGGCACAATGCAATAGACTTGCCTTGGCTTGCCCGGCCTCTTTAAACTCTATTGTTTTCCACCTACGTCTCTTGACCCACTCCGTCTGGTGTGACGTCCCATAGTATCGGGCAAGAGCCTCGGGTCGCTTGTGCAAATTAGCAAAGGATACCACAGTTATTAAGACGAGCGAGGTCGAGAAAAAGCTGAGAAGCTAGCAAATATCGCTATTTATCGCTAATTTGATAGAAGGTGAATCTGCTTGTGTAAACCGTTTTGATATTTTGTGTCCGTAATTGTATAATTTTGCTAATTTGTTTTGCGGGCCATGTTGCGGGATCGCCATCTTTTTCACAGGACCGGCAAGGTCATCAAAACTTAAATCCCTTTTCTCTCTAAATTAGGCAAGGTCTAGTCTCCAGAATAGGAGGTTCCATTCACAGATCACACATGTATGTTTATATTTCATCTATTCTTTCGCTAATTAAACCGGCCAAAATTCATATCAGTCCTTTCAATCCTTTCGAGTGTGGGCCTCTAATGATCTCCTAATTCTCCACCAAATTCAGTAAAGCTAGATCGATCGATTATCTACATCGATCGGCCCGTTGAACCAGAAATAATGCGAAATAGCTTTGAAATACGCGCTTGAGATAATTTTCCTTAAATGTATATTTGAATTCATGATAAATACAGCTCAACCTGCCTCAAACAGCGTCTATGGCAGAGAAAAATGGTTTTAATATAACAAAATTAATTGTTCAATTTATGTGTGTCACTGAGGTGCAGTGGTCAAGGAGTTCCTTGCACTTGCTGATATACCGGGTTCGACCTCCCAGCGACGCTGTTTTCTGTTTCTTTGTACCTTTTTTTTTGTTTGATCTTTGTTTTTTAACACTATTTTAAATATCCTTTTGGCCTGTTTTCCTTTATTCTTACAGCTGACCCTGCTGATTATGCACTTGGATCAATATATATTTTAAGCTCCTCAGAGTTTTATTTTGGAAAAGGGATTTCAAGAGCTCATGATCTGCGTACTGGCCAAGCTTCCGGCCAGAAAAAAACATAAGCTGTCAAGATATGTTCCTCCTCTGAGACAGCTGAATTTTTTTCAATGTTAGATGACATCATGACAAACAACACACAATACACCACAAACCGTACTAATTTACTCCCAACACCCACCAGACCCACTGGCGAAATTTAAACTTGCCTTTTGTGCATCGTCTAGATCATAAATATTATTACACTAAAATCTTCACTGGGTTTGCCCCCAAAAAATAATTAAACGAAACATTTTATTGGTTTTTGGGTTTTAATTACAGAAAAAAATTACAGGTGTAGGCCAGAATAGTATTAAAATGCGGTAAAGCAACAAGAGTCAATGCTCACAGTCTCTCACAAATACCTGTCATTTAGCTTTTTAATCCTCTTTCAACGCTACAGCTAAGCGAACTTTGACAAGATTGACATGGGGTTCCACTAGATCTGAAGAGCTGAAAACGCGCACAATGTAAAGTATAATACATCCTTTGATGAACCTCCTATTGTTGTGTCTAAATTCCTGAAACTTGCTGGGCACTGGCCCTCAATATTGTGACCGGTCGGTATGATTGCCCGTAAAATTTGCTCGACGATGGAAATTGAATCTTTAAAATTCATTACACCACTGGACGTTTCATTCCAAAAAAGTACTAAAGTTTAGTTTTCTATGACAATAGGGACCTTAAAATCTCCAAATCCAAGAAATTGGAACATTATTTGTATCCGTCTCTTCGATGAACAGTTTGCTCGCCATTTTGAACGTCACTGACGCGAGACGTGACGTCATACTAGCAGGCGAACTGAGCCACCGATTTCCTTGGAGACAACTCCGGCTCCTGATTGGGCACAAAAAATACCTTGTATTATTGTGCCCAATCGGCGTATAGTTTCTTCTGAGTTCTTTTCGTGAGTCGTAAACGACGGCTATTGTCTCGATCACGGATGCACTAAAGAAATGCACGCAGTCAGGAAAATTTCAGTTTGATATAAAATCCCCATCTGATTTCAAAATATATACTGTCTGCCCGAAAACTAAATACGCTTTCTAAAAATACAAGCTTGGGCTTACAACAGGTATTCACGCTTGAATCGGTCACGTCTTGCCTAAATATTAGGGAGTTTTTAAAGATACCACGACGGCTGCCAGCCACGAAAACGTCTCATGGAAAAGTGATTCACATTTTTTCAGTCTCTATCGTGATTATTCCAACCCGCTTATGCAAGCGAACTCTTCTGGAGCTGAATTTCTATCAGCCATATCCAAGTTCACGAAGAGAACGAATTTTGTCATTGCTTGTTTACGTCCTTCACAAAACGTGAAATTAGGCATTTTCAAGGATAGTCGTGCAGTTAACGGCAAAGAAATATACAAAAAATCGTGATGCACGTACAAAGTTGTTGTTCAGTCGCCTTATCAAGCTATTGCTTATTTGACTTTCTCGTCGCCGCGGCATCTTAAACTTCCTATTATTTACGATACATTGTGATCCGTCAAAAACAGAATATTCTCGAGGCAAATTGAATTGCTCCCGCTGGTAGCATCCCAACGTTTTTTCAACTCATCGGTAGTTCCTTCGTTGCTATTTACGAAAGTGGGAAATGAAAGTTTCCTTTGCACACGCAAGCTTAGTAAACGAACCGAGTAATAACCGTCGTGTACAAACTCACGAAAAGAACTCAGGAGGAACTGTTCGCCGACTGGGCACAATAATACAAAGCATTTTTTGTGCCCAATCAGGAGCCGGCATCCGCTTGAATTTTTGGAAATAGTTCGGTGAGAGTCGGTACCCAGGGGCTGTTTTGCCCGTACTGGAAAACTTTCGTCCCACCTTTTCTCCCGACCCGACTGACTGCCCCTGGGTCTCCGAGTATGCATCGGTTAGGATGCTTTATTTCAAACCAATTAATTTAAATGTGCGGACGTCTCACGGATTAGACTTCCGTTTAATTACAACCTAATTAAATTATTTTAAGTGAAATTTGGATATCCCGGCCAACGACTTAAGATTTATTTCTCCGTCCCATTATTCTCTTTTGATAAACAGTTTTCGGAGATACTAGGATCATATCCGTTCCGTCATAATGAATTTCCCTAATGTTTTAGAACATAAACTTCACGCCTCTGATCATCTTAAGTTTACAAACTGGCCTATATGGTGCTGATAAAGCAATCAAACACTTGATGTTCTCCTGTAAAATCTTTTCTTTTCTTTTTTTTCCTAAGAAGAAGAAAGCAATGTTTATAAAGTATGCTTGAGAAAGTGAAAAATGGTAGCAGGCTCCTCGGCTTACATGAACCGGCAATAATCATGCTCGACCAACGGTGATGTGATCGTCGAAAATTCTCACACCAATACCATGCATAATATTTTCTTCCCGCCTATGCTGCTCCGCGCGCGCCTTCGGCATGCTGAACTCCTCGCTTTTTCTTTTCATGTACTTATCTTTCAAATGTTTTTTTCATGGTATAATTTAGACGCTGCCCCCTCCTGCTACTCTTGGTATATTACTTAACACCCTGCAACCTTCCTTCATTACACACCCCTTCCTTAAAATTCTTGCAAAGTCCCTTATGTCACGGCTACTGAGACACAAAAATAGAACTCTACAGTTTCCGACTTGATTCGATCCAATCAATCCACTGACGTCTTATCATGACTTCATTCACGTACTGAAGCCGGATAATGTTTCATTCGCTAGTTCTTCATGTTTCTTATTATTTTCGGTCGCAGCTGTTCACCCAGGTCTTCATGAAGAAAAAGACGGTGTGTACAAAATGACATCATCACCACGCGGAGAAGCCCTGATTATCAACAATAAAACATTTTAAAATCGTTGGAAGGATCGCTTAGGATCTGAGCACGATGTTTTAGAAGTTCATAAGCTGTTTCAAGACCTTGGATTCAAAGTGACAACAAAAGAGAATCTGACCAAAGGTGAACTCTTGGGTGAGTTGGATGCTATGGCCCGTGAAGATCACAGTCGATATGACTGCTTTGTTCTGTGGCTTATGACTCACGGAGACGAAGACTTCGTTTACGGCACACTCGAGATAGTTCGTGAGTTGTTCAGCAATTCATCTTGCAGTTCTCTCGACGGCAAACCGAAGGTCGTTTTCACCCAGGCATGCAGAGGAGATGGGGAAGAATTTGTCGCGTCAGATTGGCCTAGCCCAACACGTGCATCGCAGAAGAGTCTACCACTTCCGGACGGAGCCAAGCCCACTAATCAAGTAAGTCATTCTCGAGCACATTTCCTCGAGGCATACTCAACAGTCGATCGGTTTTATTCATACAGAAATGAAAAAAGGGGAAGCTACTTTGTTCAATGTCTTGTCGAAGTTTTCCGTGAGCGTGTTGCGCACGACGATCTTGACACCATGTTGATTGAGGTTAACAGGCGACTTTCCCAGATGCAAGGAAGCGTTCTCCGTAAAGAAGGAGTAAAGCAAGTAAACCTCACGTGCGAGTTTATTAACAGGTTAACGAAAAAAACTTTATTTTTAGTTATTGAATACACACGACAAGAAATCATTTTTTACTAAACGATGTACAGCAGTGTTAGGTTATTTTTCGATATTCCTCAAGTTTAGAAGACCTCAAGGCAGGGCAGATTACCAGTGTACTTTTTGTCAGCTGAGCAAACAAGTCGTGGTTGGGGGGGGGGGGGGAGAGAGAGTTTCATAATGATAATGATAATGATGATGATGATGATAATAATAATAATAATAATAATAATAATAATAACAATAATAACAGGTGTGTCAATAATTCTCGAATCTCAGTGACTGGTTCTCAGCTGCCTTTGTTTATTGCTTAGTTTGTTAGTTTGTCTGATGCATAACCAGAACCTTCCAATTTGACTTCTGACGATTAGAAGCTGCTTGTAATCGGACAGTTGAACAGCTAATGAAAATCTAACATGAAATGTAATGTATAAACTTCCATGAGCAAGTTTTCCTGCCTCAGTTTAACACATTGAATTTTTTAAAAAATGCATTCCAAACAGTTTATGCAGTTGGAGCTCGATATTCCGATAGTCCCTCCAAAAGCTATAAGCCATATTTTTGATTGGGAACCCGTAAGTGAATTTTCTTGATTTTTGACACAATTAATCGCTCCGTGTCTTACAATTCAAGGTAATCAGGCTGGTAGTTTCAAATCGACCTAGCGCTACGCGCTCGGCCAATTTGCAATTTACTCGTTTGATTCATTTAAAAGCTAAAAAAGTTTAGGAGGGAAGGAAGCCTTGCGATCCATAAAATTCCACAATATGCTTGGAATATTGTTACTGAGTTTTAAAAGATTCAAGTAAATAGCGTTTTTTGCAGTCTCAGTTTTCCCTTAAAGGAACATTTAGTATGTCCACTTCCCCTTGTGTTGTGGATGTATCTAATAACCTTTGAATAATCTTTTAAAAAATATTAGTTGGGATGCCTCAAAGAGTGTACATGACGCGCCTTATATGCAAGGGATCGGAAGCCACTTCTCGGAAGCCACTTCTCGGCGCCTGATTCTGTAGTCGTCAAAACAATTTTTCCTGCCGTTCTCTGTCTGGTGCCCAATCTAACTTATCTAGTGTCTCGTGGCCAGATTCGAAGAAACTTCGATAACATTGATTGAATTAAATTCTTACTCTTTGAACTCAAATCGTTTGAGATGTCATACACTGAGTCGAAAGATCGTGGCTATGTTAACGCTGTTGTCTAGTTTTAAGATCTAAAGAAAGCATTTGTCACAGACGCCAACCAACTAATTAAAAATTAGGCTGGGACAATTTAGAAAGTCGACGTCAAAAACTAAAGACCGAGATGGTCTATAAGTACTTTACATGGCGTAACACCCAGTTTTCATTCAGCGGAGTGATATGATTACTTCTTACCATTTGCGTAATTCTGAGAATACGCTTTCTATTCCCTTGTCAATTGTACTAACTATTATAAAAATAGCTTAAGCTTAATTCCGACACGGCATTCATGAAAAACAGGCTTTAATTTAGTTTTGTTTTCTTAGTTAGTATAACATTTTTATATTATAGATGATGATTATTTCCTTAATTGATGCCTGATGTTTGTAACCGTGTATAAATAAAGATGATGATGATCATGACTTCAGTTGTTGGCGTCAGTAATCGCTCCTGTGAGTGTCCTGTAAGCGCCTGCACCATCATTTTGTGAACCAGTTTTAATGGCCTTTCTTTTCAATGAGTCTCTTGTTAGCATTGCCTTTTTCTAATTTTCGAATTTAGCCATGGGACTGGCTTATTTCTAAATAGATGGATAAATGGAGGACGGGCAGACGGATCGATAGGACGGAGAGGGCCACATCATTTATATAATGGGCTGGGTGGGTTACCGAAAGTTTATAAATGGACCGATAAAGGCTCCCAGTGGCGCCCTTGTATGCTGACGTCCGATCTTACTGTTCGCATTTGAATACAGTAAAAACCCCCGACTAAGAACCTGTTCGGCTAAAATTTGCCAATAGGCCCCCTCTATACAAGAACCTGTTTAGCGTAAAATTTGAAACAGGTTCTTATTTTCTAAAATCTATTTTAAAAAAATTCTGTACACTTGGGCAATCAAGAGAAGTCAACACTCAGAGGCCTCTTTGAATACATAGGTACCTTATCACATGTGCAATGTAAAGGCCAAAGGTGAAAATGAAATAAAATTGTTATTGATACAATTTCAAATTAAATACAGTATATAAATTATATGAGCCAGAATTTTTAGTACGGACTGTTAAATAACATTGTTTGAATGTATTTTCTAAACATCAGCGGATGGAAGAGTTGGTAGAGTGATGAATCACGTCTAAACCAGAACCATACAGGCGTAAAAAGTACTCTTGGATACGATGTAATTTTTCTTCAGAAAAATATGAACCGCCGCCTGGTTCAGTAGCTCAGTTGGGAGAGCGCCGGTCTTCCGAGCGGGAGGTCGCGGGTTCAAACCCCGGCCGGACCAACACTCAGGGTCTTTAAATAACTGAGAAGAAAGTGCTGCCTTTGTAATGACATCTGCTAATGGTTAGACTGGTCTTCTCGGATAAGGACGAAAAACTGTAGGTCCCGTCTCACAGCACTTTCACTGATTTGTTCTTGCGGGACGTAAAAGAACCCACCCCACTATTCGAAAAGAGTAGGGGTCGTAGACCCCGGTAGTGTGGCCAACCTTTACGGGTTGTGGGATTGGGTAGGGATGACACCTCGCCTGGGGCCTGAGTCCCGTTCGTGTACATCCCTCTGGGCAGGCCTGTGTCCAGAAAAGCTGGTAAATAAATAAATAAATAAATAAATTTGTGCTAATTAACATTTATGTAACAACTTATTTAGGCTAACCTGCGGAAATGCAGGTTCTTAGTCGTGGCTTTTTTCTGTATATAATGTAACGAGAACAGTCTGTTGTCCTTTCATTCATGACATTCCACTCATTTATTCATTAAGATATGTAGCTAAAATGAATTTACATGAAAAGTCCCCCAAACTCATTTAAAGTCCATTTGCACGGGAGCTGTCTGGAGATCCTTGATCCAATATTACCATTGGTATTCAAAAACACCATGTCTTATTGTCATGTTAAGGTAAGTTGGTTGCATTGATTATTTAACGCCGTGGGCGAAATTTTTGTCTTTTGCTTTACCGACTGATGGTCCAAATATTTTCATTCGTGTATCAACTATGACATCTTGCATGTTAAAATGCGGTACTTGAAACCATCGATTTAGAGCGTCATTCATGACAATTTCCAATTCTTCAAAATACCTGTTAAAGCCACACCTTTTGTTCTTTACAGGCGTTACCAATTCCCATTTAAAATAGTTCCGTCATGAAAGCTGAATAACTGACCAAGTTCCATTCGTTTATGCTCCGACAATTTCACTCGATTTATGACCCTATAGTTTTCCAATCGACAAAACTTGACAAAAAAAAAAGACAAAAGACGGGTTACAATAATGGCCCCAACCCTCTTTTTCTCCTAATAAAGAGCCGTATTAAACCTCAACTTACGTTTTCGCTTTTTTTATGACTTATCCACTTTTGATCCCTGCTTCCTCCTCCATCCGATTGCATACTCTTTGGGAGCCATGTATTTCTTTCCAGAATGCAAACTGCGATGGGTTTGTCCGTCTGACGTGTGTTCAATACGAATTATCCGTCTATCATCTTTCTAAATTGAATCCGTTTCTGCTCTAGTGTGAAAACGGCCAGTATTCCAGAGTTGGGCCTATTGACGCCTTGCATGTGCACATACGCGATTTTCTGCATTTGAAGATACTGAAATCCACTTTTTAATCCGATTTCCAGTTTCTAAACTGAGGAGATCTTGCTGTAATTGAAGGCAATCAACCGTGCACTCGACGACTAAATAAGTCACGGTGTCATCTGTGGATAGGTGGACTTTGGATTTCACACTGGGGAAGGTCATTTATATAGGCCAGGAATAAAATAACGCACCGTCCTCACGGACCAGCATAGCATAATAAGAATGCTTATCATTAGCGAGGCAGAAATTTTCATGACCATTTCGCCATCATAAGCCGTTAGCATTAAAGTTTCCCCTGGGGGTGGGGGGGGGGGGGGGGCGGGGTACTTGGGTTAATGTTTGCTGGGTATGTGCCGCTGGCCTCTAAGAGCCCCTACCCCATTATAGTCTATTTTTTGGCCGATTTAAGACCCCATCCTAGTCACTTTTTGGAACATGTAATTTTCGCGATCCCAACTTAGTCACTTTGTATCCATGCATCCACCTTATCAATGTGGTTTCAAAGGGCGGAATGCAGTCAATGCGAACTTATCCTTAAATTTAATAAAGAACAACTTTCTGATTTTTTTTAACCGAGAATCTTCCCAGTTTGAATCCTTACTTACCCCAAAATCGGAAAATTTCCGACTCCATTCTAGTAACTCTATTGAAAATGCGACTTCATTATAGTCACTCTAGTCGTGAAAATGCGACTCCATCCAGCGGCAGATTCTAGCCTCTTGTACCCCCCCCCCCCCCCCCGGGAGTTTTCCGTACGCGGTCCTGGTGGCGGAATGTGGTCAAGGTTGCTAGATCAGAAGTGTGCGTTACCTTGTCAGAAATTTCCGTTCAGGGGAATACAGTTTTAGGAACGGGGGCTTACATGATTTAGACGATATTAAGCGGGGAAATAAAGAATAAATAAACGATCCCATGAAATGATTTGAATAACTTAATACTAAAAGTGAAATGAAAATAAAGTAGGCATTTTTGTCAATAAAAAAATTAGGGAAAACATTCCGTTTTTACACAAGCATGTCGTGTTACAAGCAGCTGATTAGTATAGAAAAATTTGACATGATAACCACGCTTGCTTTAACAACTACTCCAAATCACAAAGGCTTCACAGCAAGAAGAATGTTCGATCTCTCTTTCGTGACAGAATATATCATGCATGACAAAAAGAGATCTAGGATCTGGAGACTAAAAGCCGGGTCCTTCTTGCGTCATAAGACAAGGAAGTAACCAACGGCGACAAGGGACTAATTTTAGACGTAACGAAAAGACGCTTTCTTCCACAGCCGTCTAACACTGCAGCCGTTAGATTAATTCATCAGCCACCTTTGAAGTCTGGTTAAGGTATTGTACTTTTGTTACGATTAGGCAGTCTAACGTTACTTTATGGCCACTTACTCTTCTTAGTCTATGCAAAATCAACGCTCGCTCGCGTGTCTAACACTGTGAGAGCAAACATTTATTGGAGATCAACTTAACAACGGAAAGAAGCTTCCAGAATTATTTATTGTCTTTATGTAGCAATCTCAAGCGTCGAATCATGATTCTTTAGTTTCACATACTACAGTGTTATAGGAGGTTTTGAAAAGTTGGTTCGCCGGCGATAAGTACGCTTTGTACGGAACTGGGCAAGAGAAACAGAAGAGAGATTCAGTACCATGGAGCTTCCATAAGATTTTGAGATCGTAAGAATATTAATTCGAGAAAACCAGACTCACAAAAAAAGGAGTTCTAACTCATGTTTGTAGATTTCACATTAGATTCAGGTCTACGGTCTGGAATAATCAGCTCTCATAAGGTATTTTTGTTCCAGAATCGTTCTTCGATATTATCAGCAATTTAAAAACGACAAAATCACCAGTTTGCGATTGCCGTAAACGACTAAGTTCATTATAGCTTAACCCGCTAAACCGCTGTTTACTGTCGGAGTTGGCAGATAGATTTAATTAAGCGACACACCACCCTTTCAGGATTTAGAATGTTTAACTTAACGATAAACTAAGAAGACTCCCCAGTTAGAAACACTTTTATGTTAGAATATTCACGTAATTTATGGTGCTTGTACCGTCCTTTCCTCCGTGACCTCAAAAGCAAATCAATCCTTACAGTTTACTGAGTTTGTCTACCGAACGTGTCTGCGTGAAACCTGAAAATTATAGGCCTTATCTTTCAGTCAATTCCAAGCAATGGCCTCTTATTGCAGATGTGGATAGTAAATGGTCGTCTAGGGGTTTATTTCTAAGAGCAGCTACACCGAATGGTCCTTGCTCGTGAAGAATATAACTGAATACAATATTAAATATCTGCACATGAAATGAATGTGGTCCGACAACTGATTTAAGATGAGTGAGTCTTATGAGCCCGTAATTGTTGCTACGTCGTCAATGAATTATTGCTTTTATTTTCCTTTTTCTTTCGGTAAGGAATCTGAAAGAAGTGTACGAACAGGTTTAACACACTTAAAGTCACTTTATTTGAGTCTATCTTAACCAGTACACTCGGCAACAGACCTTAACCTCGATTAATCAACCAATGCCCTGAGCAACTGCTTGAAGCAATCTTGCATTTGATTTATATCAATCATTTGTAGTCATCGAACCGAATCAAATTATATATCTCATTCAGTCAATTGTACGAACCCCTACATCCTTCAGCCGGGTAAATCCTGTGTAGTTAACTTTATATTATGGCTGTATTACCGCGCTACTGAGTAGGTCACCGAAATCACCAGATACGTTTGGTGTCATAATTGCGCAATCCTCAAAATGCCCGTGACAATTATAGCGGAGCTCCACGCGCGCGCGAAGCGCGCGCGTGGGCGGAGCCCCATTGCTAAGTAAATCTACCCATCCCAGAAAATTTGGTAATCACGTGACCGTACACCGACCGCCCGCCGTCCGTCCGCACCACAGGAAAACCAATGTTTACTCTCACACTTTTAGCTAGTTTGGGAGCCCAAGAGAAAACTAATTGCACAGGCTGCACATCAATGTTGTGATCAATTGACAGCTATCAAAACAGGGCATCCGCTGACAAGTATCACCTGACCCTACCGCGGGCTCAAGTGTCGACCCATCGAGGTCGAGTATTTTTTAAAGTTATCCGCTGACAAATTACCACTTTCAAATGATCGCAGGCTCAAGTTTATTTTTTCCAAGGATTCAAATCAAATATGCTGTGTTTATGTCACTATGGCCCCGCACTATTAGGATTTTGATTTCAAACTGACCTCGGAAGCGAAAATTCATCCAGTTTTTTTAAAAGTACAGGCGGGGAAGACCATATCTTACCATGGTCACGCGTTGGTCACGCTCTACGTCCAATTTTTATACTCTGATTGGTCAAAGTTTGACAGGTGAGTTTATGCGGAAAAATTATGCAGCATCTTGAAAGTAGTTTACTTTGACAGCTGAAGCTGACAGAGTTTTGTGTCAACTTGTGATGTTTTTAACTGTCTTTTTCCTCTGGAGGTACAAAATGAAATACAGCTGCTATCAAGAGTCTTCTGTTATTCATGGCTGGTTTGTTTACTGGGTTTTGGTTGAGAAATGCGTCGCTTGTCAAAATTCGGTAATTCGATTTAGGATGGCATCGTTTTCGTTTTTCACCTTGCTTAATGCGTAAGAGGGTTTAAAAGTCTCAAGCAACTGTGGCCTCCCTTGATAGCTTTCAGGAACTGAATCTCGAATGGTAAGCCTAAGTAATTATTGTATTTGATGTTTGTGTTTCATGAAGTCTTGCACAGTTCACGCTGACAGTTTATGCGGCAAGTTTATGCACGTTTACAGGATTTGAGTCAATCATCTGACCTAGTATCAGGTTTGATATAAGCTTACAGAACTTTAAAAAGCCTTCAGATATATTTGCTCACCACAAATAGAAAGAAAACGTTCCGAAGGATATTTAATTATAAATTTGGCTGTAGAAAGAAAACTTTGAGCGATTTTCTTGCTTCGAGGAGTTCACCTTCGAAAACAGTAAACACCGCGCTGGGAAGCCGGCTAAAACATTTAAACTTAAGCTTTAGGCTTAAAGACTCAGGATTTTTAGAGACACTTTAATACTTGTCTTCGTGAATGAAAATTGTTGTCTCTGTAAAGGTTTCACGGAATTTTATCTCTTTTTTTGATTGTTAGTAGTTTCTCTTGCAATTTTAATCGCTTGTCCGTGCCGTTTGTTTTCATCGTTCATGACCATCGCTTGCAGGAGTACTCAAAAATGTCGCGCGTATCAAACGCCTTATAAGATTACACATCGTTATAACTAAAACCATTAAATAACAAAACAAATAATAATAAATTCGCTATTATGTTGAAGCGTAACTCTGTTAAAGTTCATTCAAACACTCGATTACACTGACAGCTCGCACTATAGAAACGAGAACCAGCTGGCCGTATGGGTGATTTTGGAAATTTTCTGAAATTTTTGAACGGTTTGGCTCGTCCTGAATATTGACTGAGTGAAAATTGTGAAATACCGCATTCTGTCCGAGCTCTGTATGATAAATAGTACTGTTTCACCTCAAATGTGGTGTATAAAAATTATACAAGGTTGGTTTAAACACCCCCAGATTTGTTGGCAAGAATTTGTAAAGTAAACCTGTCGAACGCAAAAAAATTTGGCGTGATTTGTTTTCCAAGAATTTGCTTTCGAGGCCTAATCTACTGTGATCTTGAATGTGATCGAAGATGTTTGCTATTTTTTGGGTGTACATATAAGGTTATCAATTTGATGTAAGATGTTTCACTCTAAAATAACTTAGCCTTTCCCTCAAAAGTCACATGAATGTGCCCTCAAGTTAAATGATTTGTGGATTAAAAGTTTATTGTTTGATTTAAATTGTAAATTTATTAAAATTGGAGCTTCGCTTTTGGCCCTGGCTAAATCTATATATTACATGTAAAAGATACTAGTGGTAACCAAGTGTAAGGAAGTGCGGGCGAAGATTGATTGATTTTGAGAACCGCTTTTATATTGTGTACATGAATAAGAAAGCCCTAGTTAATAGTTCCAGTATCAACACAATGAATCACGGAAGATCATGAACGTGGAAATTGTATTAAACAACACAGTGAAGAAGACTGTTATTGAATTCAACTATTTTATTCACAATTGCTTAGATACAGGTAACCTTGCGAACGATGAGGAGCGACTGAGGAGAGACGGCATTATTCGTAGGCAAACACGATACTGCTTGACAGCGCTCAAAGTGAAATGAAAATAGCAATTATTCATCAATCAGTGTTCGGTACGAAAGGTCATTGAGATGCAACAATGAATTATGAGAAAGCTTAGTTTAAATCTTATATTGAGGTACTAGATATATACCTGCCAACTTTTTCTGAGAGATAAACGTGAGATTTTTATCCTGCGAGTGCTAAGATTTTTGAAGACGACACGATCATTTCCGAAGATTCCCGAAGAAGTCCGAAGCCTTCCGAAGACGTCCGAAGTCTGCCGAAGGCGAAGTTTTCACTTGCTTTTCACTTCAAAAATCAGAGATCGCGAGGAAGGTATTGTCATTTATTCATTTTACACATGGTTTTCGTTCCTTACATGGGTCTGAGTTAACATATTTTTGCAAATTGTGTCAAGCAAGACGGCAACAACTCACATTTTTCAATCAGGCGTGAGAAATTGGCCCGCAAGCGTGAGCCGGCGTGAGATCCAAGTTTTCAACCCGCTGGCGTGAGAGTTGGCAGGTATACAGATTCCAAGCGACATAACATGCTTGAAAACACATAACATATAACACAACTGTAGTGTGACCTGAATTAACTTATCTTACATAGATTTACAGGCTCACGTGTAACTTACCAGCTCATCCCACGCTTACCAGCTCATCCCACGCTAAGCTGAGACCAGGCTCTGCTCTAGATTTTCGGCAGCGAGGCGAATTGAAAAGTCTTGCATTTGATACAGTACGTGTATACCTGAGTTACGACCACTACGTGTTTTCGAAACAAAAAAAATATTGTTACATGCCCTTTGTAAGATTACCGCTCTCCGACTCGGCCCCGACTTCCAACTTCTCTACATGCAGCGAGAAATGCGGCAAAGGTGTTTCGATATAGTTTTTCAGGGGCCATACCGATATTTTTCAATCGCTTTAAACGTGATTTTATCCTTGTTTGATCGCTTTAAAATTTTCACCAATGACTGACTATACATTGAAATATGTCAAAATGTAGGTTTTAGTAAAATCGATATTACTATGACATTACAATAAACAAAAAACTTTGAAATTGATAAACGCCTAATTTTGCGCGATATAGACCAGCTACGGAAAATCCAACACTAGGAGCTTAAAGTTTGGTGTTTAGCAAACAATCTCCGTAAGAAGTCTAAATTCAACTAAAACGAAAATATATCTCAAGCCTTAAATTCTCAATAGCCGTGATAGTCACTTTATTTAAGTGTACCTCAACCAGTACACGCGGCAACAGACCTTAACCTAGTCTGCTACACAGCCGTTTTTAGAGTCGTCACGCAACGCTCCTCCTCACTAACGGCTGCTGAAAACCGAACTACATTCCTTTCCCTTGATTAGCCAATTATAATTCAGCTCCCATTTTCTGGAAGGTGTTCGCGCCACGTTTGCAATACTGTGACTCCTCCAAGCACAGCTTTGCTTTTATCGGTGCACAATGTGTGAGTGACAGAATAATCAAAATCATCGCATGAAAACAAGCAATTAACTACAGTAGTGTTGTCGTTGTCGAGTCCTATTCAAAATCTAGGAGATAAGCAGCAGCAGCAAGCAAGTCGAGCAAATTGAGATGTACAACATGGATGTGCTCATAAAGTTGCCAGATATAGTTTCGGGAAATCGCTCATCGACAATTTATACGATTGCTTTTTGAATCAGTTCCCTTGAGAGTTCAGTCTTCACTGAACACAATGAGCACATCCGGCACATTCCTGGTAAAAGTCTTCTACGCCTACCAAACCTTTTTTTCACTGGGAACTTTCTTGACCGCTTAAAACAAACTTTTTTGCAAATTAACCTTTTCGTTGCTTGATAACACAGAGCCCGTCTAAATTCAGCGACGATTGATTGATTTGTCGAGAACTGAGAAGCGTGCTCGCTTCCTAGCGCCCTGCGGCTCACGTATTGTCAAATCTCTTATACATGATTGGCTTGTTCGTTAGACGACAAACACAAAGGGAAAGGAATGTAGTTCGGTTTTCAGCAGCCGTTTGTGGGGAGGAGCGTTGCGTGACGACACTAAAAACGGCTGTGTAGCAGACTGACCTTAACCTCCATTAATCAACGAATGCCCTGAGCAACTACTTGAAGCAATCTTGCATTTGATTGATATCAATCATTTGTAGTCATCCAAACGAATCGAATTATGTATCTCATTCAGTCAATTCTACGAACTTCTACATCATCCCCGCAGCCGGGTAAATCCTGTGTATGTAACTTATATTATGGCTGTATTTCTGCGCTACTGAGCAAGTAGGTCACTAAAATCACCCAATTTTCAGGATTACACCTATGAAAGCACAGGCAGCCCAAGCTGAGTATCCTTAAAATGCCTGTGATTATTAAAATAGATACTAGTAGTAACCAAGTGTTAGGGAGTGCGGGCGAACATATACGTTTACCTTAAATTGTTTGATGTTGAGAACCGCTTTCATAATTGTGTACGTGAATAACAAAGCCCTTGTTAATAGTTCCAGTATCAACACAATGAGTCACGGTTGGTCATGAACGTGAAATTTTATTGTTGGTTTTCACATGACGTCACTAAAATTCAAACTACAAAACTATCGATCTTACTGAGATTTTACTTTCATGATGTATTAGAGCAGCTGAAAACTAATTTTCACACAAATTTTCGCTTCAAAAGGGTTCTTGGTTTTGTGATAGAGTACGCCTGAATTTCTAAGCTAATGCGTGACGAGGCATTTACGTGACGCCTGAGAGAGCTGTCTTGTAGATTAAAAAAGTGACGTATTTCGGGGAATTTTGCTATCTAAAAAGTTCATGTAATTAGAAAAAGTATTACTTTAATGTTTATGAGTTCCTCGAGGAATAAATTCACGCTTTTGTAGCAAAACTCGGTAACAGATGTTTTTGTTGGTTTCCGTCCGCCATGGTAGTGCTCATCCAGGTGGGCACCAGCATGGCATCTCCACACAAATCTCTATACATTTGGGTAAAACATTTCTTCGGATATCTCGCATACGAAATATTCTTCTGGCCTGAATCTTGGCGAGGGTCTTTGTATGTTTACCCCGGCCCTTTTTATTTCCCATATTCCGGACTCTATCTATTGAACGGTTTTCATCATGGAAATTCAGGGCAAGATGGCGGGAAATTGGAAGATTTGTATCAGGATTCAAAGCCAGCGAATTCTTCCTGAGTTCATATATTTGACGCCCTCTCTTTGAAAAGAGAAACTTATGAGGTTAAAGAAATAATACACTAAATCTGGAGTGCAAAGAAGTCCGTTCACAATTGAAGTCAAATTTCGCTCAAATCCTGGGTTATCTTAAATCCTGCTTTAAGGCCGATACACACGAGGGATTTTTCTCCCCGAGCATGCTCCAGGGGCACGCTCCGTGTGTACCAACGATTTCATGGGTATACTTCATCTTCGGGAGCAGAATTTCCACCCCGCAAAATGCTCCACGATATTTAACCGGTTAAATATTTTGGAGCAAGCTCCCGGGGCAAATTAAGCGAACTTGAAAACGCTCCCTCGTGTGTACTGACACGTGCAAAATTAGCCCGGAGCATGCTCCGGGACTGACCCCTCCTTTGTATCGACCTTTAAACAACCGCTCCCTGGTCAGTTAAGAACTTTTCAATAACGAAATTTCGTTTCGCTCCGTCG
Source organism: Porites cylindrica (assembly GCA_964035525.1). Lineage (NCBI taxonomy): Eukaryota > Metazoa > Cnidaria > Anthozoa > Scleractinia > Poritidae > Porites > Porites cylindrica. Next base: position 49,638,200 of record OZ037776.1, on the reverse strand, counting down.
AACCGAAATATCGTTTAACACGAACCGACATTTCGTTAATGACGCGAAAATTCTTGAAATTTCGCAACGAATTTCGAGATGCCGCGAACTTTCGTTTTGGTTCATCACCTAGCTTTCAAAATTTCGCAGGGACTAGAACAGCGGATGTGCCGAAATTTCTCCGAGTTTTCGTCTGAAACGAAAGTTTGCAAATAGTTCGCCGAAATTCGCCAATTTCGCCGAAAGAAAGAAAAAAGTATAGAATGGTATGAGTGAAGGCTTGCCTATAAATTCAAAATACGAAAATTGGACGTTAAAAAGGGGGTTTTCAAGACCGTCTTTCAAGCTTTCCTTACACAGCCACCTTTTGTAATTCTTTGCCATGCGGTTTAACCATTTGACGGTTATCCATTTATGGCTCTGCGACTTTAAGAAGAGCTAAATATATAGCGGCTTGTGACTTTAGACTTAAGTGGATAAGATTTACATTCGCAGCAGTGAATAGTTTCAACGGTAGTAGTAGCGCGGTGGTAGTTTTTAACTTTTATCAGTTAGCCTGAATTCCAGCCATCTCCCGGAGTCGCAAGTGAAGTTTGCAATCTATTTATCTGCTAATCTGTTTGTTGCTTTGAAATTTGTGACGTTGCTTTATTTAAGAGGACAGGATTTCGTATTTGAAACATTAATGCTTGGCTATTCTCGGCGACTAGACTTTTTTGAATTAAATCCTGCTGTTGATTTGCGTCGGATAACGAAGTTGACTATTCATCCCACATTATTACAAAAGAAAAAAAAAAAACAATTCGAGTTCCTCAGAATGAAATTGACCCAATAATTGGACAATAACTTTTATGGGAGGGGCCGTAGCGATTCCCGTGATGGAGATCCACACAGACTTCCTCGTCCTGTTACAGACTCCAGACATGACACTGACAAGACTGAACCAAATTCTCCGCGAGTGATTTATTTTGCAAGGTAAAGCACTGATAATAACAAACAAACAAAAACGGACGGTTCCTGTCCGTTCTATTTAGCTTTGACGCGGACACGTAACAACGAATACTGTAATATCCAATGAATTTAGCGGCAAAATAGTGTTTACAAAAATAACACTGTGAAGTGGCATAAGCAAACTTTCAAGTGTCTTCGGTCGAGAAATTAGGCTTGAGCTCAAAATATAGGGAGGGGACAGCGTTTCAGCACACAGAGTGAAGAAAAAAAATGAATCGTCAAAGGGAATAACAGCGATCGCCATCCTCAACAAGGCGGAAGAGGGGACTGTAAACTAGCTTGCTTTATGTCAACCTCCAGAGCAAAGCACCTCAAGTAAGCAAATGTCGGTTATATATACAGGGAGACTATATGTTGGTTTGACACGAGGTACCTACGGACTTGTCTTGACATGAAACACTTACCGACATTTCAGACCATCGCAGAACCTTAAATGGATAACCGTCAAAAGGTTAAACTCGTGGAGGTGGCTGTGTGACTGAAAGCTTGAAAACCCGGCTTTTCGCGACCCCTTCTTTTTTTTTTTTTTTTGGCAAGCCTTCACTCATTACTGTCATTTGAATGGTCCCTCACTTGCCCAACAAATTTATTGCGACAAAATATTGTTTTCTCACACTCGGAGATGATACCAGTTTCTTTTTCTTTCTTTCTCTCTCTTGTTTTTGTTGTTTTTTTTCTAACTCAATATTTGGACACGGTTTTTCGTTTGTCTGCAGAGCTCATAATATTATTACCAGGAATCTGTCATCCAAGAAGCAATTATCAAAGAACTGCCAGGTAACGGCCTGTTAGCAGAAAAAGAAAAACGCCCTGCGGTGGAATTTAAAGAACTGATGGCTTCAGACGCGCCTGAAGGAGAGGGAAGAAATGCAGCCGTTCTTGATGTTAACTTTGGACCGGTATTCAACGTCCATCTTGCAGTTAATGATCCCCCGACGGTTAGATCTTTGTCAAATAGGGTTGCTAATGCGACTAGTTTGGGGTTACTTGCAGCTGGTATAGGTATTGGAGCGGCTGACATAGGGATTGGCGTTCTTTGTTGCAAATATCCTGAATTCGTGATGAGAATTGTAGAAAAAGCTTTGACAGCACGAGGGCTTCAAGTAGGAAGTGTTACACCTGGCTCAATTCTTGTGGAGTTGCATTGTTATACCGAGGAGAGCTTCCGATCATTCATGGAAGATTTCGAGGCAGGAAAAGTGCAGGAGCGGTTGAATAAAGAGTTTGAAAATAGTGGTTATATTGGGGAGGAGCTAGAAGTGAACATCACTAATTACAAAGAAGCCTACAAGTTCTTGGAACAAATTTCCAGGTATGCGGTCGCTTTGCATCTATTATCTAGATACAATCGTTTATACCAGTAAGTTGAGTCTGATCGTCCGGGTGAATGTGGTCCTGAATAGGACTGTTGTTGTTGACAGTGACTGACGTTTCGACAACCTGTGCGGTAGTCATCTTCAGAGTGTAAGTGAGCTGTATCACGTCAATTGATGGTATTATACTCTGGTTATTGATCTGATTGGTTACGTCGCGATATTATTGGTCGTCTGTCAGTTAAGGCGTGATGTTATTGACCATGAAGACTCGTAATCAGTAACTGGTGCGTTTCGATCCGTCTATTATCACAGTTAAACAGTCGTCTATTGTTAGTCAAATTGTCAGTTCTCCAGTCGTTCTCTCAATAAGTCAATAAGTGGTTTGTACGGAGCTGGTAACTGTTGGCTGTTGGTAACTGTTGGTAAATGCAGCGACTGCCAGGCTTCTTACATTACCAGCGCCGCACAAACGACTTGTTGACGAGATCAAGCAAAACTAACCACGAGAGAACGACTGGAGAACTGACAATTTGACTAACAATAGACGACTGTTTAACTGTGACAATAGACGGATCGAAACGCACCAATTACTGATTACGAGTCTTCAGAGCCAATAATATGCCGCACAGATTGTCGAAACGTCAGTCACTGTCAACAACAACAGTCCTATTCAGGACTACGTTCACCCGGACGATCAAACTCAACCTACTTTTGAAATGAATCCTGGGTTCAAACCTTTCACAGTTTTTGTTTATACTAGTTATGCAAAGCTTTCGAGTGGTATACCGTGAAATATCCCAAGAATGATTTTTCGTAGTATAAACATGAGCCTTTAGGTGAGTGTGTAAACGAAGACAAATCATGTTACGAGAGGGATATTCACGGTATACCAAGGGAAGCATTGCATAACTAATTTATCCCATGCCACTCAACACGCCCGTCAAATATTCATAGGAAACCTTGACATCACAGGTAAACTCGAAGAAGGTCACTTTAAATACAACTCGAAGAACAATTCCCAAATGAACAGGCTTTCTTATGATAGCCGATGTTTTTGTTCACCTCTGTCTGCTTTACCTGCGTCCTTAAGAAAATGGTAAGACAGCTGTCGAACGTTTCTAACGGGATTTCAGGTAGGCTGCATTCATTATGTATACCACAGGGGAGGGAGGGCAGAGGATTTTTAGGAGGGATCTTGAATTTTTTTAGAGAACAAAGAGGAAGATCCGAATGCAATAATTGTTTTATTTTTCATTAAAAAATGCTAGTTTAAAAAAGAAGCTGAAACAGGCTCACCTTGATCGATGTTAAGTCCTCTTTTACCCGTATCTCGGCAAGTTCAGGATATAAAGAAATGTTTAGTTCCGCAGATATTCGTCAAATAGCAAATGTCATCCGTCGAGTTGTTTTCTTGCTGTTTTTGTTATCTTTTTAGGACGTGGTTCGGCTATTCTTCTTCGCGAAACGTGTGAAGTGTTCTTGAATTTTGCATTGCACTACTGACCAAAACAACGCAACCTAGTCCCAAGGGCCTCTGGTTGCTGTACTATGTACTGACGCCATTTTCCAGATATCGTAAACGTAACACTAGCTGGTTATGGAGAACAAGAACGCTCTAAAAGTATTTAAGTCTAGCTTGCTTGGAGATAAGAGAAGAAATAAGACGCTCTAAAAGTATTGACTCGAACTGGCTTGGAGATAAGATAAGAAATAAGGAGGCAATTCTTAAGGAGCCTGTGTTCGGGCGTGGAAGCCATAGGAACCATTCCCCACTTTACAAAATACCATAATATTCTTGGTTTGCACGTGACGTCACCAAAAATCAAACTAAGAAACTATCGATTCTTCTGAGTTTCTACTTTCACGAGGTATTTTAGTACCTAAACACCTTTGCATAAACCAATTTTTGGTTCGAAAGGGTTCTTCGTTTTACGAGAGAGAACGCTTGAATTCCAGGCTTTTGCGTGACGCGGCATTTTAGCTGGCGGCCGGGAAAGCTCTTTTATGGGTTAAAAACATTACCGATTTTGAGAGATTTTGCAATCTAAACATTCCTTGCCTCAGAATAAATATTACAGTAATCTTTATGAGTTCCTCAAGCGAAGAATCCATGCATTAGTAGGAAAACTCGAAAACAACACCAACATGGCGTTTCCATACAAAGCTTTATAAATTTAGGTAAACCGTTTTCCCCAATATCTCGCATTTGGAATATTTCACAGACCTGATTCTTGGCAAGGGTTTTTGTATGTTTATCTTTTTTCATTTTCCAGATTCTAGTCCTTCTGTATTGAACGGTTTGCAATTTTATTTTTTATTGCGTGACAGTACACACCGAAAATTTTTTCTGTCATTTTTTGGAGGGCGGGGCGGGAGGGGGGCGAAAAGATCAATAAGGTATTCTCTGAAGTGGCAAATGTGGGGAAGGAGAAAAAAGTGCTGGCTAGCCAGGTTACACAGTAACCATTGACTGCCTTTGGTACATAAAATAATACAATATTCCAGTTTATAGATTGGTAGATTCTATTGGTTATACCACTACATGAGAAATTTCTGTAATTTGATTGGCTTAGAGTAGTGGTATTTCTGCTGAATTTGAAATACCTACATGTGAAAGTTACAAACCTTGTGCGGATAGTAGTATAAATATAGGTAATCACATGATTTCGAGTGCAATTTGGAATAAATAAGCACGAGTAAATTTTTTCAAAGACCAACAAAATTGCACGAGCCCGTAGGGCGAGTGCAATTTGTGGTCTTTGAAAAAATTTACAAGTGCTTATTTATTACAAATTGCACGAGAAAAATCATGTGATTACTTATTAATAATACACTTGAAAAAATTGAGCCTCCAACCATACATTGCCTACTGTGGTAAGGAGAAGGCATTGCCCTCGATGTTCCGAAACTTGGAAAAGATCCCTGGAGATTGTCATAAGTCTTCAGAAATTCTCGGAAGTGATCTGGTGGTCTTTGGAAATCTTCGGAAGCATTCGGGTGATCTTCGGAAATTTTCGGAACTGTTAGGGTGATCTTCGGAAGTATTCGGGTGACCTTCGCAAATCTTCGGAAATGTTCGGGTGATCTTCGGGATTATTCGGGGATCTTCGGAAATCTTCGGAAGTATTCGGGTGACCTTCGCAAATCTTCGGAAATGATCGGGTGATCTTCGGGATTATTCGGGGATCTTCGGAAATCTTCGGAAGTATTCGGTGGTCTTCGGAAATTTTCGGAAATATTCGGGTGACCTTCGGAAATATTCGGAAATGTTCGGGTGATCTTCGGAATTATTTGGGGATCTTCGGAAATCTTCTGAAGTATTCGGGTGGTCTTCGGAAATCTTCGGATATCTTCATTGTAAATTGCACTGTGTTACCTCTTTTTGCACTGAATTACCTCTGTTCTGCATTTTGTTACCTGAAAACTGCATTTCTCTTAACCAATCAGAATGGAGAAATTTTTTCAAGTGTATTTAACAATTATTCCACGAGGGCACGTTGGATATGAGATGATAGATAGCCAACGAGGCGCATAGCGCCGAGTTGGCTATAATCATTTCATATCCAACAAGCCCGAGTGGAATAATTGTTTTATTAAAAACGCCCACAAAATCTCTTTGAATCGCCCGGACTAGAACAAACCGGAAAAGACAAGGGACTTCCGCTATTCACATGTCACACGTCTATCAAAACTGTCAACGCGCCAACGGACTCGCCTAGACTGCATGAATGAAAAATCAAAACATTGTAGCGATGAACATTAGTTTTTTAAAAACTCATCGTGATTCTAGGATTTTACACAGCAGAACAGCTTAAAAAACCTGGCAGATAATGTGAAGGAAAGGAATTTTTAAGTGACAGCCGTCGAAATTACTATGAATTTGGATTTTCGGTGCAGTTATAAAAGTAAGAACAACAGAGAAAAACTATTACCTCGGTCGCTTGTTATGAAGTTGTTTGAAGCCACAAGCTGGTTTTGCTGAACGAGAAAAGAAGCTATACTGCCGCCTCGATTGCTCTAGTGAATGGCTGCATAGCCTGTATTTGTAGCTCGTTACTTGTGATTTATATTCTTGATGTCGGATAAACAAGCTGCAGTTATCTATCGGCGAGTGACTCGATCGGCGAATGGCTTCGCGATCATGAAGAAACAACACTTGTTTTCTTTCATAGCTGGTCAAGGTACTTTAGTTCCATGTGTTTTCATGTGTTTTTCGACAAACTTTCAAACAAGCTCTTGTGGCTTTTTTGTTTGTTTTTGTCTTTTTTCTTTCGTTGAAATTGCATTTCTAGTATTCTAAGAAATGAATTAAAACGATTTGCTTCGGGCGCCGTTCTATCCTTCGCGAAAAAAAATCTCAGCTAGCTTCCCATTTTAAACTGACGCGTACACCGACCATATATGGAGAACATGGTATATTAGCTCATATACCATAACGGCTAAGCCAATCAAAATGCTAGAATTGCATTATCCAATGATTCAGTTTTTAATAATATTACCTATACAAACAAGACGCTGTGTGAGCGTATATTTGGGCGTGGTCGTACTACGGGTATGATACTTTGAACGTGCCTTATTGCAGCTAAAGAACTGTCATCATATCTTACCGGAGAAGACAAATCCGTTACTCCACTTGTTTGCTGAACCACACAGCTTATACAGTATGTTCCAATCCACAACAAAAATAGTGTCACTTCACGACAATGTTTTAAAATATGCACATCTTCAATGCAGACATGCTTGGAGCCAAATTACAACATAGGACATAAGTGGTTACAGCCCAGAGAGTAAGGTTTATCTCAGCTCCACTGATACTGACAGATGTGTTTTCACACCCATCACTTTGTACAGTGTATTCCGGCTACTAACAAGGGCAAATAAAGTTCCTTAAGTCCAGTATCCACAAGGATTGATAAGAGAGTAACACATTGCATAAACTGCTATAGGGCAGCACTGTTTACAGGAACATTGGTAACTATTAACATATGATATACTACAATTTCAACATTGCTTGAGAAAAGATGAGGTTCAAAGGTGGCAATATGTACACCTTTAAGTTCATATATATATATATATATATATATATATATATATATATATATATATATATATATATATATATATATATATATATCCTCATTCCTATGTAGAGTCTGAAAATACTGTACTAATTTATGCATGGATGGTATTTCCAACAATACACATGTTCTTTCACTATGACTGTTATGATACATATCTCTAGCATGAGAATCAAATACATTATATCCCCCAGTCTCAGTGCTGTAGATACCAAGACCAATAATTGCCACCATTAAAATGAATGAGTTGTAGTTCAGTGCCAAGAGTGTTTCAAATGCTGTAACCTGTGAGTGGCATATACAGTAGTGATGGATGTTACAAGTATAACTGTCACTGTATTCAAGGTGGAAAAACTGCTCAAACACTGTAACCATTCTTGGCAATTCTGTTGACATTGACATAGATTGTCTTGCAAGCAGTGACAGACAAGAATATAATTGAATACCAACAATCATTATTTGATTCATATGATCAACTGAAATAATCTTTGTTATCTTACTGTAAATTAAAGCTCACAGACTCATTGCGACACATCGTTGTCCACCATTTTCGCCAAATCCTGTAACATTTCCTTGACAGTATGGAGCATTACTTGTTTTTGCAGCATCTACATAAACTGAAGGTCCTGGATTCTTCTCTATATCAGTACCAAGCTTAAATTGGCCAAAATTAACCCGGTGATTCAAACTGTTTTAATCAGTATAGAATGGATATTATTACATGTACAGAGGGGCAAATTCTTACTTAGAAGCCCGGGGGGGGGGGGGGGACTCCCATATGAAACAGACGGGTATGTTCGTCGTCTCGCTTAGGGGTGTAAATTTTGGATTTTGGTCTCGCTTAGGGTGTTCCGGGCAAAGCGCCAATATTTTAAGCCGCCAAGGTCTCGTTTAGGGTTCCGCAAAGAACTTGAGATTTATGACAATGCTTTTAAAATCTACTATTAGATAAAAGCATTCAATGATTATGTCTTTATATCATTAAAACTCATTGCATGTCGTATTTGTGTGTTTTTAAGCGGTCTCTTTTAGGGGTCAAAATTTGCTTAAGCCACGCCCAGATTGGTCTCCTTTAGGGGTCACAAAAAGCTAGAGCCACGCCCAGATGGTCTCCTTTAGTGGTTAAATTCAAAATTTCGGACAAGCATCCTCGTCTGTTTCATATGAGAGTCCTCCCTCTCCCCCCCCCCCCGTGCTTAGAAGCCTATTTGGATATCTCATTCCACCTAAATCGCCTGTGCTCTGATGCTTGGACGACAGATACACCTTCCCTTGTTTACGAACCTAAGTTTTGTAGTAAAAACCCCACACTGTTACAGTTACCTGTTTAAGAGTAAACCTTTTGTACTTTTAACGTAACAATGAATTTCAGACGACAATGGTGTATTTTTCCGAATACTCTTACATACAAAAAGTGTCACTTTTCGTGTTTTCCGTAACAAAGATTTTAATTTGTTCACTGGTAAACTGCCAGGGGCATGACGGTAACCGGTCATTTCGTTCCATGGTCAGATCGTTGACATCATGCAAGTCAGATCGTTCCAATCAATAGTCAGATCGTGCCTTAAAATAGTCAGTTCGTTCCACAAAAAAAGTCAGTTCGTTCCACATATGAAAAGTCAAGTAAATCTTTCTTAATTTGTTGAGTGAACTTTATCGAGAAGAAAAACGTTTCGTTCATACCAGAAGCTGATAAAATAATAATCGATCCAAAGTCGATAATCGTTTGAAAACAAATAAGAGACGATTTCAACCAGCCACGGGCTTTAACATTTAAACCGCTGCTTTGAGAGTTTTGAGCTAGAATTGATCGATAGTTTTGAAAGATATAGCACAACAAGTAGAAGCTAAGCCTTTCTGAAAGTACAATATTTCGAAGCGCTTGTAACCTAAATATTTCTTTGCAGCGCCCGATTTATGCAAATTTTGAAAACATCGCGAGTTTCGAATTACAATCGCGATTTTATGGTAATTTGTCATGCCGAAAATATAATGGACTAACCTGAGCTGATTTAGTCTGCTACACAGCCATTTTTAGTGTCGTCACGCAACGCTCCTCCCCACAAACGAGGAGCGTTGCGTGACGACACTAAAAACGGCTGTGTAGCAGACTAGAGCTGATTTAAACCAATGAAATCGTAAGTTCTGTTATAAGTAAATTTCGCACGACGAGAACTCAATTCAACTTCTTTTATTTCCTCCACAACACAATTTTCCTTCTGTACAACTAGCTCATTACCTTCTCTTGTCGTCACCTCGCTGCCATCAAAACACTCTAACCCAAAACTTGCTGATAATGCAAAATCCCGACGCACAGCATCGTATGAAAAAACACAACACGCAATACAAAAACAAGAACATTAACCGTCACCCTGCTAAACAAAATTGAAGAAGAATTGTTGCAGTTATCACAGTAGTTCCAAAAGAAGCCTCTGTCCCTTTTGGTTTCAATTGTTGACCATCGTCTCTTCCTTCATCGGAACAGATTTTTATCACAGGCAACTCGCTGTGTTCCGCAATGCAAAATCAAAATCACTATTGTCACACTGATAACCAGCTACACAAATCTTGCGACTCTCAAGCTTGTTCAACATTCCTCTATTCAAACTCTTATGCATTTTACACGTAGACTCCTGATATTCCGATTTATTATTACGTCTATGGGTCCATGATTCTTTGATGTCATTGAATGTCTTGATAATATCCTTTGGTTTTCCTTGAGTTCGCGGACCAGCCCTTTCCGAAAACACTCTGTGTTATTTTTTAGTGCGGGCCTACCGCGAACAGTGTGTGCATTTGTAAGTTTAACCCGGAATAACATGATTAAACAATATATTAACACGTTCCTCGAAACTCCGCGGCCAAATTATATCTAAACTGCTTCTCACTGCTGCTTCGAAAAATTTCGGATCAAACGATATCCAAATCGTCCCTCATTGGATTATCCACTCGACCTAACAAAATAATAAAGAAAAGAGCAAATTCAGATGACCTCTTAGGAAACATGCAATTAAAACTGTCTTTCGATGATTGGTGTATTTCGATCCTCTCGTCAAAAACTGTCAGACGTCAATCATTTTAGCCGACCTCTTAGGAAACGAAAGTTTTCTTCAACGGGTTCAAAAGGTCATTGTTTATGGTTTGTGATTGGTGGATTTCGGTGTGTTTCAAGGTTCGTTGCTTGTGATCACTAAAACCCGATGTTAATATTCCAAATACTTTTGATAGATTTCATCCCTGGACTTCAGACTTCCAAATTTTGATGCGGCAAAAATGCTGAAGATTCAGATTAAATTTTGAGATCGTAACAGTGCGATTAAGTGCCGTTTGCAAGCAGAGCTTTCTTTCCCACATGCCCCTTACATTGTACAAGACGTTCGCATGACAGATATTCGCCTCGCTTCGCTTGTTTACTTACCTTGTTTACGTTAGCACGTATTGCGTACCTATTGCACATTTGCGTCAAAACAAGCCGTTTCTATCACTCTATTTGGGCCACGCCCAAATAATTAAGTCCTGCATGACAGTCAAGTACAGCTATCCGTAACACATCCGTGACACATACGTGACCAATAGTTGAAGGTTAAGTCATTGATATCTCAAGTATTTACAAAGTGCAATGCGACCACACATCTTAACAACTGCGAAAATCTATCGATTAAATACATTTAACAAAATGAATCTGCCATATAAGGGACCGTTCATTTTTTATGAGGTGGGGGGGGGGCTGGTGGGATTGAGGGGGGGGCCATGCAAAAAAAATTGGCCTTAAAGGGGGGGCCAGCCAAAAAAATATGGTCTGTAAGGGGGGGTCACTCAAAAAATTACCTTAAAATGTTGCAATAACAGCATCTATGATGGTGCAAAATTTTCTACCAAAATGCCCTAAAATTGCATTTCTGAGGTTTTAAAAATCTAAAATTTTCCCGGGGGAGCATGCCCCCAGGACCCCCCTAGTTTGTAGTTGATGGAACATCATCAATTCAAAACTATTTGAGAAAGTTCGCTCCAACAACAAACAGCACCTTGTTTATCAAAGGAAAATACAGATTACCATGGCCAGTACATGTAAATATTTAAAAATTAAATATTTCTATTTTCAATTTAAACTGCAGTAAACGAATCTACAAATATTAAAAAATGTTTGCCAGAATGGCGTAGAATAGCGTTTCTGAAGTTCTGAAATTCTAAATTTTTTCGGGGGAGAATGCCCCCGAACCCCCCTACTTGGGGGTACTTATTGGGTTAAAAATACAGTCACGTTACACAAAGGACATGTCCCATAGGTAAAACAGTTTTTCAGAAAGAACTTTTTGAAACTGCAGTTTTTGTGTTAAACTTATAAGGTAAACTTTACTTGATCATTCTTTTTGCTTTTCTTTTCTTTTCTTTTTTTTTTCGGGGCGGGAGGGGGGGGGTCATCAAAAAAATTTAGGTTTATAAGGGGGGGCCAGGGAAAAAATATCCGGTTAAGAGGGGGGGCCATCATATTCTCCAGAGACTATCTACCAAATCCCACCAGCCCCCCCTACCCCATAAAAAATGAACGGTCCCTAAAATCGATTCTTCAATTCACGGGAATTTAAATTCACTTGCTTCCGAACTCTTAGCTTTCTACACGAAACGGGATTTCCTCGCTATAAGATTTTTGTGTCCTTTTTTTATCGACCGTAAAAATACTTTTCGGCGAAACGTGATCAAAAGTTGGATCAACATAGCCCGTCATTTGAATCATCGCCGAAAATAAACCGCATGATCGCCGAAATACTCATTTGCCTACAATGAAAGTTTACATACCCTCACCATCAAATTTTTTTCGTTTTTTTTTTTTTCCAACCACTGAAGTATTCACTTGTCTTAAAATAATCAACGATTTCAAGCAATAGAATTCGTAGACCGACACGTTCCGAAAAAGCTCTGTACCTTTCGCATTAATCTTCCCTGCATGGCTTTCGTCACGCCGAGATACTTATCCCAGTTTCCACGGTCTTCGCTACGAACTCCTGGCACTATGACCCTTTTTTGGGGTCCACACACGAAAAAAAAAAATTGAAAAGAAACGCTTGCATGCGCTGGGATTTGAGCCAGTAAGTGAGTAGATCCAAAAACTTTGGTCAGCAATAATTCTTCCATTGAGGGGTATGGGGGAAGAATTGAAGTATGTGTATGTCGTTTAAAGCACCTATGGCGGGTCCGGGAAAAACAAAACTGCAACAACGACTGTTAAATTTCGAACGAAAACACCAATGAATAAAGGACTAAGTTACGTTCTCCGTATAAAATCACACTGGAAACGTAAAAAATGCGCGAAACTAAGCGCACTCGAATAGTGGAAACGGTGCGTTTTCCTGTAGAAAAAAGTTTTGAAACGATGGAAAACATCTCATTAACCGATGGGTGAACGTTTGGGAACACGCTGTTTCCCCGGCATTTTCTAGTTGTTCGCTGCCCTAGAAAACACGAGAAAACTCACGCAGATTGACGATAAACGTCTGTGAAAGCTTTGTTTTGCCACTTGAAAACACCAGAAAACGCGATGTTAAGTCACTGGAAAACGGGGGTGAATAGCGGGATACGAGCCGTTTCTCATGTGTTAACCGTATGTTTTCCGTGTATTTTGCATGTATTAGCCGTGCGTTAACGGTCCGGTTAACACCAGTAAAACAAGCATTTTCTTGGTGTTAACTGAGCCTGAAAACTATCGGATAATGGAACGAATACTCGAATTCACCGGCCAGAAAACGACAGAAAAAGAGTGTATTTTACTACCGGAAAACGCGAGATAATTTTAGCAAAATGGCGCGTTTTCGAAAATCAACCGAGGGTTTTCCGAGACGGTGAATGCTATATTTCTTGCCGTGGGAGCTGTGTCAAGAAATTTATCACTTATTCATCAGACAGTGGCAAAAGCAACCAACTAAGTCAAACACGAAAATAACTGCTCAATAGACGATAAGAAGGTATAAAAAATATAGCAAAAACAAAAGGGAAACGAATGGACAAACTTGAAGAAGACCGAAACGGATTGCGATTAAGTTTTTTGAAAACTTGGTATCCTGACAATTTTTCGAAGTTCATTGTCATTTTTAAAGGTTTGATATAATCCTTGGGAGACGTCTCAAGTTCCGTAGCAAATAAAGTCGTGCAACTGCCATTAGAGCGGAGCTTCCATTGCTATAGAAATTGAAACTTATCAAGAAAATTTGGCTATGACGTCAGCATTCGTACGATCTGGTAGAGAAGGACTAAGTAGACTCTGCAAGGGAGGCGACGAGAAATCCTAGGAATTCAGCTTGAGCAGGAGCCGAAAAATATTCCGCGAAAGATATTTCTATAAATAGATTTTCACGGAAAAGGGTTGACTTGAAGAGCTTATATGGGAGATGAAGGCTCCAAGTAACCGGCTCCTGGCTTGTGTTGGTCTTGGCGAAACAATAACCGGTTCACCTGTTTGAAGCAGCCAGTTGTAATAAAGATCTTGAATTTCGTTTGTTTGAAAAACTTTGAAAACTTTAAAATATATATTTTTAAGCATGTGCTTTTAGCTTGGTCACGTTTTTGATCAGGCTGCAGGACCAATCTATGCGGCATCTTCAGGTTTATTTATCGACAACTGAACCGTCGTATACTTAAGTTTTAAGCTTTTTGAGCTGAGTATCATCTGAAGAATTATAGAGATCGAGGAAGGTGTTATCCGCCGAGGCCGATTACACCGTCTTCGATTTCCATAATTCTTCAGATGATACGAAAGCCGAATTCGATAATTGTTTTATTATCTGATAGTTTGTAGTCTATAGAGTCTATCACACGTTTTTCAGTGAATACACTGCAAAATACCTGAACACGAAGCGCACAATTTGTGTAGATTTAACGATTTAAAGATGTCCTATTTCTGTTTCCAAAGAAATCAAACGGTACCTTATGGTAAATTCTTTTTTAAATACAGTGATGCATAAATGTAAAGGCTAATTTACACCTAACTATTCGCCTTGGCCTAATGGAAAGTAAACGATAAACTTAAGCCCCAACCTTAAAGAGAGGCTAAACCTATATATTATATTTATTACTATTTTATCATATTTATATTTATTATTTGTCGTGCGAACACGCGAGTAATTAAAATATGACAGTTGGTAGCCTGAGTGTCAGGCTTCTTTAGGATCGGGGGAAGGAAGAGAGAAGCGAAAAGGAGGACAGCGAGGACAGAGCTCAAACAAAAGAAAAAGAAAAGAATAAAGGCCAGAAGATATAAAGAACACTATGCACTATTTAGTAAACTCCTTTCATTTTTAACCAGAGCACCGGAAACTGCTAGAGTTTATTTAAAAAGGTTCCTTTAAAATTACTGTATCTCGCCTCAGCTGAATCTGATAGGAGGTCATCCCTCACAATACATAAAGCTCAGTGCTGTAGGGTTTGAAAGCCATCCTTTGGTATTTTTTTACTCCAATTTGTTTGCCAGCCTAAGCACTGGGAGAGATTTTTTTTCTGATATAGTTAAAATGATTCAAAGAGTAAGTCGTATACAAGCTCAGCAGTTATTTCTTCGCTAACTCGGCACTATGGTGTAGTAAGCCGTATTTTTCAGAGGAGGTCTTGCCTCACTATCATCCGTATTTTAGGCGACTCCTCTGCTGATGCATTCAGCACATTTTGCTATTTGCTCTCAGTCCCTCAGATCAAGATGGTTTACACGCACAAGTACAGGCATAGGCATACGAAATTAAAGTGGTGCCACGAAGACATAAGCACAAGAAAAGGAAGCTTTTGAATTACGATTTTCCTTATATTTACATGGCTTTGTCTTTTCGTACATGACAAGTGCGATGCAAACATCCAAGCTTAAGCACAAGCTGCAAAAACAGCGCTTGTCACTAAAACCTTAGCCTGAATTTCGTCCGATTACTTCGAGTCGTTATTACTCCCTCGGTAACGTCTGAATCGACCGGCCGTTAATGCTGTCCAGTGACGTCACTACTCTTTGCTTTAATACATGCAAAAAGTAAAACACGACTTTCTAGTGGCAAACCAAGAAATATCGTTTGGAAATGTCTACATTATACATAACAGCTGACAGAATTTCTTTACTCGATCTTGTCGATCGTAATTCATCTTTAACATTTAGACTATCAACTGCAAGCAGTACTCTGAACCGGTTGTAATTGAAATAAGTACATACACGGAACACTTCGAAACACAACGATTTCCTTCAATTGAAATGAAGCTATTTGGTCCTTAACGAAGAAAAAAGGAAACAAAGAAACAAGAAAGAAAAGCTAACAGAATCATTACACTTGACGGTGAAAATTATTATAACAAGAAGGTCGAATGACAATGTGACATTGGTCTCAGAAACTTCACATAAACAAAATCACTGCGGAAACCACAACGCGGCTCTAAATGAAAAACCTACCGACTCTCCGCATTGCATTCACAGTTCAATTTAGCAATTCAGTTTGGAAGACAAGAGCAATTTTGCTGTTTATGGTAAAGATATCGAAATGTTTGAACTCCACGCAAGCATGCTTACCGATGCGATCCGCTGAATATCAAGCGACAATCCCGCTAAAATTTCTCATAATTATACATAATTATGCGAATGTTTAGACAATCAACCAATAAAAATCTCTACCCGGTTTTCGGGTAGTAGTGACGTCACTGGACGGCATTAACGGCAGGTCGATTCAGACGTTGCTGAGAAGAGAAAAGGACTCGAAGCAATCGAATGATATTCAGGCTACTAAAACCTTTTCCTCCTTCCATCTAAAATTTCTCCTTATGAGCCTTCGAATTTTATCCGTTTTATGTTTTGTGCAAGTGTAAACATTCTTGTACTTGTGCTGCTTAAACTGCAATTAAGGTGGCTCGACTAGATCTTTTAGGGAGTATACCTCCCCACTTTGAGCGTTTACCACGTCGGCATTAACAAAGGTTACCACAGCTACACTGTATAAAGATGAAAATTTGTTATATATGATCCATGCTTTACTGACATCAGAATTATCATGACAACAAAATAACGTTTTTTACTTGCCTTTGTATTTCTCGGTACTAGGAATTTTTTTCAGAAATCGCTTAAGGGAACTTTTTTTCTTGTTCTTCGCTTAGTTGCTTCAATTATGGCAATTATGGTCAAAGTAGTCCCTCTCTTTTTTTCGCACAAAGTCTCAAATGGAATCAAACCACTATGAGATGAAACTG
>OZ037776.1:49604115-49616615 GCA_964035525.1 Porites cylindrica | reverse complement strand
TGAGCAAGAAAAACAAATGTCGCGAAATATTGGTTTTACATCTCGACTGAATCAATTTGTATCTGAACGAGTTGTATCGCCTGGTGTATCGAAATTACTTTGTATCAAAAAACCGGTATGCAAACACTGCATATAAACAAAACCCAAAATGGCTCTTGGTAATAAATTAATTGACAGCGCTCTTCGAAAGGCCAGATATCCAACTGCCCTTTTCATAACAGGTATGTCTAGACGTTCCAATAACAGATTATTCTAAAATAAGGAACAATCGTACTCACATTTATTCGCATCGCGAAGACTCAAACACCGGTACAGTACGTGTATCCATCAGTTGAACTTAGATCCGTTCCTTTAACAGTAAAAGCCAGTCGCTGACAACTCGGAGACATTTTGATTCGTGCTTAAAACAAAATCTGCGCGTCTGGACAGTCCACAGAGTTGACAAATACTCTTTTTGCGCAGTAAAGAGCAACGCAACGCACGTTGCAACTATCAACACCCGTCCGCCAGAATTTTAAAATACATAGATGCTTTGTTCCTTAGCACGTGGTTTTACCACGTGACTCTATTCCGCGGGAAGTCCCCGGGTGGGCGCTAAGTCGAGCAAATTTTATTCATCCAGCATGATTTATAAACGTAGGATAACGATGTGGGGAAATTTCTTAAGCGTTTGGTTCTTCATGAAACACGGGAGGTGAGCGTTTATTTATATAATTTTGTTCAGGGCTTATTCTATCTTTGTTCACCGTAACTGCGGTCCTGTGTCAAAATCGATTAGATTACTATTTAGATCACACTGCATGGTAATGTTACGTTATGGTTGATGCGAATTTTGGAAGTTTCAAAACTTAGTAACTGATCAATGATTGATTTAAAATCTGGCTGTGTAGAGATATACACAGAGAGATTCGATGAATAATGATTGGGGATCGATAGATCGATCTTTACACTGCCACACACTGTGACACAACGCGCGTTATCAAACCGGTCAATGTGCTCGAAATGCATGCATATTTCGATACTTTTTTTGACTTATGAAGTTTAAGGCTGATTGTTCGTTTTTGTTGGAAGATACATTAGCTCCCAACTGTATGGCAGCTCAATGTCTTGGTTTGTTAGCGGATTTAGGCTTAATAATTTTGTGGCGTTTATACTTACTGGTTACTTATTAAGTACGCGCATGATTAGAAATCGGATGTGTCCAGAATTGAGAATTCTCATCAATTTTTTTTTGGATTGACGACGAAACACTTCTGTCGAGATGGCTTATCTATATGAATAGTGCCTTTGTAGAATGGGCTGTGTCTAGACGACGAGTTCTTATTTCTTTTGGCAGACTGTATCTGCATGTCTATGGCATTTTGTTTTTCAAGTCCGTGACTGCGGGTATCAATTTTTAAAAATACCCCGAAAACAGTATTTAAAATCTGTTTGAAAATAAATTTGGTTGACTTTTTTTCCTTTGAAGTATATTTCTTACCATAGGACAGCCGGTATTTTTCAAAACACCCTATAATCAGCTTGTTTAAGTTAGGTTTGAAAACAGGTTTCCATTTAAATACCTTTTAAATGAGGATAGTTTGTGAAAATACAATAAAAACAGCTAGTTTTAATCCTGTGTGGAGAGATTTCAAGATGTTCGTCATTTCAAATCACAATTTTAATTGAACTGCCTCGATACACCATTCGACTGGTACAATGCCCGAATCAATATCGATTTTAAAGTATTCTTTTTGGCTAATGGAGGTAACATTGCAATAGCAGATCACAATGGAATTGTAAACGGGTCGTACTCATTCTTGAAACATTTTGATATTAAGTTGAATGGCAAGAAAATATAGGATTGTAATGATGCAAATCACGCGGTTAATATTAAAAGCTTACTTGACTACAGTCCGGCTTACGCCAATAAGACAGCAAGTAATGAGTGTTTCTTCCTTGATACATCCAGAAATGCGAAAGAGCGGGAATTTGAAGTTAGTGGCACAAATCAGTTAGCCAAAAGGCGAGCAGCTTACAATAAGGGGTTTGCCCTTCGGAATGCACTCTTGGGTACCTCATCTACAGTAAATTCAGAAATACCACTGAATAGATACTCATTCTTCGAAATGTTAGAGGATGAACTGTTACCCAATACAAGGGCTGAGATGAATTTTGAGAATGAGTCAGATAATAATCTAATTTGGCAGGCCGGGGCTGATTGCAGAGTGGTTATCACCAGAATGCAGTTATATGTCCCGCGGATAACCTTTAACTGTGAAGGCCAATCATCCTATATGAGTCAGTATCTTAAAAATCATAAGTGGACTTACTTGAGAGAGAATATTGAAAGATCAAATAGTAGCTGCCAGAGAGCTGGGCATTTCAGAATATCAACTGGTATCTCAAAACCAAGACACGTGTTTGTGTTCATAATCAAATGACGCGAATATTGATGCCCAGACAGCTAATCCATTCTTGTACAACACGTTCTCTGTCTCAACTGACCCAAGAACCTTATCTTATTGTCATCTGGAAGTTGGAAACGGTAACGAATACCGCGAGATACATTACGCACCAGAGTCTTCAGGTATGTTTTGAGGTATGTTCACAAAAATAATGAATATGGTGAAGGGTCATTACTCAACAAATCCAATTTTACTACGCTATTCCCCTTCCTGTCTTTCGACTTAACAAAACAGGAAATGGACATTAAGGATGGCAACACAAAACTGACATTCAAATATGAGCTATCTGGAACAACGGCAACAGCCTACTCAATTTACGCATTAACATTATATGAGCAAGATGTTGAGCTAATACAGAAGGATGGTAAAATAATACTCAGATCGTAAATTGAATATGGTTAAAATTATGTGACATATATTATATACAAGTAATGACAAAATGTTATCCTTATGGTGTGTCACTTAGTAAAGGACAATTGGAAAAGCTTTCGAGAGCTTATAATAATAATTCAGCAATAACAATCAGACTTACCAGAAATGAGTTATCCGGTCCACATGAATTAATGCTCACAAAAACTCAGATCAATAAATTGAAAAAAGCAATGAGCCAGGGTACAGGATCGGATATCAAAATATCAAAAACACAAATCAGAAAGGCTGTTAGACAGGGTGGTAGTTTGTGGGGATAATTAATCAATTTAGGAAGCAAGTTACTACCTATGACAATGCCATTAGCCAAAAAAGCTATCGCACCGCTTGCAACAGGAGCGTTATCAGGATTAGCCGATCTCGGTGTGGATAAAATATTCGGGAAAGGTCAACAAGGAAGTTTTCTTGTTCCAATAGATAAAATAGCACAATTGATTGCGTGCAAGCATTTACTGACCACAGGTCAGAAAAAGGATATTCTTAAGGCTCTCCAAACTGGCAACGGATTAGTTATCAGACCAACAAAAACACAGCAGGGTGGGTTTTTAGGAACTCTACTAGCGAGTATAGGAGTCCCCCTCTTACTAAACGCATTAACAGGAAAGGGTACCCAAGTCGATACACTGGACGAAAAAACGGATTTACCTCTATAGCAAATTTGGAGCAAATCATCTGCAAATGCCACATTTGCTTAATTTTGCTCAATTTTGCCACATGACATAGGACCAACTTTGCCATAATTTTGCATCAGTGGCAAAGGTGGTAAATGCCGAATTTGCCTCAAATTTGCCCCGTGTGTAAAAACAAGGATAACCTTTACTTTATCAAGGCATTTACAGGGGTGTCAAACTTGATAGCAAAACTGACATTTGTCAGGTTTTTGCCCAAATGGGCAAAAGCGATCGAAGATAAATTTTTGAATGCTTTTGCTCTCTATAGCAAATTCGGTCAAAGTAGTAATTTGCCACATTTTTGCTCAATGTAGCAAAAGTGACCAAAACTCATTTTTCAACAGTTTTGCCCAGGATAGTAAATCTGAGCAAAAATTCACTTTATTTGTGTATCGCCCAGTGTAGTAAATGAGGTCAAATTATCACTTCTTCCGTATCTTTGCTCAGTGTGGTAAATATGATCAAAATAGGCGTTTGCCACTGTTTTGCTCAGGGTAGCAAATTTGGCCAAATACCACTTTTTTCTCAAGTTTGCTCAGGATGGCAGATATGATCAAAACAGTAGTTTCCCATACTTTTCCCCATTGTAGCAAAGTTCATCAAATATCAGTTCTTCTGTATCTTTGCTCAGGATGGCAAATATTGCCATGATAGCAGTTTTCCATACTTAAAGTAAGGTAAACAAAGTTGATTAAAATATCACTTTTTTACACTTTCACTCAAGATAGCAAATTTGATCAAAACATCATTATCCAGATGTTTCTTATTTTTATTTGGTACCATAAATGACTCACAAACAATTAAGACACCAAACAAAATTTCAAGAATAAATGACTTTATTATCTTTAATATACACTGTACAATAAAAAGCAAGATAAATTAAAAGAAAGTTCCATTGGCCTCTGCAGGGCACTGCATGTACCACAAAATATATGCCTTTAAATAAAAAGCACATACAATGTGAAACTATCTAAATTCATAAGTGTATAAGAATGTACATTGGGTTTGAAAGTGGAAGTCAACACTAGCTGGTTCATAATTATCTAAGGTTGGTACAGGTAAAACGTAACTCCATTTGAGTGGTATACTTCAAATATACTCTTTCTAGATTCAATTGATACTATTGGCAAATGGTTGTACGATGACAACAAGTACACATTACTCCCAATGTAGATGTGACATCCTTATTAACGGACAGAACATCAACCACAGGAAATAAAATTAGCCTCAAATTATTATGATAAGCGATATTCCTCTAATTATTATTTATAAGAACTTGTTTTCATCTGATAAATATTATCCACTACCCAAAATAGGCAGTGAATAATATCATATAGTGTACCTAGTGCTATTCACTTACCCCAAGGGGAGATACATCTGTATGATTCATTTTTAACCAAATCAGTTATATAAAAATATTTCTTGTAAATAAAATGAGTTACTATGCGAAAGGTCTGTGCATTTCTATGATTTGGGTACGACTTTGATATATTTTTACCCAGCAGTAAACACTTATAAGGTTAATTTTGTCACCTTTTTAGCATGTACATGTATTTTACTTTACAGGTGCTTTATTTACTGCTAAACCTCTAAAACTAGCATGAAATGACACCCCAATTTTACTCTCATCCTATAGGTAGCCAAAAGCTTTTCAAGTTATGAAAGCAAATCTGCTATCCACTGATTTGGTTAAATACTTGTATTATTATTATTATTATTATTATTATTATTATTATTATTATATCACTGTAAATAATATGATTTGGTGAAATTCTTGTATTATTATAATTATGACCATAAATAATTTATTACATTTGTTTTTTTTACTAAAATCAAATTATTTGCTAAAAATTTGAGCAATTTTTTTCTGATTCACATGATCAGCTGTTTTGCTTGCAGTATTGGACCGATTAAATATCCAAATTATCCAAACACAATCTATACACTATGAAAGCTCTGTAGAACTTCTTTAATTCATCATCATTATTATTGTTATTGGCATGCAGGTGATTAAAATTTAAGCCATGCTTATCAAAAAACTGTTATCACACACGGTATTTTTTTTTTGCATAAAACATAACTGCACTCTTTTTTCATAAAATATGCCACGAACAAAATAGGATCATGGCATTTGGAGTCCAGTAATTACTCTACTATGGGGTGTATTGGCTAGATTTAGTCCTCGGAGTGGCACTTTTTAAGGCAGTGCTTAGGGTAGCCCTAGGAATCTGTCACCACTGTGGAAAGTGGATGCAGATGTATCTCCAATTACATATGTTGGGTGAATGGACACGATGACTGAAAATACAGCTGCATTTACAGGCTACTAGATGGAAGGTTTTTAAAATTCAGTAAAGTTGCCAAGTTACAGAGTGATTCGGTGCAAACTAACAAGGACAGCTCTGCAAAGACTGATGGCAAATTTTGCAGACATTTGTCTGGTAAGGGAAAGTTTGTGGCTCCACCATACCATACAAAGGTCGTTGAGATTATGTGACTTTGTGTCAACACTTTATTTCAAATCGGACTAATCACAAACAGCGTAAGAACCTAGCCAATCACAAAACGCTGACATACATGCATGTCTTTGTGACCCAGTGGGATTCAAACATGATATTGTGCACTAATTCTCAGACGGCATGCTCTATACAGAAGGTTTAGAGTGTCTGCAACACAGGCAAGATCTTCATTGGATTGTGACAAATCACTTTGAGATTTGGTAATTTACCTAGTTTTAACGTGGCTCCTTCCCATGGGTGTCAAAGGATATTCACTTACTACATTGTAGGTCTTCATCAAAACTCAAAAAATTGTGCAATTGTCTACTGAGTAAATATGGTTCTAGGAACTTAACTGAAAAGGAACTGAATCATGATGCATGTCAACTTCAACTTGAGTGTTATTATTATTTTGTACATTTTTATCTAAAATGTCTTCTTCTTTTCTGAATGTTCTTCAAAAAATTATCTGTGTTATGCTTATGATCAAGTTCCTTTTTCTATTGTAAGTGGTGGGTGCCAGAGCAAACTCAGGAGCATCGTCTGGTGCTCCTTGATTTGATGCTGGTCTCACTGTGTGCTCTATTACCATTATTTTCACTTCATTGACTTTGACACCATGCAACTTTGCGGTCCAACTGGGCCATTAAACCATTAACCTCAATGCTCTGCCAGGAAAGTGGCCTTACACAGAGATTTTCCCTGTTTGGGAGGTCCTCATCTGAACCTGAAGAATTACCTTCATGCCACTCTGATACAGCTGTTTCAGACAAAGA
Source organism: Porites cylindrica (assembly GCA_964035525.1). Lineage (NCBI taxonomy): Eukaryota > Metazoa > Cnidaria > Anthozoa > Scleractinia > Poritidae > Porites > Porites cylindrica. The sequence continues at coordinate 49,609,794 of OZ037776.1, read as the reverse complement.
CTCCTCTGATGACATATATGCAACGGACATACATGCAAGGTACTTGTCCTTGTCTGACTAACTGATGCTAGTTGACTCCCTCAGAGCATATTGGCCTTTTAATTTTTTTTCTGAAAGAAAAATGACGAACCATGATTTAGCAGCCAACAAGTAACCCACAGTTGGTAAACAAGCATATACTGCTCATACTCAGTGTAAATGATTGGGTTGCAGAACAATGACACGATGCTAAAAGCTGAAAACACTCTCTTAATCAAAGGAACAGTTTGAGGATATTTGTGAGAAAAATTTCTCCCTGCATTTTATTCCTACTAACTTTTTCATTAAATATATAATATGTTTTTTGGAACAGGTGTTAAAGTAGAGAGCAGAAATGCCTCTTTCTGTTGAATCTGCATTTGTTTCATTAAGACTCTTTTACGTGTAAATAAAGACTGAAATAAATTAATTCCCCTGTCATTTAAGAGCAGAACTGATAGTGTCCCACAGGTCACCAGGCTCTAACAGAGCACAACCATGACTCAACTGTACACATAAACCGTAAAACCGGTCAGAACCTGAGAAACGTAACATTAAGGCAACCCACATGTTGCTTAGAACAATAATTGATTAATTGTGGTTATTTGGCATGATAAAGCCAAAGCATTTACTAGCAAAATGAACTAACAAAGATCCCTCAACATCATTGAGCTGTACAAAAGGTATAAATAATGAGGTATTGTCGTTTAAAATGTGGAACAGTAATATAGTGGTCACTTGGAATGACACTTCAGGATCTGGCAAGTGCCATCATTCGCAAAATGAGCCAAAATTAAGATCTCACAATATCACTGACCCATATTTATAAAGCGTAAGAGTTTTGGATGGTACAATTTATGAAAGAAGAATCACTTGTCATTTAAATGTGGAACAATAATGTGGTGGTCACTCAGAAAGACACATAGGCTTCAAGATCTGGCATATGCCGTCACTCGCAAAATGAGCCAAAATTAAGATCTCACAATATCACTGAACCATATGTATAAACCATGAGAGTTTTGGATGGTACAATTTATGAAAGAAGAATCACTTGTCATTTAAATGTGGAACAATAATACGGTGGTCACTCAGAATGACACATAGGCTTCACTCGCAAAATGAAAAAAATGCCGTCATTCGCAAAATGAACCAAAATTAAGATCTCACAATATCACTGAACCATATGTATAAACCATAAGAGTTTTGGATGGTACAATTTATGAAAGAAGAATCACTTGTCATTTAAATGTGGAACAATAATACGGTGGTCACTCAGAATGCCACATTGACTTCAAGATCTGGCATATGCCGTCACTTGCAAAATGAGCCAAAATTAAGATCTCACAATATCACTGACCCATATGTATAAAGCATAAGAGTTTTGGATGGTACAATTTATGAAAGAAGAATCACTTGTCATTTAAATGTGGAACAATAATATGGTGGTCACTCAGAAGGACACATAGGCTTCAAGATCTGGCATACGCCGTCACTCGCAAAATGAACCAAAATTAAGATCTCACAATATCACTGAACCATATGTATAAACCATAAGAGTTTTGGAAGGTACAATTTGTGAAAGAAAAATCACTTGTCATTTAAATGTGGAACAATAATATGGTGCTCACTCAGAATGATACATAAGCTTCAAGATCTGGCATATTCCGTCACTCGCAAAATGAACCAAAATTAAGATCTCACAATATCACTAAACTATATGTATAAACCATAAGAGTTTTGGATGGTACAATTTATGAAAGAAGAATCAATTGTCATTTAAATGTGGAACAATAATAAGGTGGTCACTCAGAGGGACACATAGGCTTCAAGATCTGGCAAGTGCGGTCACTCACAAAATGAAAAAAAATTAAGATCTCACAATATCACTGAACCATATGTATAAACCATAAGAGTTTTGGATGGTACAATTTATGAAATAAGAATCATTTGTCATTTAAATGTGGAACAATAATACAATGGTCACTCAGAATGACACATATGCTTCAAGATCTGGCAAACTTGTGCCGTCACTTGCAAAATGAACCAAATTAAGATTTCACAACATCACTGAACCATAATTATGTATAGATGTAAAACAAGAGTTTTTGACTGTAAAAATTTCAAAAGGGAAATCATTTGTCATTTGAAATGTAGTAGAATATTAAATAATAAATTATAGTGACCACTGCTTTGTCAAGTGCTGTCACCTGAAAAGTACAGTAACCCCAAAGATCTAACATATTAACTCAGCTGTACAACAAGCCAAATTTCTGAATTATGGGCATGCTAAGGTCACATCACCGACTTATATTGGTGTAAAAGAAATGTTTGCCTGCACAGCTCAAGATCCGGCTACTTAAGATTATTCTATTAATGAAGACGATGCGCAACAAAGAGTACAGTTATTTCTGCAGTGAACAAAAAGGAATCAATCAATGGCATATCTGTGCATGCATCTTAAATTTTAAGATTTATCTTTGAGGTTTTAAGCTTACGCAAAGTTATTAGAAAACCAAAGTAAGTAAACGAACCACGATATCAAGAAGAACATACCTTTCTGCAATCCAGCTGAGTTGATGACTTGGAAACAGGCTTTATGTGAAGAATATCGCAACTGATCACTGTCTCTCGAAGATAACAAAGGTATAAATCGTAATAGAACAGCTGAATAGAAAGACAGGCTTTCTATTATCCGAAAATAACAAAACTACGGCTTTTACTTCGGGTAGAAGAGCACAGAACGCGTCATCTGAATGGAATGGGCAAAAGAGAAACATTATTGTTAATTTATGACAAATGTATGCAACCGGGTAGTCGTAATAGAGACAAACGTATGCATTGACATGAACGCACTACAATGTCTTGTCACGGTAGAATCGAGTACTTTTAGTTGCTAACTTTGGAAGTGTGGAAATGTGGAAATGTGGAAATATGGAAATATGTCTTCATTGTCTTAATTTATCTAATAACTCTGGAAGTGTGGAAATGTGGAAATGTGGAAATATGTCTTCATTGTCTTAATTTATCTAATAACTCTGGAAGTGTGGAAATGTGGAAATGTGGAAATATGCCTTCCTTGTCTTTGTCTAATAACTATGGAGGTCTGGAAGTGTGGAAATGTGGAAATATGTCTTCCTTGTCTTTATCTAATAACTCTGGAAGTGTGGAAATGTGGAAATATGGAAATATGCCTTCCTTGTCTTTGTCTAATAACTCTGGAAGTGTGGAAATGTGGAAATGTGGTAATATGTCTTCCTTGTCTGTCTCAAAACTCTGGAAGTGTGGAAATCTGGAAATGTGGAAATATGTCTTCATTGTCTTTGTCTAATAACTCTGGAAGTGTGGAAGTGTGGAAATGTGGAAATATGTCTTCATTGTCTTAATTTATGTAATAACTCTGGAAATGTGGAAATGTGGAAATATGTCTTCATTGTCTTAATTTATCTGATAACTCTGGAAGTGTGGAAATGTGGAAATGTTCCTCCACTGTCTTTATCTGTTAACACCGGAAGTGTGGAAATGTGCAGAAATGTGTCTTCATTGTCTTTATCCAAAAACTCTGGAAGTGTGGAAAACTGGAAATCTGGAAATGTGTCTTGTTTGGTTTAATCTAATAACTCTGAAAGTGTGAAAATCTGGAAAGGCGTCTGGATGATTTTGGAATTAAAAATAGGACTCGCGTGCGGCGAAATTACTTGCGTTACTTCCGATTGCTGTCAATCGTAAGACAGACACATTGCTAGTTTCAGCTCACCGCCCGGCCGCATATTTTTGTAGTTGTTTGTTCGGGAGGAAAATGGACGGCCTTTTTGTACAGAATCTGACTGTTGATTGACATAGGACTCTTAAAATGTTATTTACGAAGAGTTGGGTCCCTTACTAGTTTGGGTTTTAATGGCTTTTGAATTTAATTTTCCCAACTTGTACTAGAAGAAATAAGGAAATAGTTTTTATAAAGCATTACTGTATACAACATCGATTATATAACGATTCAATTCCCTTGATTTGCCAGGAGATCATGACAAGGGTAGAATTAAAAAATCATTTGAACCTATACTCGCAGCATGGGGTTTGAAAATGTAGTTGTTTTAGGATTCTGATATATTATTGTTAATTTGGAAATAAATTCCCCCGAAAGACAAATTGTGTTTAGTAATGAGAGAGTTTTAAATTGTCGCCTGTTTCCCGAAAACGGTTTTATATAGCAATTTAACGGACAATCAATTACTGACACTGTTGGATTTTTATAGTTATAAAAACCCATGGCCCCCATGGCCTGATGTATATCGAGATGTATATGAAATTAAAGTAACAACAAGCCTTGTAAACAATTATTCTTAAACCTTGGCGTGACCTTAGGGTCACCTTATGATGGCAATATTATACACATTGATTAATATCAGGGATTTGTAATAATAATAATAATAATAATAATAATAATAATAAAATACATATTTTAAGAGGAGGCCTCCATCACTAAACACACAATTTAAATTCGAACATTAAGTCCCGAAAAAGATATACATTACAGGGCTGTTGAAGGTAAAAAGCCGAACAGGAACAGGGATTCATTTCATCGATTCCGGTTGCATAAGTACGTTTGTCAGAGCAAACTACGATTGCGCTTTTTTATGCGTTTATTTAAAAGTTGATGGTGCAAAGAGCTTCAAAATCCTTAGTGAAGCAAATCCTCGTGCTTACTTGGTCGCCAATCGTATTTCTTAAAAGCCAAACCCGCAACAGTCAGGGGCGTCCATTTTCCTCCCGAACAAACAACTACAGAAATATGCGGCCGGCGGTGAGATGAAACTAGCAATGTGTCTGTCTTGCGATTGACAGCAATCGGAAGTAACGCAAGTAATTTCGCCGCACGCGAGTCCTATTTTTAATTCCAAAATCATCCAAGACGCCTTTCCAGATTTTCACACTTTCAGAGTTATTAGATTAAAACAAACAAGACACATTTCCAGATTTCCAGTTTTCCAGAGTTATTGGATAAAGACAACGAAGACACATTTCTCCACATTTCCACACTTCGGGTGTTAACAGATAAAGACAGTGGAGAAACATTTCCACATTTCCACACTTCCAGAGTTATCAGATAAAGACATTGAAGACATATTTCCACATTTCCACATTTCCACACTTCCAGAGTTATTAGATAAAGACACTGAAGACATATTTCCACATTTCCACACTTCCAGACCTCCATAGTTATTAGACAAAGACAAGGAAGGCATATTTCCACATTTCCACACTTCCAGAGTTATTAGACAAAGACATTGAAGACATATTTCCACATTTCCACATTTCCACACTTCCAGAGTTATTACATAAATTAAGACAATGAAGACATATTTCCACATTTCCACACTTCCACACTTCCAGAGTTATTAGACAAAGACAATGAAGACATATTTCCACATTTCCACATTTCCACACTTCCAGAGTTTTGAGACAAAGACAAAGAAGACATATTTCCACATTTCCACCCTTTCACGTTTCCAGAGTTATTAGATAAATTAAGACAATGAAGACATATTTCCACATTTCCACATTTCCACACTTCCAGAGTTATTACATAAATTAAGACAATGAAGACATATTTCCACATTTCCACATTTCCACACTTCCAGAGTTAGCAACTAAAAGTACTCGATT
>OZ037776.1:49591615-49596615 GCA_964035525.1 Porites cylindrica | reverse complement strand
TTACCGAACATTGATTTGTTACAATGGGTTACACAATTGGGAATAAAATATTTCAGGGGTATTCACAGCCGTGATAATTTACCAGACAAAATACACAAATTGGAATCAGGAATAATTAATCTTGATGATTCACTGGGCGGGGGCAGTCATTGACAGCGTCCTAGGTGCGATCTTTGAAACGGAGGAAGAAGAGGAGAATGAGTAAATTGCCAGCGTACCCAAAATGGGGACGGTGGATCTAAAGTGTTGGCGTACCCAAAATCGGGGACGGCAACAAAACCTGGCGTAACAGATTGTGACGGCAGTTCCCAGATTTGGTGCCCTAAAACGGGGTGTCAGGTCCAAGGTGCTGAAACGGCACCTCAGGCCTAGCATACTTTTTAATCTATCATACTTATCATATTTTTGGTCTGTATGATAACATTTATGTAACCTATATATGATAAGTATGATTGAAAAAAAGTATATCAGTCAAGATATGAATATCGAGCTGACTTCGTTTCTTGATAGTAAGCAAAATGTTTGGTTCCGAGGAAAGGATGCTGCCCGGATCCTCGAATAGTGTTACTGATCAGGCCATAAGAAAACATGTGTCTGATAACCACAAACAGCTAATTTGTTGCCCCGTCGAAACGAGGGGTCAACAAAATGATACCAGAGGGAAATATTGTACATTCATAAATGAGGCTGGTTTCTATGAACTTGTGTTAGTTCCAAATTACCAGCTGCTAAAAAGTTCCCTGACTGGGTATTCACTACTGTACTCCCATCAATCCGTAAATATGAACAATATAAACTATTTGATAGTCCCTGGAATAAGATGATTATGGTTGGCAATGGACTGACCTCCATTATAAAGTAGTGGACCTCATAAGGAAATATTATCCAGATTCCATATTAGTAGCCGGTCTAGGTGAAAATCAGGATACTGATGACAAATGCCTCGATTCATATAAGAAAGGTTACACCCGTGGTCAGCCTGATCTGATGATACTTGATTATCACAAAGATTATAAGGGCCTCTGTATTGAATTCAAATCACCAACTAATAATTATCATGTATCAGAAGCACAAAAGGATATGAAGAAGAAGTACGTTAATAATGGTTATGCTTTTGTGCTCAGTAATGATTACGATAAAATCTGCATGAATATCCATGATTATATGAAAGGCATCAGAGTACCCTGTAAATATTGCATCAAACACTTCTAAAATAAGGGCACACTAAAAACCCATTACAGGTTCATCCAAAGATTATCTAATTAATTAGTATATGAACGCTGACCAATTATTAGACAACTATAATCAACTCCAGAAAGTGCAATTACGAAATAATCTGAAAACATTCACTCTCAAACAGCTCAAGAAAGAAATCATCAAAATGCAAGCCGATAAGTTTGCTGTTACGCGTATGAAGAGAAATCAGATTACTGAATTAATTGTACAGTATCATTATCTTTTTCCCCATTTATTGACAAATCAAGGGACTAAACGGACTGCCAAAGGTAAACAGCCTACAGTAAAGAAGCAACAAAGTGCTCAATTAATCAACCTATTAATCAACCCTGTATATAACCCTCCCACATTGAAACAGCTGGCTAGCCTAGCGAGACCCAATAAGTTAACACAACAACCGGCAAATTATCAAAGTATTCCACAATTGACTTATAATCCTGACCAAACACAGCAACACATAAATAATTTGAATAACATAGACCTAAAGGTGCTTGAGGGTATACCACCCGAGCTGTTGCAACAACTATTCCCTACTAACTAACTAAAACCGGTTACTACTGGTCATGACCACCCCCCATTTACCCAATTATTTATTTATTTATTTCGCCGTTTTTTTTATTTTTGCGCGCTTACCCAAATATTTGGCTCGCTCTAATCCATCTATTTTATCTAAATGTTCGACCCGTTCCTTTTCATCCATTCTATAAAAATAATCCTTTTCCTCGAAATATTTATCACGCTCCCGCTCAATTTCTTCCATTTTTTCCATATATTCTATATCCGGATCTGGTTCCACGACCGGCTCAACTGGTTTTAACCGGTTCAGTCTGCTAATTATTTCATCATTTTCATCATTCAATTTGCTCCACTTTTTGTCATTTTCAATGTTCTGCCGTCGTTTTCCTTAATTTTTTCGATTCGTGCAATTATTTTTTCGTGTTCCTCATCCTCGTATTGCTGCTCATACTCCTCCTGGGCCCTTGGTGGCTCGACAGGCAAACTGTCATGTGGCTCGGCAGGCAAACTGCCATGTGGCAAAGTTTTCTTAAATAATTTAATTTCTCGTGCCGTTTCCTTAAAATATTTATATAGTTCCATTTCATTAAATTTTCCTTTAGAGATTGATTTGCAGATGGCATTATTTTGCCAGATAAGAATATCACATAAGTAGTCTAGTTGCTCGCTCATACTCATTACTATATAGAGGCGTCTTGTCTTCAAGTGTATTTCAGTTTGCACAATTAATTAGCAAACCAGTCTCAGAAATGCTGACATCAGGAAAAATCCTCTTTTGGGGGTGGGTGTGATTTTTAGGACAGCCAGCCTACTTTGCAAAGTTCGATTTTTGTTCCTTATCATTGGAAAATTGCTATACAGTTGATTGCTTGCCTCCTGTGTCGTGGCCCCAAATCGTATTTAGTATCCGTAAATACATGGTATCAAAACTTGAAAACACAATAGGATTTTTTCCACTTTGGGTTGCTAATGTGATTTTTTTTACGTTTAATAAATTAAAACGTACCTTGTAACGTACAGAAGTTTTCTCTCCATCAGTGGTCAAGAATTATTTCTTTAAGAAGTCGTTAGAGCCAATTTTGTGGACGTGATATTCAACTGGCGGGCGACAATATTTCCCTTAATTATATACTAGAGGTAATCATTGATGACGGTTTCGCGTTCGTCAATCGAGTCGAAAGGAGTCCAGTTCCCCGGCTGAGATGCCCCTGGTAAAATTAGAAGGGGCGGCTAATCGGCAGTCGCACGGGATAGCTCGAAAATTACTGGCTTTGTGCCACAGGAACACCAGATTAGGATGCGTTCTGACGAACGCGATAAGAGGAAGGAAAAAAGGGAAAACTGGATTAAACGCTTCAACGAAGTCGAAGACTTTTTTATTAGCATGCGTGGCAGGCGATAAAAAGGATAGGGGATTAGGGGTAAGGGAAAAAGGGAGGAAGTTTGTTGTCCCAAATTACTGTTAAGCACTGAATCACCATTGTTAAGCATATTTGATGTCAAGGTTTTATTCAAGCGGTAAAATGGTAGAAAACGTCTTGCGATTCGTTAGTCCTCTATGTTTACAAGCGCGTTTACCACGAAATTGGTTCAAAGGTTTTCTTTCCCTTGGGCAACTTATCGACGTGTAACAGCAAATATGACTGAAAGTGATCAAACCCCAGGGTTACCCTTACACACCTATTTTCCCTAGGGGGAACGCTGAGGAAAATATATTGTGTAACCGCACCTAACATATTTAATTCATTCATCGTTTCAGTATCGTATTCCATGGGGAGGGGGAAGGCGTCCAAGACAAAGCTTAGATACCTTTTTGGTTTAAACTTAATACTAAATAAACTTCGTGCCCTTGTCATTTCAGTCAAGGAAGGTACTCCTTCAGATGACGATTTAGAGAAGCTTGCCGACATGCTTGCCGACAACTGGGAAAAAGTGGGGCGCCGACTGGGATTTGAACAAGCAAGAATAACCGCATATCATAAAGAAAACGAGAGATTATCAGAGAAAGCTTTTAAAATGTTAATGGATTGGAAGCAGAGCAAGGGCTCCGATGGTACCTACCAGGATTTGTATGACGCATTGTGCCATAAATTTGTAAAGTGTAAACATGTAGCCGAAGAAGTTTGCGTAGAAGGTAATTAATATTACTAAAGAGGGAGACATAATCTACCCATCATGTATAATTTAGTTTTTTAAAGTGGGGACATTACCTGCTTTAAAGGGGAGCATTAAATAAGAGGAAAGGGAATCCAGTTGTAGGGAGTAAGTGCTACTATTTGTCACAGTGTCCTATTAGAAATGGTGCCACCAGTTAGCGGTCAACGATGATGATGGCCGTATCTTTAACTGCATCATCTGGATTTGCTTTCCAAAGCGGGGGCACCTAGCAGTGGAATGGTCTTCTTAAATGCTGAAGGGGATGGCGTTTTAGCATTTACGGGGCCGTCAACCCTTCGGATGGTTCAATCTCTGGACCAGCTCTGAGCATTTAGTTGTACAGGTGAACCGTGAGTGCAGTTGTTCTTGATGTCATTACCAGAGATTGCCTGATTTGGACCTTAAAGTTCCTGGGACTCACTATTCGTAAAATTTTCTATGGAATCCGTTAAGCTCCTTGCCCAAAATGAGGCACAGAAATGGCTAGTGTGGTTAAAAATTTGGGATTGTCAAGGTTATCTTGAGAAACCCTGACTTCCTTTTTTTTTTCTCCTGTTTTCTCTCCTCTTCCCAAGCCATGGGGCTGGTTTGGGGTGCTGCTGGAGCTTAGAAGATTGTTGACAAACAGTACACACTGTATTCTCAATTTCCTCGTCAAGTCCTGGCCATCAGAAATACGTTCGTGCTAACGGTTTTAATTTAACCGCACCAAGGTGATCTACATGCAGGTCGGCTATTAAAGACATATAATGCTTTTGGTATAATAACCTGCAGACTCCGCAAGAGATCTCCACCTTTATGGGAGAGATCAAGCCTCTTACTGTAGAAGGGTTGAGGTACTTTTCCTGGCTTATCTAGCCAACCCTGCCAAATATATTGCAACAGTTTGCTGAGAACTGGAGATCTTTTGGTTTTCAAAGCAACCACTAAAGTATATAGAAACTGATATCCTTTCATAAACATTACATATTCAGATACTTGTTCCCCTGTGTGGTGCCCACTTTTAAAGGGTTTCCTGGACGAGAAATCTGCATCCATTTTGTGCTTGCCACTTATGAATTCAATGGTATATTCAAAAGCAGCTAAAAGCA
>OZ037776.1:49489115-49586615 GCA_964035525.1 Porites cylindrica | reverse complement strand
AATCTGGCAGCAGTAAAATATCCTCTGATAGCAACTCCAATGATAGCGGGATAACTTATAATTTCTAGTATTGCGTTGCCTCTCTTATAATAGAGTATACGTGTATTATGCCTAGGGCGTTAACTAAGCAAAACTGTACCTACGCTTTACGCGTTTTCTAGCGGAAAGTACCGCACCGTGACATAAGCCTGAAAACCTACGAAATGTTTCTAGAAAGATTGATATAATCACGTTCTATAACCTAAAAATAAAACTGTCTTAAAGCAACTAAAACATATTATGGGACAAATGAACAAAAGAGCGTTTCAGAACTAACAGTTCCTGGAGTCTGAAATGTTACCTCTCCAGTTGTAGCTCCTTCTGTGGCTGTTCCGGGTGCTCCTTTGTCTTCTTCAGATGAAAGCCGTTCCTGCGGAAGGTGACACTGTCATTGGACCTGTCGTGTAGGTGCTCTCTTACGATATTCGTCTTCCAGGTCTTAGCGGTGGTAAACTGTTTCATCCTCACCACATCGCCTTCATCTTAGGGCTGTAAGTGCTTAACAAATTTGTCGAAGTAGTGAGCTTGACTCAACCTGTCTTCGCTTGAGCGCGGTTATCTCAGCGTCGAGTGTGACCGTTCGCGGCTTCAGAAGCTCTCGTATGATCGGAGGAGTTCCTTCGTTCACTTACTAATTAATCGCTCCACAGGGCTTAACTACAATCCTTGAGTTGGGGTGTTCCTACACTCTAGGATCGCCAGGTAAGGGTCTGTTCTTGCGTCGCTGGCCTTGCAAATTAATGTCTTTACCGTTTTCACAGCAGACTCCACTTTCCCGTTACCTTTGTTGTTATACGGACTTGTGAGGTGAGATCAAATTCATAGGCCGTAGCAAAGTCAGCTAATTCTCTAGGGGAGAATTGTGGACCGTGGTCAGTGGCGACCTGATCCGGGATGTCGTGGCGCGCAAAGTGAGGCTTGATCGCATTGATGACTATTGCTGCTTTTGTATCGACCGGGAGTTTGTCGATTTCTAGAAGTTGCTGTTATAATCGACAGTCACGGGGAGGTCTTTTCCATTCAGTTCGAAGAGGTCAATGCCGATCTTCTCCCAAGGTCGCGTTATGACTTGGTTTGAGGCTAACGGTTCCTTCTGCGGGCATGTTTCAAATTCGCGAAACATCTCGCTAGATTCTATCATTTGTTTGATTTCAGCGGAGAAACCAGGCCAAAATACTTACTCTGTGGCCTTGCGCAAAACAAGAGTCGATTCCCGTGAGTAAGGAATGTAGTTTATATTTGATCATACGGCGTAGGCTCTGTGGTATAACGACGCGCTGCCCGCGGAAAATGATAGTTTGTCTCGGATACTGACGAATGGTCGCACCTGTTCTTTCAGCTTCTCCAAAGTCGAAAACACGAACTGCGCGTATATTGAACTGTATCTTTATTCAATAAACATATCAGGTTTCAAAAGACAAATAGATCCAGATCCGAGTCAACTAAGTCAAGTTCAAACAAATTTTAATTTGGATCTACGTCGTCTTTAAAAAGACGAAGTAGGTCCAAATAAGTTCGAATATCCTACGCACGACAAGTTAGGTTTTCTAGAATCAAAATACAAGCTTACAACGAGTTCAGTGTTCAAAAGTTCGAAAGTAAACATCCGAAATACTACAAAAGGTACCGACTGTTTTAAGTTCCACAAGTAGACGCTTCCAAATTGACAAACGTACGAGGAATCAGGTTTCAAAAACACGTGGTTACATTGCAGGCACGAAATACGTCCGCAGCGGTAGAAACATCAAAGTTAATAAATAGTTGATAAAAAGAGTCGGTAGACCTCCACTACTTTTGCCTCAAATGCCGCTTAGTTTTATTTGTATTTTTCTCTCCAACGGGTCGATTATCCGTACGTTCTGGACAGTCTAGAGGATTCTTAATTTTGGACTAAGCAAATTCCCCAAAAATTCAGTAGCCAATTTTTGTTACTTGCCTCACACTGAGAGCTCATGAAGTTGGTCTGTTTCACGCAAGGTTACGTTTAGAAGCTACTTGTTTCTAGCGGGTAGATAATTTTATGGGGGGATTCTAAATTTTTACAGAGCAAAATTTAAATTTGCCGCTTGTCGAGATGAAAGTGGATTGCTTTTCTTTGGTATTTGTTTCTAACCCGATTTGACCACTGATGAAGTGTAGCATGACATTTGCACGCGTAACCTCCTGACAGCTTGTTTACTTTTGCTTTGCACCTGTTGGATGGTATCTTGACACCTTAAAAGGGGAGTAATTCAAAAATCAATAGCCCGCAAACAGATTTACTTTTCCTCGCTGGATGTCACCGCCAAAGTGATATCCCCCGAATTCGCACAAGTGAGCCTTGCTCGCAGGCTTACGTGAACCAGCTATAGTTATGCGGACCTACGGTTATGTCATCGTCGAAAATTATCACACCGATGGACTACCATGCATAATATTTTCTTACCGCTTATGCTGCTCTGCGCGCGCCTTCGGTTAGCTAAACTCCCCACTGTTTCTTTTCATATATTTATCTTTCAAACATATTTTTTTTCATCGTATGATTTGACGCTGCCCCTCCGCCTACTCTGCACCCTGCAACCTTCCCTTATTACTTGCCCCTCCCTAACAATTGTTGCAAAGTACCTTATGTCACGACTACGGGACACTCTACAGTTTCCGAAGTGATTTGAACCAATCAATCCCACTGACTCTGACGTCTTATTCTGACTTGATTCACGTACTGAAACCGGATAGTTTTTCCATTGCTAGTTCTTTATGTTATCTATTATTTTCTGTCGCAGTTGTTCGCCCAGGTTTTCAAGACGAAAAAGACAACGTGTACAAAATGACATCATCACCACGCGGAGAAGCCCTGATTATCAACAATGAAACATTTTTACGTCATTCGAAGCAAATGGATGATCGCCAGGGATCTAAGCACGATGTTCGTAAAGTTCAAGAGCAGTTTCAAGCCCTTGGATTCAAAGTGACAACAAAAGAGAATCTGACCAAAAGTGAACTCATGAAAGAGTTGGATGCCATGGCCAGTGAAGATCACAGTCGATATGACTGCTTTGTTCTGTGGCTTATGAGTCATGGAGACAAAGACTTGGTTTACGGCACCGATGGTGAGGTGGTGCTTATCGAGACAGTTCGTGATTTGTTCAGCAATTCATCCTGCCGTTCTCTTGACGGCAAGCCGAAGGTCTTCTTCATCCAGGCATGTAGAGGAGATAGAGACGAATTTGTCGTGTCAGATGGGCCTAACTCAGCACCCCAGAAGAGCCTACGACTTTCTGAGGGAGCCAAGCCTGCTAATCAAGTTAGTCATTGTCGAGCACATTTCCTCGAGGCATACTCAGCAGTCGATGGGTTTTATTCATACAGAAATGAAGAAAGTGGAAGCTACTTTGTTCAATGTCTTGTCGAAGTTTTCCGTGAGCGTGTTGCGCACGACGACATTGACACCATGTTGATTGAGGTTAACAGACGACTTTCCCAGATGCAAGGACGCGTTCGCAGTGGAGAAGGAGGAAAGCAAGTAAAACTCACGTGTGAGTTTATTAACAGGTTAACGAAAAAACTTTATTTTTAGTTATTGAATACTCACCACAAGAAATCCTTTTTTACTAAACTATGTAGAGGAGTGTTAGGTTATTTTTCGATATTCCTCAAGGCAGGGCAGATACCAATGTATTTTTTTGTCAGCTGAGGAAACAAGTCAAGGAGGGAGAGTAGTTTGATAATCATAATAATAATAATAATAATAATCAGAACCAGAACCAGAACCAGAACCGTCCAATTTGACTTTTGACGATTAGAAGCTGCTTGTCATCGGACAGTTCAAATCGGACCGTTGAACAGCCAATGAAAATCTAGCATGAAATGTTGCTAACCAATAAAGTTTAACAAATTACTCCATGTTCGCAATTCAATACCAGGGTATAAACTTCCCTGAGCAAGTTTTCCAGCCTCAGTTAAACACATTGAATTTAAGGGAAAAAAAATGCATTCCAAACAGTTTATGCAGCTGGAGCTCCATATTCCGATAGTCCCGCCAAAAGCTACAAGCCATATTTTTGATCGGGAACCCGTAAGTTCATTTTCTTGATTTTTGTCACAATTAATTGGTCCGTGTCTTACAATTCAAGGTTACCAGGCTCGCAGTTTCAAATCGACCTCGCGCTACGCGCTCGGCCATCTTTGCTGCCTCTCTGTCTAGTGCTCGCTCTAACTTATCTAGTGTCTCTTGGCCAGATATTCGAAGAAACTTCGATAGCGTTTTGGACTCAAATCGCTTGAGATGTCATACACTGAGTCGAAAGATCGTGACTATGTTAACGCCGTTGACTTTTTAGATCTAAAGCACGGGGGGGAAGGTAACTCTATTGTTTTCCACCTAAGTTTCTTGACCCACTCCGCCCGCCAGTATGACGTCATATAGTTACGGGCAAGAGCCTTGGGGCGCTTGCGCAAATTAGCAAGGGATACGACAGTTATTTGGACGAGCGAGGTCGAGAAAAAGCTAAGACGCTGGCAAATATCGCTATATATCGCTTATTTGATCGAATGTGTGTGAGCTTTGGTGTTGCTATAATCTGCTTGTTTAAACTGTTTTGATATTTTGTGTCCGTGATTGTAAAATTTTGTTAATTTGTTTTGCGAGCCGTGTTGCGGGACGCCATCTATTTCACGGGACCGGCAAGGTCATCAAAACGTAAATCTTTTTTTTCTCAAAAATAGGCAAGGTTTAGTCTCCAGAATAGGAGGTTCCATTTACAAATCACACATGTTTATATTTCATCTATTCGTTTGCTAATTAAACGGGCCTAACTTCATATCATTCCTTTCGAGTGTGGGCCTCTGTTGATCTCCTAATTCTCCACCAAATTCGGTAAAGCTAGTTCGATCGATTATCTACATTGAGTCGGCCAGTCGATCCCGAAATAATGCGAAAAAGCTCTGAAATACGCGCTTAAGCTAATTTTCCTCAAATGTGTATTTGAATTCATGATAAATACAGCTCCACCAGCTTCAAACAGCGTCTAAGGCAGAGAAAAATTGTTTTGATATGACAAAATTAATTTCTTAAATCTTGTGTGCCACTGTGGTGCAGTGTTCAAGGAGTTGCTTGAACGTGTAGATAAACCGGGTTCGACTCCCGGCGGAACTGTTTTCTGTTTCTTTGTACCGTTTTTTCTCTGTTTAATCTCTTTTTTTAAACACTTTTTTTCCTTTTAGCCTTTTTTTCTTTAATTTTAATGCTGACCCTGCTGGTCATGCACTTGGATCAATATATATTTCAAGCTTAAGTCCGGAGTTTTATTTTGGAAAAGGGATTTCAAAAGCTCTTGATCTGCACACTGGCCAAGCTTACGACCAGAAAAAAACCATAAGCTGTCAAGACATGTCCCTCCTCTGAAACAGCCGAATTTTTTTCAATGTTAGTTGACATCATGACAAACAACACACAGTACACCACAAACTGTACTAATTTACACCAAACACCCACCAGTGACCTAGTGGCCAAAGTTAAACGTGCCTTTTGTACATCGTCTCAATCATCAATATTATTGCCCTAAAATCTCCCCTGGGTTTGCCCAGGGGAAACCTTTTATTGGTTTTCGGGATGTAATGACAGAATTACAGGTGTATGCCCAATACAGTATTAAAATGCGGTAAAGCAACAAGATTCAATGCTCACAGTCTCTCACAAATACCTGTCATTTAGCTTCCTCTTTCAACGCCAGAGCTTAGCGAACTTTGAGAGGAATGATATGGGGTTCCACTAGCTCTGAAGAGCTGAAAATACTCACAATGTAAAGTATAATACATCCTTTGATGAACCTCCTATTGCTGTGTCTAAACTCCTCAATCTTGCTGTGCACTGGCCCTCAAAAGTGTGACCGGTCGGTATGATTGCTCGACGATAGAAAGGAATCTTTAAAATTCATTACACCACTGGACATTTCATTCCAAAAAGGTAGTTAATTCTAGTTTTCTATGACAATAGAAACCTTAAAATCTCCAAATCCAAGAAATCGGAGCGGTATTTCCGTGATAAAATCGAAATTTTTATCCATCTCCTCGATGAACACTTTGCTTGCCTTTTGAAAGTTACTGACGCGAGACGTGACGTCACACTGACAGGCGGACTGTACCACAGATTTCGTTGGAGACACCTCCCCCCACCCCCCCCCCCCCCCCCCGCCCCCTGATCTAAAGAAAGCATTTGATACAGACGCCAACCAACTAATTAAAAATTAGGCTGGTTAGTATCATTTTTATATTATAGATGATAAATCTGTATACATAGTCTTTAGCGATATGTTCTATTATTTTCCTTGTATTACATTGATGGAAATATTAGTGATTTTCTTATATGCCTGATGTTTGTAACCGTGTATAAATAAAGATGATGATGATAATGATTTCAGTTGTTGGCGTCAGTAATCGCTCCCGTGAGTGAACCAGTTTTAATGGCGTTTCTTTTCAATGCGTCCCTAGTTAGCCTTGCCTTTTTCTTATTTCCGAATTTAGCCATGGGACTGGCTTATTTCTAGTTAGATGGATAAATGGTGGGCGGACGGACGGATCGATAGGACGGGGAGGGCCACATCATTTAGCAACAGAACGGGAACAGTTGACGAAGGCGCGCGCAAATCAAACAACTGGCTTGGCCAATGGCAGAGCGGCAGATTGGGGTCCGGAAGTCGTGTTTAGTCCTTTTTGCGTGCTTTCCCGTCGTCAACTGACGTTCCCGTCCTGTAGCTAAATAAGCCCAATGGGCTGGGTGGGTTACCAAAAGCTTATAAATGGACCGATAAAGGCTCCCAGTGGCGCGCTTTTGTATCCTGACGTCCGATCTTACTGTTCGCATTTGAATAGAGTAAAAACCCCCGACTAAGAATCTGTTCGGCTAAAATTTGCCAATAGCCCCCCTCTATACAAGAACCTGTTCAGCGTAAAATTTGAAACAGGTTCTTATTTTCTAAAATCTATTTTTAAAAAATTCTGTACACTTGGGCAATCAAGAGAATTCAACACTCAGAAGCCTCTTTAGAGACATAGGTGCCTTATCACACCTGCAATGTAAAGGCCAATGGTGAAAATGAAATAAAATTGTTATTGATACAATTTCAAATTAAATACAGCATATAAATTATATGAGTCAGAATTATTAGTATTGACTGTTAAATAACATTGTTTGAATGTATCTCCTACACATCAGCAGATGGAAGAGTCAGCAGAACGATGAACGTTTAAACCAGAACTATAGATTACAGCATGAAAAGTACTCTTAGCTACAATGTAATTCCATTTACAATGTATTTATTTTTCTTCAGAAAAATAAGAACTTAATTACCCTTTAATAATGTAAGAACGTTTTTAGGCTAACTTGCGAAAATGCAGGTTCTTATAGTCGTGGGATTTTTTTGTGTGTAATTGTTGGCTTCACACTAAAAGCGAAGTTAGTTTCAAGTAGGCACTTGATTCAAGTACACTTGGAAATCTTAAGTCGTTCTGTATAAAACATGGCTTCATAGTTTTTGACAAAGTATATTACTTGAAATAAAAGCTATCAATCTCTCCGTTCATTAGAATCTTGGAACCGCTGCACGTGCACATCGTGCACATGGCATCCATTTCTTATTGGTCAAGTGTGTTCTCAAGCGTAGTGTAGCCCATACTTGGCGGCGAACTTCGGCTTCTTTGAACTACGAACGTTTCCATGGTCACCAAAGTAAAGTTGAAGCCGGGGGGGGGGGGGGTACTTTAGGAATTTCTGGGTGGGGTTGTGCCGCTGGGACCCTGGAACCCTTAACCTATACCAGAGCTAGTTCAGCTAAATTGTGCCACCCTATACTAGAGTAAACTCCCCAAATCCCCCCTATCCTAGAGTAGCAGTTTCCCTAGTGTAGATAAAATCTTCAACCAACTGGTTAGTTTCCTGAAAAATGATACCCTATTCTAGACCAAATGTTCTGATTTATATAACCTATCCTAGAGTAAACTGCTTGAAAACCATACCCTTCACAGCGGCACATACCTATATAGCCCATATATGACAGTACCCCCCCCCCCCCCCCCCTCGGAGTTGAAGTAGGCACATTTTACCTCTTCACAATCAAAGTAGGTTCCAAGTATTCTTTCATTATACTTGAAGCTCTAGTGTGAAGCCAACAAACGAAGCAAGGACACTCTGCTGTTCTTTCATCCGCGACATTTCACTCATTCATTCATTCATTCATTCATTCAGATATATCGCTCAAATGAATTTACATTAAAAGTTCCCGAGACTCATTTAAAGTCCATTTTCACGGGAGCTGTCTCGAGACCGTTGATCCAATATTACCATTGGTATTCAAAACAAACATGTCCTATTGTTATATCAAGGTAGGTTGGTTAGTTTGATTGTTTATCGCCGTGGGCGGAATTTTTGTCTTTTGTCTTAACGAGTGATGGTCCAAATAATTTTCATTCGTGTGTCAACTATAACATATTGCATCAGTGTTAAAAGGCGGTTGGAACCATCGATCTAGAGTGTCATTCATGACAATTTCCAGTTCGTAAAATTTACCTATTACTAGCCTTTGCCACAGAAGTAACTAAACTTCCGGTTAAATCGATGAATAAAGAACTTCAACACAGTCAACGCCACACCTTTTGTACTTTGCAGGTGTTTTAGCAAAAAACTGATCAGAATTGGACCTTCTTACAAGATACCGCTCTTATTTTACCAATTCCCATTTTAAAATATTTCCGTCATGAAAGTTGAATAACTTTCCAAGTGGCATTCGTTTATGCTCCAACGATTTCACTCGATTAACGACCTTATAGTTTTCCAATCGACAAAACTTTACAAAAAAAGACAAAAGAAGGGCTACAATGGCCCCAACCCCTTTTTCCC
The DNA here is from genome assembly GCA_964035525.1 of Porites cylindrica. Taxonomy (NCBI): domain Eukaryota; kingdom Metazoa; phylum Cnidaria; class Anthozoa; order Scleractinia; family Poritidae; genus Porites; species Porites cylindrica. The sequence goes on along the minus strand of OZ037776.1, from coordinate 49,577,704 downwards.
CTAATAAAAAAAACGAAAGAATTTTTGAATAAATGGCTTTCGATTTCCTTAACAAGAAGATAAAATTGGAACACTTACAGTTTGCCGCAGCCAATATCACTATTGAAGCTTTAATCAATGGCGGTTTGGTAGACCGAAACATCTATTCTAATGTCTAAATCACCGCATAGTGGTGACTTTAAAACAGTATTTGAGACAAAATGTATGATTGATTGAGCTTCAGTGGGCCGGAAGGCGAGAACATGATGAAATGGACATCCTTAATCGAAATCACGTTGTTTTATCTGTTTTTTCTGTCTGGCGAAATTCACCAGTCATTTTCTGCGTCGCCGCCGGAAACGAGCATTCGAGAGGCAGGAGTGGAGGACATAAACTGTTTAAAATATAACTACCAAATTCACGATGCTTTGACATCAATGCATCCACCTTTCGACAACTATTTCAACATCTCGCGGGCAATTTTTCCTTCGGAGGGTCTATCGTCTAAGCTTATCAGCATCTGGGTACGCTTTACAAACTCTTCAGTTAACCTAACTCAAGTCGGCCAAGCAAAATATATTTGGAGTCGGTCATGTTTGTATGTCAGCGATCGTTACCTGAGTCTCCAAGCCATGAGAATCTATTCTATGGGTACTATTTGGCCTGACAGGCGACAGAAAGATCTGCACATCACTATCCCTAAGTTTTGCAACCCACAGCAAACGAAAGCAAAATCGGTTGATTTTTTATCGACAGTGAGTATAGAAATTTTTCGCTTACTTAGCTCCTAGTCTCTGCCAAATAATAAATTGAACAGTGTTCTGGTTAGATAAATAAAGTAAATAGATATAAATAAATAAATAAATAATGATTTGGAAGCAGAGTAGAACATGCACAGAGTGGTTCTTCGTCTACCGTATTTACTCGAATAGACACCGCGGCGTTTATTTCATTTTTCGCGATCCAGCTGCGGCGTTTTTTCGAGGGCGGCGTCTATTCGGGGGCGGCGCTTATTCAAAAATCACTTTATTCAGTACTAAATATGGTAACTTTTTTGCTAGGTAACACTAACAAATCTCTGCATTAACAGCAGAATTACGCGTTGCAAAATTCTTGAAAGAGAACTTAACACAAGAGCAAAACAGTAGAGTCACTTACAACTAAAAAATGTTGTTCTAAAAGAAAATAAATTTCCATGGCTGGTTTAAACTTGAAATAGACTTTTCTTTAATAATTATTATAAATCATTATTTTCTCAAATAAACGCCGCACCGTAGACGCGGCGTCTATTCGGGGGCGGCATCTATTAATATTTTGAGTCTTAAGTGCGGCGTCTATTCGAGTAAATAAGGTATCTGATTCCTGGTCGAATTAGAATTTAGAAATGTTGGTTTTTGAGGAGAGGAGAAAACCGGAGTACCCGGGGAAAAACCTCTCGGAGCAAAGGAGAGAACCAACAACAAACTCAACCCACATATGGCGTCGACGCCGGGATTTGAACCGGGCCACATTGGTGGGAGGCGAGCGCTCTCACCACAACGCCATCCCTTGCACCTAGGTCAATCAGAAACAGAGAATGATTTTTGAATGAATATAACCGATTTCTTATGATGAGGTTTCTTTGACCCATTGCTGTATTCCTCTGAGTAATTATTGTTTAAGGTTTTCAAACAATAATCCTCTGTAAAGGAAAACTGTGAAACTTTTTGTCGGGTAAAGATAAATTGTATTTGTGGTTTTTGCTTACTAAGGATTCATAGCTATTTATATTGTTCGTGATTGAGATATCGTTTACAGATAGCCCAGTAGTTGCACCATTTTACTTACAAATTCTTCCGGCTTCTATTTTCAGCTTGAGGATATCGCCATCAGTCCATCAAACTTTAATCCTTCTCTGAACAATGCTGAATGCGTTGTGGACGACGATTCCAAACATAGATTTAAAAGTGTGGGAAAGATATTTCCTCAGATGTGCTGGATTTTTTTACTTTTTTCCTTGACCGGAGGTTATTTCATAAGTATGATTTGTATTCAGCTCTTTAATGATTACAAAGATAAGACCGTTGTAAAAGCAACCCTATTTTTCCTGTTCATTGTCTTTTGTTTGGGTGTAATTTTTGCCATAATTGCTGTTAGTTATAGCGCAGAAGGAAACCAAGTTGTGTATCCTTTGACATATCTTTTTTCCATTGCACTGATTGTCTTGCGTGGAATTTTTTGCCTTTACCTTAGAACAGATGCCCAAGTAAGCTGTAAAACTCCATTGCCCTACACTGTGGATCCAGGATGTTTCATAGTCGTCCATTACTTGCTATGGATGATCATTGGTGCAATCACTGAACCCTTCTGGGCTATACCTGTTGTAACATCGTGTGCAGCAGTAATATTATTGTTTTATCTTTCGGCCTTGTTCTATTTTTCTACTGATCGGCAGTGGGACGCTACAGACATAGTAAATTTCACAATGTTGGTCTTGGCAGTATTTTCAACCATATGCGTGCAATACTCTTTTTTCATAGTTGGTAGCCATTTCTTCCACGGAGGCCTTGTGTCAAGCATTATTCCAAGTTTGTTGACAATCATATTAAGCGTTTGGTTGACGTTTTTTAAGGACTTTAATCAGGCGTCTTCAAATGCTGCTGATGATGATATAAACGACTCAGATCTGTGATCCTCGGAGCTAGGAGCAAATGAGTGCGGGATTTAGAGTAAAAGTTGAAAAACGAGACCACTACCCTTTGTCCAGGAATACAAGCAGTGGGAAAAATCAGGCGAAATCTGGCAACATAGTATCTGGGTTGGTGTAAATTCAAATAAGGTGTCAAAAGGCGCCCCAAGTATTCATGTTATTCGGCTTACATTATTAGAATATATAAGTTTCTTGGAGGGACGCCATCAAGGAGTCAATATTTTAAAGCCAAAGATCTCTCTAAGATAACTTACATTCAAGTTAACTTGTGATAAAAATCCTTACTCCCGACTAAAATTTCAATTAAAAAATGCGTCTTTTGGTGTGCTTTCGTTTTGAAGTGATCTAATGTCTCTAATAACTTAACATTGTTCAACAGGCATTACTTCGTTTAGCTCTGAGACCGAGAAACAAATTTCAATTTCCCTCTGATCTCTTAAGGGGGTAGTCCGGTTGGTATTTGGGTAAAATGGTGTTGATTTGGGAACGACATAAATTAGCGTAGAAAAACAGAACCAAAAATAAAACAATGACAAACAAAAAGAGTCAGACGGGACTCAACAAGCTGCTCGAGCCGTATTCCTCAACTCAGTGATCTTTCAGGAATTAAAACACGCAAGGTTCTGACGGTAAAAAGTCGAGCGCATTTCATTGCATTTAGGGCATATGCACGGTAGAGCCGATAAAACTCGACTGCGAAGTAAGACACAGAACAAATGTTCTCTTACCTCAAATTTCACGCTTATTTGATTCAAATCGGCCAAATTGCCTTAGTTTTTGAGTTATTTTGAAAAAATAGCTCATATGTCAGCAGCCCTAGGAGGGGGGTGGGGGGGTGGTGAGATAACTCTTTTGTTTTCCACCTAAGTTTCTTGACCCACTCCGCCTGCCAGTATGATGTCACATAGTAACGGGCAAGAGCCTCGGGTCGCTTGTGCAAATTAGCAAGGGATACGACAGTTATTTGGGAGAGCGAGGTCGAGGAAAAGCAAAGAAGCTAACAAATATCGCTATATATCGGTTATTTGATCGAATGTGTGTGAGCTTTGGTGTTGCTATAATCTGCTTGTGTAAACCGTTTTGACATTTTGTGTCCGTGATTGTAAAATTTTGTTAATTTGTTTTGCGAGCCGTGTTGCGGGATCGCTATCTATTTCACGGGACCGGCAAGGTCATCAAAACTTAAATCTTTTTTTTCTCTAAAATAGGCAAGGTCTAGTCTTTTGGTAATAAAATGGGCCTAACTTCATATCATTCCTTTCGAGTGCGGGCCTCTGTTGATCTCCTAATTCTCCACCAAATTCAGTAAAGCTGGTTCGATCTATTATCTACACCGAGTCGGCCCGTTGAACCAGAAACAATGCCAAATAGCTTTACTCTTACTGCAGACCCTGCTGGTCATGCACTTGGATCAATATATATTTTAAGCTTAAGTCCGGAGTTTTATTTTGGAAAAGGGATATTTCAAAAGCTCTTGACCTGTATACTGGCCAAGCTTACGACCAGGTAAAAACCATAAGCTGTCAAGACATGTCCCTCCTCTGAAACAGCTGAATTTTTTTCAATGTTAGTTGACATCATGACACCACAAACTGCACTAATTTACACCCAACACCCACAAGTGTACATCGTCTTAATCATCAATATTATTACCCTAAAATCTCCACTACGTTTGCCCCCAATTCAAAAAATAATTAAACGAAACCTTTTATTCGTTTACGGGATTTAATTACAGAATTACAGATGTATGCCCGATACAGTATTAAAATACGGTAAAGCAACAAGATTCAATGCTCACAGTCTCTCACAAATACCTGTCATTTAGCTTCCCATTTCAACGCTACAGCTAAGCGAACTTTGAGAGGAATTATACGGGGTTTCACTAGCTCTGAAGAGCTGAAAATACGCACAGTGTTAAGTATAATACTTCCTTTGATGAACCTCCTATTGCTGTGTCTAAACTCCTCAATCTTGCTGTGCACTGGTCCTATAAAGTGTGACCGGTCGGTATGATTGCGCGTAAAATTTGCTCGACGATAGTAAGGAATCTTTAAAATTCATTACACCACTGGACATTTCATTCCAAAAAGTACTTAAATCTAGTTTTCTATGACAATAGAAACCTTAAAATCTCCAAATTCAAGAAATCGGAGCAGTATTTCCGTGATAAAATCGAATTTTTTATCCGTCTCTTCGATGAACACTTTGCTCGCCATTTTGAAAGTCACTGACGCGAGACGTGACGTCATACTGGCAGGCGGACTGTACCACATTTCCTTGGAGACACCTCCCCCCTCCCCCTCCCCCCTGCAGCAGCCTGTGGGTATGTTTTTTGAAACTTTGTGGCTTTATGTGATTGTATGTGTGTTGCAGTCTTGGGTGATGGGCCATTTAATAAGGATGGAATTGATAATAGCAAACCAATATATATAAACATGACATTGCTTAAGGTCAAACAAGGGTACTATGACTAATATAAAGTATATCTAAAAGCTATCTCAGTGATTCGCTGAAAAAGGCTGTCGTCTCGTTTCTTAATTGTAAGGCTCAGATAATCATATGTCGTAGATCTGTGTCGTTTGCGTCATGATCTGCAGCTTTTGACTTAACATAGCTCTTTATTGAAGGTAGTCAGTTGTCAGAGTTGAATCGTGACAACTAACCAAAGAACGATCTGTTTTTAAATTGCTTCGTTTTTGCCTTATTAATGAGTGCCCTCGAGGCATTGATATTTGACTTCAGCCCCAGCAGCTTACTTTGAATATCAGTCATAAACAGAGCAACTGAATCCATACTTTCTTTGATTATTGCACCTTCCTGGCTAAGAAAATCCTAAAACGATCTCATTTCCAAAATCAGTCGGACACCTCAAACCAGTGGTCGTTCTAACAGAAATTGATCGAAAACCTCATCTTGGAGACGGGCAATTAACTGGTTAGTCTTCTACAATTATTTGTATTTTAAATACCTCGGCTTTTAACTTTGGCGGGCTGTTTATTTTCTCTAGTCTGTTTAAAATAGTTAAACAGTTAATTCTGATGTTTTAAAGCAGAAGAGAAGTCGTTACTAAACACTTGATGGCCCAAGCTAGATATAATGTTAGGCATTTATAACACCATGTTCAACTCATTCGCTTATCATTCAAACTGCTACCTCTCAGAGGAATCAGTCTACGAAAAGTGATTTCTACAAGCAGTGGTGTCTCAGGGTTTTAGTCTTGTTTGAAGACGAGCAAGGACGAATCAAACGGGGCCTATGAATTAAACTAGAATACGCGAAAACCGTCCTAATTTATGCGGAAAATTAATGCTAAACTTGTCAACTTGTCAAGAAAAAGAAGAAAACTAAACAACAAAACAAAAGAAACAGGAAGCATGCTTAGGCAACCATTAGTTAGTATGTTTTCATTTTACTTCTTGGCTATCGTTTTAATGTTACGTTACGTTATATAGTTTAAGAAACTGTGAAAGATTTGAACTCAGGAGTCATTTCATAAGTAGGTTGAGTATGATCGTCCGGGTGAAAGTAATCGACTGTTGTTGACAGTGACTGACGTTTCGACAACCTGTGCGGTAGTCATCTTCAGAGTCAAAGTGAGTTGTATCACGTCAGTTGATGGAATTAAACTCTGGTTATTGACCTGATTGGTCCATTATGTCGAGATGTTCTTGGTCTTCTGTCAGTTAAGCCGTTCCTAAGTATCTGTTAGCTAGACTACAGGCAGTTCAGAATGCTGCAGCTCGTGTTGTCACATCGACACCGAGGCATGTTCATATAACTCCTATTTTAAGCAAGCATTTCTCATTTTCTTCCCGCCGCTATAATCTTTTCATGTCTTGGTCTCTGTTTTTTTTTATTTCTCTGTGCCAAGTTAATGAAGGCATCAAAATTTAGTCTAAAGAAAGACCCGGCTTTGTTCTTGTTTTTTCTCTCTAAAAGTCCTGATGGCCATGCCATTTACCGCCGAAACGCGCCGGGTACTTGAAATGCAAAATTTCACCCCAGCTTACATGAAGGGGTGGACGTACCTACATACGGGACGACTTTGTCAAAACCAAAATTTCTTAGATGCATTATTAAGACAACCAGATTTTCTTACCCATGGTGCTCCGCTACGCGCGCGAGAAAGCCCCACTATTATTTAAGCGATAGCAAACGTTTTCCGTGTTTGCATAGCCTGATATAAACACGAGAGGGGTTGGGAGAATTCGAGACAGTTATGCAAACCCGAGACGAAGTCGAGGGTTTGCATAACTGTCGAGAATTCTCCCAACGCCTCGAGTGTTTATATCAGGCTATGCAAACACAGCAAAAAAGTTTTCTATTGCTTCTATAAAATAGATTTCCCGAAACGCAAAACTTTGTTTGGCACTGATTAAAAGAGAAATTCTTACTAGTCGCAAAGTCTTGTCCACGAAGTCTTGCACGCGTAATCTGTTCTTGTTTTGCAAAAAGATGATTTCCAAAATACGGTCTTTTCTCGCTTAAAATGTCAGTTTAAGCGAAAAAAAATTGACACACTTTCTTTGTAACGATTTTTCAAGTTTCAGTCGACGAAGGAATGGGTAAATAAAGTAAACTTGTCGAGTTTTGAACTTGAAAACTTTTTTCAAATTCATGCTTGCGTGATTAGCGCGCGAAAAGCAAAACATCTTGACGCCACAACCATGTTTACATACTCTCATGCAAACACTCCTCTCAGCCAATCAGAGCGGTACTATCTTAGTTATTTTATAAATAACAATAGCAAACCGCGCGATATGCTGTTCATTTTTGCAGTACGGCGCAAATCCATTTTATTAATAGGCTTAGGAATCAGCTAGAATAGTTGATTTTACTATCTCTTTGACATGATTTGTATGTCACTGAACATGATTTGTATATCAAAAAGAGCGATCAATTGTCATTCATCCATTTCAATAAAAGCAAATGGAATCACTTCTCACTATAGCGGACAACCTCGAACCGTGACTTCATCGTATAACTATGCGGCACCGAAGGAGACGAAAAAGCTAACCCTTTTTTAATGATATATTGTAAGGTTTAAAACTCGAACCTTTATATAGTGTAAGAGAATCATACTTTTACCGGTATCACTTGTAATGACAATAATAATAATAATGATAATAATAATAATAATAATAATAATAATAATAAAATTTTCAAAGAAACGTACTTTATTAAACTCTTCTCAAATTGAAAATTAAATACAAATTTAGTATAACTATAGTTAAGACTTCTTGGTGGTCTGGTAGTTTTCAACAGAGTAAATGTAAACAACTGTCTATAAACTAAAAAATGAAGATTTCTATGTACATCCCAATAATAAAGTATCTATAGCTATTGAGTCTAGGGAAGCCCTGCTTGACCCTAGTCTAGATCTCTGTCCTTAACATCTGAGTTCCTCCTTCACGGGGTTCTCGATCCCCTTAGGCACAGGAGCGCACTCCGCAAAATTGCAAAGCACACTTTCGCCCTGACCCATGAAATTGTTGTGACGTACCTCTCTTGCTTTTTTGCAAATAATCGCTAGGCTAATCTTGAATGGTATCTCAGGCATTCGTCAGCCACATCGTGGCTGCTTTACGAACAAAAACCTATCCCTCCCGTTGTTGCAAATACCAATGGGGTGAATTTGCCTTGCTCTATTTCTGTGACGCGAGAGTTGTATTTTCGCTTCTTTTCATTTTCATGAATCCTGTAGATTTGCTTGGGGCTAAGATCTCTATACGAGTCCGCATTGGGATGACACACCCTTATATCGAAAAATGCAGCCCTCTGTCGCTCCCATAAACCCCTACAGTGGACGTCAAGGCGTGCATCAGGGGCTTGGCATGTCCCTCTGGGAAGCTCTTTGCCGTTGTAATGCCGGTTCAACTTGTACATCGTAACAAACCATGTCAAGCAACTCGGCCTGTAGATCGCGTATTTCATTATGGCGCTGAATAACTAAGCCTCCACGCTGGCAGATCATCCCGTGATCTACTGTAAACATCCTCCCACAAACGCATATTGACGGATTATCGGGTATCGGCCAATCATATCGAAGCCTCACAGCATCACGAAATTCCCGCTTGTTGAGATCAAAATCCATGTTTTTGAGAGGAATAACTGTAAGCCAGTCGGATGCGCCTTTTTCTCAGGCCTGGTCCACGGCTCTCTGTGTCTTGTCTGGCAACATGGCCTTCACCTCCTCAAGCTCTTCTTTTAGCCTATCATCCTTTTCTTTCCGAGTGGCGCGTACCAGTCGTTTTACCTCGGCTTCTTCTGGGGTGTCATGGGATTGCGCCTCTATTTTGCTTACAAGTGGAGCGCTTACCCTAATAGACGCTGAATACTCCGCATCCGCACTATCAGATAATAATAATAATAATAATAGTAATAATAATAATAATAATAATAATAATAATAGTTGTAATAATAATAGTTGAGTACGGTGGCAAGCACCCAGCTAGCCTGACTTCTTTGTTATATCTACCGAGGGAGAAAGGGGGTAGAGGCCTGCGATCAGTCGAACACGAGTACAAGATCACTAAAATCAAATCGCTACTAAAACTGTATCAGAACCCGGACCCGACTGTGGAAGCAGTTAGAGAATTTGAAGAACATGCCATGGCATCAGGCCACCAGTCGCTCGTAAAGGAAGCAGCTAAGTACGCTGAAGAACTCAACATCACCCTTCAGCTTGATACCCTAAATCCCGTGTGTGTTACAACAGATGGAAAGGTGGTAACTGCAGCAAGAGCTGGGAATCTGTTGAAGCAATCTCAAGAGAAGCAGTTCTTGGAGATCGCTAAAGACAAAAAGTGGCAAGGAAAGTTATTCCGTATCAGATGGGAAGATGAGAGCCTAAGCGTAGCCAGCTGCTTTGCATGGTTAAAAGTTGGGCTACATGCCCTACACATACCATCGCGGGCATGTATGAACTGTATGAGCAGTTGTTACCTACGAAGCTCTACACAAAGGAGAAGACGCAAACCTCCACCGACGGCGAAGTTCTATGCAGGTTACGTGGGAAGGTAGCTGAGAGCGTTGCACATGTACTGGCTGGATGTTCCTCCCTGGCACAAACCAAGTACCTATACAGGCATAATGCAGCTTTGAAGATTCTGTTTTTTGAGCTCCTGCGAGAGCATGGGTTAATGGAAGAGGTTCCACCATGGTACTCACCGGTGATGCCAAAACCAGCCTACCAGAACACCACGAGTGAGGCGTTTTGGGATATTCCCATCTATGCAGAGCACAACGAAGTTAGAGCAAATCGGATCGACGCGCGACTTGTCAACCACGAGAGGAAAGAAGTCTGCACAATTGAAATGAGCTGCCCATGGATTGAGAGTAGAGCTAAGAAAGATGAGGAAAGGACACTCAAGTATGGGCCCATGATGTGGGGGAAGAAGCAGAGATACAATGGTTACAGGGTTGAACAGTACAACGTAATAATTGACGTACTGGGGGGTTACTCTAAACAACTAGAGAAGTCGCTGAGGAAGCTACTTGAAGCGAGAGCACGGAGCGTACTTGAGCGAATGCAGAAGTCGGTCATCTCAAACACTTTAAACATTGCCAGAACATTTAAGATAAATACTTAGTTAGGGCGCTATGGACTTCAGTTTTTAGGTTTTTGTTTTTTCTCTAGAAATCTAGAAACACAAGCTTGCTGACGTTTTTACTTAGATTTTTTAGAACATTAGAGTGTGATATTATTATAAACATGTTTTTAGTAGAGATAGCGAAGGTTTTACAGAGTATCAGAATTTAATAATATTCTAAATTGGCTTTTTAAGTAGAGAGATTTATATCACTATGTATAAGCTTTTAGTAGAGAGAGCGAAGGTTTTACAGAGTATCAGAATTTAATAATATTCTAAATTGACTTTTTAAGTAGAGAGATTCATATCACTATGTAATTCAGGATTGTATTAGGTTTCGTATCGACCTTTTTTTACTTCTAAGTATAGCTTCTCAAGTGGTGTAGGTTACTCTATGCGCCCTATACTACTCATAATGTGGACAGCATTCCAAAGTTTCATACTGCGACATAATAATAATAATGTGTGAAAGGTTTGAACCCAGGAGTCATTTCAAAAGTAGGTTGAGTTTGATCATCCGGGTGAACGTAGTCCTGAATAGGACTGTTGTTGTTGACAGTGACTGACGTTTCGACAACTTGTGCGGTAGTCATCTTCAGCAATGTGATTGTTGATGTCACCATTCCTCGTCGCTCGTGTGTGTTCGGTCAGTCGCGTGCTAAGGTTTCTGCCGGTTTCACCAATGTAAACGACTTATTGACGAGATCAAGCAAAACTTGCTACGAGAGAACGACTAGAGACCGGACAATTTGACTAACAATAGACGACTGTTTAACTGTGACAATAGATGAATCGAAACGCAGCAATTACTGATTAAGAGTCTTCATAGCCAATAACATCACGGCTTAACTGAGAGACGAACAATAATATCGCGACGTAATTGACCAAAAAGATCAATAACCAGAGTATAACACCATCAACTGACGTGATACAACTCACTTTGACTCTGAAGATGACTACTGCATAGGTAGTCGAAACGTCAGTCACTGTCAACAACAACAGTCCTATTCAGGACTACGTTCACCCGGACGATTAAACTCAACCTACTTTTGAAAGAATAATAATAATAATGATACTAACCCGTTCCCAAGGACTATAAACCAGGCCAAACATCCTGCCTGAGTCTACAAGGAATGAACATACCGTATTTATTCGATTAACCGCCCTGGGTGCTTATAAATATTTTGGACCTTGAGAGTCGGCGCTTATTCGAGGTGGGTGCTTATTCGAGGCTGGCCGGTTATTAAATTTCACCATTTTAAGCAAGTGAAGTATGTTTATTTTGCAACAAAACAATAAATGCTAATAACAAAACGCGAAGAAGTAACAAAGCAACGTTTCTGTAAAATACTCTGAAGAAAACTCCTCCCTCGGGGAAGTCTCTTATTAGAATTTATTCACTCAAGTGAATTTATTCACTTAAGTGACGCTTAAATGAAATGATTAAGTGTAAGAACCCGGATGTTAGCACATGGTTTTGTCTTTAGTTTTTGTTCGCTCGTATAATTTTGGATGGTCGCCTGTATACGATTGTAAAGCTTATTTGGAAACTAATACAGTCAAGAATTGTTCCTACTTTAGTTTTGGTGGATATTTTTTGGTTTCGGGAACAGTGGGGGTGAGCGCTTATTTGAGTTTGATTGGGAGGAGGAGGGCGTGGGCGCTTATTAACTTTTTCGGCCTTTAGGATGGGCGCTTATTCGAATAAATACGATAATAATAATAATAATAATAATAATAATAATAATAATAAATTCTTCCTCAACCAGCAGACCAAGCAGGGGTACAGTTGAGTTACTGCAAGAAACAAGTGTATGGACTTCCTTTCCAAGAGCTGTGAGCTGTGTTGAATTTCTAATCTTGTTCAAACATTTTTACAGGTTGAATTATTTTGGCTGTCTTCTGCTATGAACGTAATACGAAGAACGCTTGCGTATAGGAAGGAGCCCAAGTACAACCTCTTTTTCGTTAAAGAGAAACAAGACGATGGACTAATAGTTGAAAGAGGAATGGCGTGTGCAATTGAAATGGAGATACGGGGGGAGGGCGAGCGGTTTTTATTAACAAGTAGCGACATTATGAATAACTCACAACCTGAAGAGAATGAAGGAAATGGACAGGGTGAAGTTTTCTTTGAGCAGTGTTATCGTCCGCGATTCAGTCGGTCAAAAAAGAAATTCAAGAAGGGGGCAGTCTGTTATGAGAGTTCAAACGTTTGCCTCATTCCAATCAACTTCAAGCCAGAAGAACAAGTCAAAGTGGTTCCTGAATCAGAGAATAGCAGAAGAGCCGAATGCCGATCATTTTTTGTCACCAGAGATTCGTTTACGATAGCTAAATGGGAATACAATAAAGACGAAAACAAGTACCACCTCAACCCACCCACTGAGCTCACAGCAGGTTCACCTGTTTTATGCCGCTCTGATAAGAACAAAAGAAATTATGTGGTTGGTGTGATTAGACACCAAAATTCAAATCCAGAGTATTTTCCAGAAATGTTCAACAGAGAAAGTCTGCAGCGACTTATTGGTAAGTCCATTTAGTTTAATTTTAGTTAGCTTTGACTCTTTCTTTTCCATGTTTTCCAGTGGCTTGAAATCAAATTGAAATTTAGTCTTCCATCTAACTTTAACAGAAACATTAATAATATATACCCCCTTTTTAATGACTTTGCCAACGGTAAAAAAACCCTCCTCACATTTAACAATGTCTATCCTCACATCTACAAACTGACAGCTGCTTACATACATTCGTGAATTGAATACAGACAAAAGCCTTTTCTTTTTCATTATAGCCTTTACGCTGCATGCTTTAAGATTATAACGTAAATAATGAGGGTAATACCATGTACTCACGTGGGAATACTGAAATAAAGTTTCTTTTTTCGGTTGTTATTGAGATCTGAAATCTGCTCTTTAGATAATATCTCAGCAAAATTCTCACAAAGTTGTCCCCTCTGCGTTGCAAAGAAAGCTGTTCTAGCCTTCACTCTTCGGTATTGCAACGAAATCCGCTAATTTGCTCTCTACTTCTGGTAAGTGCACTATTTTAGCATTTCAGCATTTTTGTATTGTAAAATATCAGAATGATAACTGACTAGTTAGGGAAAAAATTTATCATAACTTGTGTAGGAACTACTGGCAACTAGGTTAATTTAGTATATAGGGTAAAGAGGAAATTTCATACTATCTTCCTTTTTTTGATTCGGCCCATCTTCAAGATCAAAACAGACGTCTACAGTAAGCTCGCAATGTCCACAGTTGCCCAGATAAAATTCGGATCCATTATTGCCTTTTACCAGATTCTGGTTTTCACTCTGAGAATTCCTTCTAACGCCGGGTGGTCTATTTCTGTATGAAGTGCATCACTAATCTGATGTTTCGAAACAGATCGACCGGACACTGTTCCAACTGTACGTGTTTCAAAGGAACCAGAAGCTGGTCCAACTGGTTCAAAGAATCCTGAGGCCGGTCCAACTAGTTCAAAGAAATTGAGCGCTGGTCCAACTGGTGCAAAGTCACCAGACGCTGTCGCAAGTGGTTCAAAGGAGTTGGACTCTGGTTCAACTGATTCAAAGGAGCCAGAGGCTGCCCCAACTGATCCAAAAGAACCGGAATCCCCTGGTGTAAAGTCACAGGACCCTGGTCAAACTGATTCAAAGGAGCCAGAGGCTGCCCCAACTGATTCAAAAGAACCGGAATCCCCTGGTGTAAAGTCACAGGACCCTGGTCAAACTGATTCAAAGGAGCCAGAGGCTGCCCCAACTGATTCAAAGGAACCGGAATCCCCTGGTGTAAAGTCACAGGACGCTGGTCAAACTGGCTCAAATGAAGCAGATGTTGGTCCAACTGCTTCAAAGGAACAACCAGCTGTCCCAACTGGCTCAACGACACTAGACACCGCTCCAACTAGTTCAACAGAACCGGACGCTGGTCAAACCGCTTCAAAGAAACTAGATGCTGCTCCAAGTGGTTCAAAGGAGTCGGACGCTGTTTCAACTGATTCAAAGAAACCAGAGGCTGCCTCAAATGGTTCAAAGGCATCGGACGCTGATCCAAATGGCTTAAAGGCACCAGACATTGGGCCAAATGGTTCAAAGGGGTCGGACGCCGCTCCAACTAATTCAGAAGCAGTGGAAGCTAATTCAGCCAGTTCAATGGAACCGGAAACTAGTCCATATGGTTCAAAGGTGCCAGACGCTGACTTGAAGGAACAGGAAACTGATTTTACTGAAAGAAACTTCATAGGTAATACACGAACAACACGAATGATACATTTATTTGCGCTAACTGATCACATACTTTACACAGCTTTAAAATCTCCTTATCCTTTGTCATTATTTGGGTCAACGGGCCGAGGAACAGAACCCACGGATCCTCCTTTAAAGTTGTCTGTTTAAAAGGAATACGTAACAGGAGCGTCTTCCTATTTAATTACTTGAAATGACCTTTAAATGATCATGTTTTAGTAAAGAAATCAGAAAGGCCAAAACATAGTTATATACTGAAGGTCCTGTAGAGAATAAGATTGGTTATTTGGTCATTCTGGGACAGCAGTGCATCGGCCAGTTCATTTTTAAATGAACCAGTCTAAACATTTATGATGCTCGGGCTTGTTTACTCGGTTTACTTGTGTTAAGTAATTGCGGATGGTTTTTTATGAGGGAGTTTAAAATATTTTTTAAACCTCTTTGACAAAAGTGAATTTAGAAACTGCTAAACAAAACCCACTTATTAGTACTGCAAAACAGATTTTTGTATATGTTTCCTATTTTAGGCAACTGTGTCATTGTGCCGAAATCTCTGGTATGTCTTCTTTTCCTCATGATGTTCATTCTAGGAGTGCTGGCGATGGAGTGGTGGTTTCCGCGGTTAACCGGTGAGCAGACCTTAAAGATTTATACGCTTGTGATTCTGTGCTAACAGGTTGAATCTACATAGATACCAACGAGTATAACTGCTACAATAATAATAATAATAATAATAATAATAATGATGATGATGATGATAATGATGACACTGATGAGAAATTAACCGGCGAGGTGTTAAGCACTATAATTATGTTTGCAAAACAACCTACTTACACCATTGGCCCGGATTTGGCGAAAGATTTTCTCCTCTAGGAAAATCGGTTTCAGAATAATATTTTTGAGCCTTTTATTCAGGCTGATCAGTTATTTTAACAAGAAATTGCACCTAACAGTCCAAAAATTAACTTAGTTATTATTAGAAATAAGAACCCAATGGTAGGACTGTCGAGACGGGTAAAAATTCCTCTCAGATAATTAGCAAAGAAACTTAAATTAAGGATATAAAATACTAATCCGCATCATACCTTATATTTCTATAGGAGGGAAAGGAAACCAGAGGGAACAGCCAAAATGACTAATATAATTAAATTTTCACTTCTTGATCAGCCCTACTGGATATCATGGAGCTGATTCTAGCTGAAGTGATTCCATGAAAGAGTACACAAAGGATGTGCATTTTGCAACTAAAATTAAATTCTTAGACAACCTTAAGTAACAAAAGGGGAACCAAATAACTGTACTTGGAGCCGACGCATATCTGGTAAATAATCTCCGTGCTCCTGACACTACTCGACTGTGAGTCAGAGGTTCCATAAAAGCCTGTTTTATCAATTTCGTTACAAAAAGAAACCTAATTGGCAAAGTAACTGCAGACAGCGCCAAACAGTCCTCCCCTATTATGACCGTTTTCGTTCACTGTTTCAATGTTTTACTCGCCTGACTGACAACTCCCTGTCAGTTTTATCAGTCATTTATCATTTATCAGAGGTTTTGCAAATTAAAGTTGACCAAGTTTCTTTGGTGGTGGGGCGATGGCCAGGCATTGATGTCCTTTGATTCGCGTAAAGTCTCTTTTCGTCGATAAGAGTTACTACAAGACCATCACCACATTGGTCGTTTACTCATGAGAGACGGATAATCCGTCTGGTTGATATTTTTTCTTAAGATACGGTAAAACGGGCAATAAAACATAAACATTGCTGCAGAAGTTGAAAGGCAGTGTTGCGCGTTCCCCCCCCCCCCCTGCTCCCCCCCCCCCAGCCCCCACGTTCAAACCTGTCGAAAAGTTGTTGCAGAACGTAGAGAGTATTTCTACTATTTGCAACAAAATCTGTACATGCCTTTTACCGGCCCAAGGCCAAACTTGCTTTGCAGCAAGTGACGTAACCCCTGCGTTTGTCGACACACCCGCGCAAATGTATGCAATAAAGTTCGGCACTCACGCAACCTGCATCAGCACAGGCTTGAACGTTGGTGGTAAGTGAGTAAGTAAGTAAGTAAGTAACTTAATTTAACCAGGATAACCCAGTCAGCAACGAGTCATGTATCAATAGGGGCCCTGAGAAATAAAGATGTATACAATTTAAATGTGAAAACAAAAATATCCTGAGGTATGTACACGATTGAAGTCAACAATAATACAATAAACGTCTAGCTAATTAAGTCAATATAGTAAGTGTGTGCCAAGAAATAAGAAATAAAACTTATAAAGTTAAATACCTTATTTATCATTATATTTTGAAAACTATTTAAGGACGTGGTACTTTTGACTTAATTGGGTAAATAATTGAAATAAATAGTCCCTGCACACTTAAAAGTTCTTATGCCCATGTTACGTTTAGGCCTTGGTGGGTGCAGGTCGTTCTTTCTCCTAGTTGCATAATCCCCATTCCTTATAAAACACTAAGATACGTGCGTACGAGATTATTTAAGCACTTAAAAACTGAAATACACACATACATTTGTGCATTTTCCTTATGGAAGCTAGATTTAACCAGTTAAGCACATGAAAGGTGTCATTTGCGGAGTCCTGCCAAACTATAATTCGAGCTGCGCTGTTCTGTAGGCGCTGTAGCTTTTTGCAGCACCCTTCTGAGATCAACATCAGCATAATCAAATAACGACGGCAAAAGTGATGTGTGTACCGGTTTAGAGGCTTCCGGCATGAGGCATGATCGTATACGAGACAAAAGCCCAAGCCTCCTACTGACCTTGCTGCTAACATACTCGACGTAATCTTTCCATACAGGAAAGGTTCCCCATCTAAAACAACACCTAAATAGCTAAATTTAGGTACTCTTTCTAAAGTCTTTCCGTACGGGGCGCGTGAGGGGAGAGGAAGCGCTTGCCCGAGAGACCCATGAAAATCGTTTTTACCCACTTTCGTAGAGTGCGGATAATTCCTTTTGGTTAAGAGGCTCCCGAGGGCATAAGCGTTCGCGTTAGGCGAGAAAACTGTAAATCAGTGAAAA
This sequence comes from Porites cylindrica, assembly GCA_964035525.1. Classification (NCBI taxonomy): domain Eukaryota; kingdom Metazoa; phylum Cnidaria; class Anthozoa; order Scleractinia; family Poritidae; genus Porites; species Porites cylindrica. The sequence continues at coordinate 49,560,163 of OZ037776.1, read as the reverse complement.
CACGAGATCGTCTGTAAACATGTAATACATGGACAAGGCGGTGAAGGTCTTATATTACACCACTAAATGGTATAATCGAAGTTCAGATCTTGGCGGTGACTTCAATGAGTCTCTGTAGCTGTAATCTAAAAGAAAAGTTGGAGTGTTTAAACGGTATTCGCAAAGGAACGATTTGACATCAAATACGCATTAGCAGAAGCGGCGACAGACAACACAGGTAGCCCAAGCTCGAAATATGAGCATCGGCGAGCATCGGCATTGTTGCGTAACATTCGAAATATAAGGATTTGTATGGGGTAAAAGCCTATCGTTTCTGTAGCCTATGAAAATGAAAGGATTTCAATAAAAACAGCTTACCTTACATAAAATGTGTGTTAAAACTCTCCTGTGTGGTCCATGGGCCAATTTATGGCTGTTTTGTTATATGGGTTGTACTGTAAACGGTTTACCTTTCTGAAATTCTTCAGAACCGCGGACCCTTAAGAGGTTATGCATCGAGTAGTGTGCTGTTGGGGTAAACTCTTAGAAATCTAAACAAATGGACGAAGGAAGAAATCTCTCTTGGTGGAATGATGGTTACGTTTTCGCTTTTTTTATGATTTATTTACTTTTGACCCCTGTTTCCTCCTTCTTCCGATTGCGTACACTTTGCGAGCCATGTTTTTCTTCCCAGAATGCAACGCACCCTTTTTGTGTCAAAAAGTGGGATGGGTTTGCCCGTCTGATGTGTATTCAACACGAATTATCAGTCTATTATCCTTCCAAACATGAATTAAATCCGTTACTGTTCTAGTGTGAAAACGGCCAGTATTCCAGAGTCAGGCCTATTGACGTCTGCATGTGCCCATACGGAATTTTCTCGACGCGTAACGTAACTAACACTACATTTGAAGGTGTTGAAATCCATTTTTTATATCTGATTTCCAGTTTCTAGACTAAGGAGATCTTGCTGTAATTTAAGGCAATCAACCATGGACTTGACGACTAAAATAAATCACAGTGTCATCTGTGAATAGGTGGACTTCGGATTTCACTCTGAGGAAGGTCATTTAACAAAATAAGAATGCTTATCATTAGCGCGGCAAACATTTCGTGACCATTTAGCCATCATAAGCCGTTAGCTTTGAAGTTTTTCGAACGCGGTCCTGGTGGCGAAGTGTCTCCAAGGTTCCGAAATCAGGAGTGTGCGTGACGTTGTCTGAAATTTCCGTGTCATTCTTTAGGGGAATACAATTTTCCTACAGTTACTAGTTAAGAACAATGTCAGAAGGAGTGTTCTGCTCAAACTTTCCATGGGGCTTACATGTTATAGACGATATAAGTGGGAAAATGAAAAATAAATAAAGGACCGCATTAAACGATTTGAATGACTCAGTACAACAAAAAATGTAGGAAAACACTCAGTTTTTACATTAGCATGTCGTGGCAAGCAGCTGATTAGTATAGAAAAACTTGATATGATAACCACGCTTGCTTTAACAACTACTTCAAATCACAAATGCTTCACAGCAAGAAGAATACCCGATCTCTCTTTCGTGACGGTACGTACATATCATGCGCGACAAAGAGAGATCTGAACCGGATCCTTTTTGCGTCATAAGACAAGGAAGTAGCCAACGGCAACAAGAGACTAATTTTAGACGTTGTAACGAAAGGACGCTTTCTTCCACAGCCGTCTAATACTTCAGCCGTTAGATTAATTCATCAGCCACCGTTGAAGTCTGGTTAAGGTATTGTACTTTTGTTACGATTAGGCAGTCTGAAGTTACTTTATCGCCACTTACTCTTCTTAGTCTCATTATGCTAAATCAACGCTCGCTCGCCTGTCTAACACTGTGAGAGCACACATTTATTGGAGATCAACTTAACAACGGAAAGAAGCTTCCAGAATTATTTATTGTCTTCATGCAGAAATTTCAAGCGGCGAATCATGATTCTTTAGTTTCACATACTACAGTGTTATAGGAGGTTTTGAAAAGTTGATTCGCCGGCGATAAGTACGCTTTGTACGGAACTGGGCAAGAGAAACAGACGAGGAATTCAGTACAATGGAGCTTCCATAAGATTTTGAGATCGTAAGAATATTAATTCGAGAAAATCAGACTCCCAAAAAAAGAAGTTATAAATCATGTTTGTAGATTTCACATTAGATTCAGGTCTACACTCTGGAATAATCAGCTCTCGTTAGGTATTTCTGTTCCAGAATAGTTCTTCGATATTATCAACAATTTAAAAACGACAAGCGATTGCCGTAAACGACTGAGTTCATTATAGCTTAACCTCCCGATCTGTTTTACTGTCGGAGTTGGCAGACAGATTTAAGCGACACACCGCCCTCTCAGGATTTAGAACAATGTTTAACTTAACGGTAAACTAAGAAGACTCCCTAGTCAGAAACACTTTTTGTGTTAGAATACTTTCACTTAATTTATGGTGCTTGTACCGTCCTTTCATCCGTGACCAAAAGCAAATCAATCCTTACAGTTTACTGAGTTTGTCCACGGAACGTGTCTGCGTAAAACCTGAAAATTATAGGCCTTATCTTTCGGTCAATTCCAAGCAATGGCCTATTATTGCAGATGTGGGTAGTAAATGATCGCGAACGATTTCTTTCCAAGAGCAGCTACACCAAATAGTCCTTGCTTGTGAAGAATATAAATGAATACAATATTAAATATCTGCACATAAAATGAATACGGTCCGACAAATTTAAGATGAGTGTCTCTTATGAGAGCCGCAATTGTTGCCACGTCGTCAATGAATTATTGCTTTTGCTTTCCTTTTTCTTTCGGTAGGAATCTGAAAGGGGTGCACGAACAGGTAAATGCACTTGAAGTCACTTCATTTAAGTCTATCTCAACCAGTACACTCGGCAACAGATCTTAACCTCGATTAATCAATCAATGCCCTGAGCAACTGCTTGAAGCAATCTTGCATTATATATATCATATATATAAATCATTGGAAGTCATCGAACCGAATCAAATTATATATCTCATTCAGTCAATTCTGAGAACCCCTACATCCTTCAGCCGGGTAAATCTTGTGTGGCTAACTTTATATTATGGCTGTATTACCGCGCTACTGAGTAGGTCACTGAAATCACAGTGATTTTCAGGACTACACCGAGTGTCAAATTTCACGCAGATATCAGTAACTATCAAAGCACAGGCAACAAAAACAACAACGAGCTTTATTTGCATGACAAACACACACAGTATTGAAAAAGCTATGTTTAGGAATCAAAATTACAACATAGGGTAATTACGTTACTTTGATAATAATTTGTCACGAACAACAAAACAAGCTGAAATATATTTTGTGAATTGTATATTGATAAAGTATTTAGAAGAGTTCACCAGTTCATTGATCAAACCGTTTATGGGTAAATGGGTAATATTTGAAATCAGAGTCTTGACTTTATAGTAAAATTTATTCCTAATCATAGAGTATGTAGGACATTGAAAAAGAAAGTGAACTTCGTCTTCTGTTGCATTGCATCCACAAAAAGGGCAATGCCTATTATCCTTCGTAGTTTGATTGTATCTGCCTATTTCTATCATTAGTTTGTGATTGCTTATTCGTAGTTTTACTAAAGCCCTTCTCCCAGCTGTTCCTCTTGCTAAGTCTAAGTAACTAGAGGAGGTATGATCGGTTTTAAAAGATCTATAAAATTCAAGTTTTTGAGAATGTTGAAGGGTGTTTTGCCAATATGAGACATACTCCTGTTTCACTGAACTTATATAGCAGCCCAAGCTGAGTATGAGATACGTTAGGTATCATATTGCACAATTCTCAAAATGCCCGTGACAATTATACATGTACTAGACAGTAGTAACCAAGTGTAAGGAAGTGAGGGCGAAGATATGCGGCGTTTACCTTAAATTGATTGATTTTGAGAACCGCTTTTATAATTGTTTACATGAATAAGAAAGCCCTAGTTAATAGTTCCAGTATCAACACAATGAATCACGGAGGATCATAAACGTGGAAATTGTATTAAACAACACAGTGAACAAGACTGTTATTGAGTTCAACTATTTTGTTCACAATTACTTAGATACAGGTAATCTTGCGAACGATGAGAAGCGACTGAGGAGAGACGGCATTTTTCGCAGGCAAAAATAAATGCGTGACAACGCTCAAAGTGAAATGAAAATAGCACGAACTCTTATTATTCATGAATCAGTGTTCGGTAACGAAAGGTCATTAAAGGCCTGTTTACATGGAGTGGGAGACCCCGGTCTAGTGGGGTTAGTTTCTTTTGTTTTCACGCTCTGGGGGACACAAAACAAAAGAAACCTACCCCAGAAGACCGGGGTCCCCCACTCCATGTAAACAGGGTCTAAGATGCAACAGTGAATCATGAAGAAGCTTAGTTTAAACTGCTCATTGAAGTTACAGAAACCAAGCGACGCAACATGCTTGAAAACACGTACACCGTAAAACAGTTGTAGTGTGACCTGAATTAAGTTAACTCACATGGATTTATAGGTTCATTTGTATCTTACCAGCTCATCCCACACGAAGCTGAGATCAGGCTCTGCTTTCGTTTCACTTATTAAATAGATTTTTGGCAGCAAGGCGAATTGAAAAGTCTTGCATTTGATACAGTACGTGTATACCTGAATTACGCTGACTACGTGTTTTCGAAACAAACAAATATTGTTGCATGCTCTTCGTTACATTACCGCTGTCTCTCGACTTGTATTCATGTAACACCAGGGCCTTCGCCATCAATTCGCGGCCACGTACAAAACGGGAATTCCAAGAATGTGGAAAGATTTTGCAAAAACCTCGCTGTACAGTTTATAAAGTACCGCTGACCAAGAATAGTCTGCGCGCTCCTCTTGTTGCCCGAAATTAAGGATTTGTGTGAGAATTCAGTTAATAGATTCAAGAACATTCGCTTTAATTGTCAATAAACACTTAACCTTTTTAATTGGTTCATTCTTGTTTGTTGTGCCGTTATTTTTCCGATACGCTGCAATTAACCCGATTTTCTTGATCCCCGAGTTTGGATCCGGAAAATAACCGCTCAACAAGCAAGATCAAACTCAGAAAAATGGTAAAGTGTTTTTCATGAAAATTCCAAAGAGTATCTATCTTCTTGAATCTATTACCTTAATTTCCATACAAATCCTTTATGATCACGACCATTTTGAAGGTTACGCCAAATGATACCGGTAATATCACATTAAACATTCTAAGCTAATACTAAGCTTGGGTTGCCTGTGTACAAAGCAAGTACAGTTGAATCACCATGTCCAACCACCCCTCGTAAACAACCACCGCCCCTACACTACCGCCTACCCAAATTAAACACAGAAACTTTTCCCAGTCACAAGCTTTAGTTCCGTACCATTCATAAGCAGCCGCGCCATTTTTGACCGGGTGGTTTTCAGGCAACTGTCTTTACAATATTCCATTGATTTTCACCTCAGTTGTAAGCGACCATTTGACGCATGGTGTGATCTCTAAGTAATCTGTATTTAAAATGCTACTCATATGAACAACACGTCTAGGAGAACCAAAATATATATGTAGCAATATATCGTGTATAGGGATCTCTCTCCCCGGAAGAGATCCTCCGTGGTTCGATTCTCCTAGTAAGCGGCTAATCGAATAGCGACCACAAAAACTTTGCATTTTGGGTGGTCACTTACTGGAGGTAAAATTCAGTGACCGCTGAAATTGATCTTAAATATATCTTTTCTTTTTCTCCCATTAGACGTAATAGTGTTAGAAGTATCAAGGTAGAATATGGAATCATTAAAAAAAGTCAAAGTAGTGCTACTGGCCTCCGAGTGGAGCTCAAAGCATGGTGGACTATCTACCTTCAACAGAGTGTTAGCCATACAGTTGGCCCAAAATCCAAACGTAGCAGTTTCCGTCTTTCTCCCAGAATGCGACCAGACCGAAACGGACGCGGCAAAGAAGAACAACATTACTTTAGTTGAGGCAGAACCCAGGCCTGGCATTGACAAAATGCTATGGTTATGCCATCCACCGAAAGATCTTGAAATTGACTTTGTTATCGGCCACGGGGTAGTGCTTGGTCGTCAAGCACAAATTATAACAGATAATCGCTCATGCAAGTGGGTACAATTTGTGCACACCGACCCAGAGGAGCTGGGAATGTTCAAAGATTACGCAGATGCAGTTTCAAAGGGAGAAGAGAAGCATCAAACGGAAGTCAAACTCTGCGAAATGGCCGACTTCGTTGTGGCAGTGGGTCCTAAACTGGCAGAGGTTTATCGTTCCTACCTTCGACATTGTGGGAAAGACCGAGATGTCTTTGAGCTTACGCCAGGTATCTTCAGCGAGTTCTCTAACGTACTGCAAAGCACGCAAGAAGGGGGCAAATTTCGAGTTTTATCTTTTGGGCGTGGCGATGCCGAAGACTTCCACTTGAAGGGATTTGACATCGCGGCCAAAGCCGTAGCAAATCTTCACAATGCTCATCTGATCTTTGTTGGCGCTGCGAGCAAGGAACAAGACGAAGTGGCAGAGCGTTTGAAGAAATGTAATTTACCTCCAAGTCGTCTGAGAGTAAGGGCTTACAAGGATAAACGAGAAGGTTTAAAACAGCTTTTCTCTGGAGTGGATCTCGCTCTAATGCCGTCGAGAACCGAGGGTTTTGGACTCGCCGCTTTGGAGGCCCTATCTGCAGGACTCCCTGTTTTGGTCAGTGCCAATTCAGGATTCGGAGAAGCCCTTGGTAAAGTACCTTTTGGTTCAGGATGTGTGATTTCCTCTGAAGATGCTGAAGTATGGGCTGAAGAAATCGGCAAGGTGATGAAAAAGCCAAGAGTCACCCGCTTGGAGGAATCAAAATCACTCCTCGAAAATTATGCCAAGAAGTACAACTGGCAGGAACAAACCAAAGATCTCTTTGAAAAAATCATGGCCAGTCGTGAGGGTAGGCAGTTCTATTGTTATTTTGTGAAATAGTTCCTAAATGCAGTCATATGCCACCTACATTTTTCTCATTTATTGCTTTAATTCATCAGAGTTAACCGAGGGCCATTTTGGTGGTGAGTGTTTTGTACAGGTAATCACAAGATTTCGAGTGCAATTTGGGATGAATCAGCACAAGTAAATTTTTCCAAGGTTAACCAAATTGTAATTAATTTTGTGGTCTTTGAAAAATTTACGACTGCTTATTTACCGCAAATTGTACGAGAATAACCGTGTGATTACTTGTTAACACTGATATAAATGCAAAAATTTGACTTGCTTTTCCTCGTTTACTTGTCACCGAGCCACCCCTCCTTGTTCTCGCCTACAAATGACAACCTCGACCAAGATTGGTCTAGATTTTGATAGGTGAATACTTGACGGACAAAAACCACTAGAAGCTTGAAATTTGTTAACCGAAAAGTGAAGCCTTTTGTCGTTTTACGCTTTTAACTTTTCAAGTTATTCCACTGCCGCCACGGAAAGAACTACAACTGCGATAAAGATTATATTCCTTTGTTGTGTTTTGTATATTTGGGTTTTGGTTGAGGAAAGCGTCGCAAAGGGGATTTCAGCGATGGCTGTTTTTGTCTGGTTTAACGGCGGGCATAAATATTTTAAGTTTCAGTCATACGGTACGGTGACTCATAAGATAAATGTGCACAAGCTTTTAAACAGTTTTCTGGCTGTAAATGAAAAGGACAAGTTCTAAAGAAAACTTAGTCGTCGTGTTGGTTTTAAAAAGAAGGCTTTAAGCGGGGTATGTTCATCTAGTATTCGCCTTCCAAACGTGAAGCCGGCTAAAATACAAACAAACAGAAAACATTAGGTTTTAAAAAAGATTTTTCGCAACTCCTCAATCACACTACTTTCTTTTGAAAAGTGATTTCGTTTTCAGACATTTTTCCTGTTTTGAGTGTCCTTCAAGAATTTTGCATTTTGCTATTTGGGAGGGAGTAAGGGAGGGTACGAATACCGCAAAACCGCACAGAAGAACATAACAAAACCGCAAACCGCTTGGTTATGTAAAACCGCAAAACCGCACCAAAAATCGAGCAAAACCGCATCACCGCAAACTTACGCCCCCCTGATTAATGGCTTTGTTTCTTCTGGTTTCTTTCTTGGAGTGTGGGTCAAAATGCCGCGTAAATGAAACTGAAATCAAACTTGCTTTTTAATTATGGTTGCAGGACTTGTGATTTACGTCTGTTTGCATATTCTCCACCCTCACCGAAAAAAATACGTAAAGGAGTTGTCGATTGTTCTACTGACAGACCCTTTACTCACCTGGTGCTGTCGATCAATTGAATTTCAACTTTCTGCAATCAATTTCAACTTTTTGCTCTCAAAAATTTCAACTTTCTGGACTGTTTGGGATTAATTGACGTGCTCTCAACCAATGAGCGTGCTTAAATTATTGCACGTATATTATTAGTGTATCAATTATTAGGAACCTCTAAGGTCTGAAAAGCTAGAAAGTAAAATAAGACGATTAAAGGGAGCATTACTATATTACAAACGAAACGTTAATCACTGTCACCGGCCGTACGGTCCTACTCGGGACCATAGTTACGTAGATACTCTCGTTTGCAGGGACGATTGTAAACAGTCTAATCACTACCATATAAAAAGTTGTTATTTCAGAATTAGACATGATTTCTATTAACTTTTCTTACTTTTTTAACTTCATATCTAAAACATAAATTTCTGCTTTAATTTCACTTTTTTATAGATTCCCTGCGAACATCATCTTCGGACGGCGCTAAGAAGCGAAAACGAGATTCTCTATCAACAGGTGATTGAAAGGGTATCAATACAAGCTAGGAATAACCCATTATTTATATCACAAATAGATAAGTTCAAACCTTTGGTTCTTGTCCTGCTGTTTTTGACCCCACGTCTTAGCTTTCAGATTATTAGCCTGTTCCAGTTGTTTAGATAATGGAGAGCAAGTTAAATCGTACGCGGCGAGCCCAAAAAGAAATGCGAGGGGCGACTTGGCGGGAGCGAGAAAACCCCCCCTTTTCCAGCCCTATTTTTCCCTCGTCAATGGAACAGGCTATCAGATTATGTAGGAAGCTTGTACTTCAACCAAGCCGGCACCGGTTTCCGTTGGTTAAAGGGAAGGATAAGAGGCAGTCCTCCTGCTTGAAGCTGGTGGACAGAAAGGACCTTTCTTCATTAAAAGTGAACTAAATAAATTACCATTCTTTTCAAATAGACCAATAGCCGGTTTTGCCTGTGCCCCTCCACATCTCCAAAACCGATGCATGCTGGGGCCCCAGTGGCGGATCTAGGGGAGGGGCCTGGGGAGCCCGCCACCCCACCCCCCCCCCCTCCTCTTTCCTTACTTTTAGACCAAACTAAAGCCCGGCCCGAAGGGCGGGGCGCTTATACGGACCTCCCTAAAAATCACGTCTTAGATCTTGCTCTTACTTACATGTTGTATTTTAACTAATATGTAGCCACTTACATGTTTAAAGTTAACGTTCAATATAAAGTTACAAATAACTCGTTAAAAATATACCGTGTAAGCACCTTGCCTTGGTGGTGATAAATTAGTAAAAGCACAAATGAGCAGGAAAACACCATCACTGTTTTTCCACCAGTTGACCCCGCTTTCCTGTTTCACACTTGTCATAGCAGGTAACACCGCTGACCAATAGCTACCACAGACCTACTAACAAATTCAGACAGTTTCAAGTTGTCCCTCTCGATCACCGCTCGTTGATCCACGTTTCGTCAAGGACCTCTCCAGCGTCATCAGTTAAATCCGGTTACCTTCTTTGGTCAAAAATAAATCCAAAGCATTCTTGTAGACAGATAAACCCAAAATACTTGTCTCCAGCGTTTGAGTTGTTAGATTGGAGAGATTGCAGAGTGGAAAAGCATTGTAGACTGAGAACTTCTTTTAGCTCAAGTTACATTTTTAATTGTTCATATATTTATGTATAAAAGTATTTTCTTATTTATTAATAAATTTATTTTGGTATTTTGTTTTTTTGGTCTTCGGATATTTATCTCTAGGTTTGTCATGCTTTGTTGTAATACATGTGACCTTTAGTGTAGCTAAAGTAAGCGGGCCGAGAAGAGTTGTCTCCTTAGTATGGGCTATTGACAGTAAGGGTGGAGAGGGAAAGTCAGAATTTTGGTTTGATCAACTAAATATTTCTGTGATTAACAGTACCTCTTAAAATGCTGAGTTTCCTTTCTTTTCTTTTATTATTTTTTGATACCTAAAGAAGAGCCAGCTTCAAAAACAAGTAAGACGACATCAAGTAGCAATCCCAGTGATGCTGATCATGCAGAAGACGCGACTTCGGGGATTTCAAATGACGGTATAATCTTGTTGTTATGTATGAATTTAAGCTCTTTCGATAATAACTCCATAAAAAATTTCTAACATCAGAAAATAGGTTTTGAAAATCAAATGACTTGCAGATTCCAGACGTGACCTAACTTTCGCGTTGAATTTGATGTTACAAAGAACAACAACAATAACAACAAATTATGTCAAGCAAATAAATCATGATTACAGTCAGTTTTCATTTCCCCGCGCATTTAATTTCGCCTCTTCTAACCTGTAAGTTTTTCAGTTTCCTTATGAAACGATCACTGCGCCGATAAAACAGACCAAGACTCACTATGCAAAGGCCAAAAGCTACCTCAGGACTTTATCCTCGTCTTTGATGTACATGAATTTGTTACTAAGTAGGGTTACAAATTTTTCTTTCCAGATCAAGCCGGTAAGCGTGATGAACAACCATCCAAAGGCAAGAAAAAGCCCGTATCTGGTGATAAAGATATAAATATAGTAGCTATTTAAAGGTTCATTTAATCTACCTTAAAGTTTTATGTTGATTTCATCTTCCTTTCAACCGCTTTGATGTCACAAGTAGAGTTTTTCTTGACAAGACCCCTTTAATAGGATCACACATATACGCTGCATAATGATTCTGGGTTTGCCACTTACGGGTTTACGTGATATGGTAAAGGGAAAAGTGAGCTCAATCTTTTCCCAAGAAGTAATTTACTGAAGTAATCGATTACATTACTTAAAGCTCCAGTAGCTGTCATACAGGTTGGCGAAACCTCACGACATGTCTGGAATCAAGGAGCTTAAAATATTGGCCATATCAGAACGTGGCAGTTCTATTTATAGATATGATGATAAGTTAGGAATATGAAATGCATCTTTTTGTAACTCTGTAAAATAAATGTGTTCTATCATTTATTACAGCTTTAATAAGAGATGGTACGCCTGAACCAGAGGACTTAGAACGCTTGTCAAAAAAGATGGGAACATCCTGGGAATCTGTTGCTCGGCGCCTTGAGTTTGAGCAGGAAGAAATAAATGAATTTGACCATGAGTATAAAGGATTCGCGAAGAAAGCCTATCAAATGCTCTGTAGGTGGAAAAAAAGGGAAGGTATAAAAGCAACTTATAAAGCCCTGTATAATGCCTTGACTCATGATCTTGTACAGCGTAGGGATTTAGCAGAGGCGTTTTGCCTATTAACCGTGGAATAGTACCTGCAAAAGGCCATTTTAGATGCGATATAAAGTTGTGCTTTACATATTTCATCCACCTCTCTTATACTTTTCGCAATAAAGTAATATACTTTTAGCCCTTTTTTTAGCAAATTTTGTACGTACTTTTTTATAACTTGCACGAAAGAAAGGAGGCGAATGACGGCTGTGGAACTGGTGGACCATTGGCACCAAACAAAAATATTTCTTTTTTTAGAAATCTGTTTTTTTATTCATGATTCCAAGTCCTAAAGTTGAATTCTATTTCCAATTAGAAGCATCCAAGAGACTTTTGGAAATTTCACGTTTCCGTAACAGGGTGTTTAAAGGAATGAAATATTTTTATGTTTACTCAGGCGGATGTTTCTTGCATTTACTATGAACAGTTGAAATACGTAAATTCGTCAAAATAAGTCAAAAGTAAAACGACCCCATAATCCTACACGCACTCAGGAAAGACAGCTGAAAACGGGGCACTAGAACTACATTAAAGATTAAGCTTAGTCGTTAATTACATGCGTCAGCCACGAAAAACTTTAACTTTAACGTCGTTGGTATTACAGCGCATTAACGCCCATTACCTGCCTCGATCCTCCACGAGTTTTTACAAGTATTTTTGAGAGCGATCGCAGGGCACGAATAACGTCACGAACGGGGTTTCCCTCGTCGTTTCGGCCCCCTTCAACCCCACTCTCCTGAGTAATTTATAAATCATATACTGTATCCCCAAATGGGTGATCGTGAGCGACTGTGGACGGGCGAGGCAGCCTCCAAGCAATAGTAAGCCACATGACTCGTCGATATACATTTAAATATTACGTTTCTAAAAACAGTTTACATTTGGTAAGCTAAGTTTCGCTAACACTTCTCGAGGTTCACCTTTTTTTATTGTATTGTAAACCTCAACAGTTTGTTAATAACCTTAGGTAGGCTTAAGATTTTATATCAAATAGCGAGACTGTGATTTTAAGCCCACTCTTAGTTACCTTTCATAGTTTTTAAGCAATGTACCAAGTACATAAGGTTGTACATAACAGTTACACATATAGTTGTTTTGTTGCAACCAAGTTTTAGTCAGTTATTTAGTAACAATGTACCTGTTAGAATTCTTCCTACAATAAAGTGTGTTTCATGTACTCGTGTTGTCTATTTCAGTACATTGATCTGATTACAGTTGTTGGCTTCATACTAGAAGCTAAGTTAGCCTTCAAGTAGGCAGTTGATTCAAGAGCACTTGAAAATCTTAAGTCGCTCTGTAGAAAACATGGCCTCACAGTAGTTCACAGGTGTCTACACCTGATTTGCCTAATGGGTTCTGGAAATTATCGGAAGAAATCTTTAATAGAATAATCGATAAAAGTGAGCATGTCAATTATTTACTAGCAAATCGCGATGTTGCCAAGCGGCAAAATATCTTGTTTTAAATATCTCGTTTTAATAATCAATTTTGTCGTCCTTTGCTTTTAGTATTTTTCTAATTTTAGTACTCTTATGATAATACTTTTTTATTTTTATCACATGTTCATAATAATTTGTAAACAGATTTTTGTAAATAGAGATATCGTATCCTGAAGAGATATAATAAAGTTATCTTATCTTACCCTATCTTCTCGCTCAAAGTTGGTTTTAAGTACGCTTACATTATACTTGAAGCTCTAGTGTGAAGCCAACAATTATTTCATGTAAGGGCGATAGGCATTATCACGGTTCTCGACGCCATCTTGACAAGTAGGCAACCGCGTGAGAAACTACAGCGTTTATATCAGACTATTGAATAATTTCCGTAATACTGTCATTTTCTATACATTTGTCCGTAAAAATTTCTTTTCCTGCCGACCAAAATTTCCCGGGAAAAGTTGCAGACAAATATATGAAAAATCTAAAGCAAGCGTCTGGAGAATTTTAAGCACAGTAACAGCCCCCAAAATTAGTTAGTAAAATCCTCTGCTGTGTAGCTTTAGTTTACTAAACGTTTAAGCAGTTTCCAATGCGACATTTATCCAATGGCGACATATCATTTGAAAAAGGCTGTATATGTAAAACGGAAAGGTGTTTAAAGTTGTAATGGCTCGCTGTTTTGATCGCATAGAGTTTTTGTTATAATCCTCCCAAAAACCATTTGGTTGGATGCGACGCTTACTCGAAGGGGACGTTTAATCGAGTAAATGCGATATTGTTACAAAGAGGGGGGTAAAGGGGGGTCCTACGCACGAATCACGAAAATTAAAAAGTAGAAATAACGCATCACGGGGATTAAAATTCCGCCTTCACGTTTCACGGAAATTTCCGAAGTAAAAGGACAGTCAGTGCATGGCTCGACCTGTTCAGGATGCCGCTGTCTTTCGCTATTTTTGCCTCCCGCACAAGTAATACAGAGAAGTGACGGAAGTCAGGTAAACATACAATGAAATGTAGGTGTAGGTAAACTGATGATGACTAATGCTGGCGGATATATAGTACTCAAAAGGAACGTCATTTGACTCTCCCTTGTCTCAAAGTTGAGTTTGACGGTTCTTCTGCTACGAGTATAGTAACTGCTCGTAGAAAAGTCATTTCATCCTCGTTGTCGTCGTTGCTTACCGCAGAAGCTTTGCTTCATTCTGGAGACCTTTCTAACCGACAGATCTAGAGTTTTATTTCAATCGAGGACCTTATTAGACCACGCTTTCGGACTAAGATTTCAAACCAGTCTACTCAATGATGTGACGCTTAAGAGCTTCAAGGGATGAATGTTTACTGTTTATGGGTATTCGAATTAGTTTTTTACCTCCACGAAAACCTATGGATCCCACAGATTTAGCATCTTGTCCCTCTAATTTAAAAACTGCCGGCTTTTGCAACCAAGATCCCCATGCAAACCCCTCCTGTGTTACCTCCACAAAAATAAGAGTTGAATTATGATTGCTTGAAAAAAACTGACTCATCAGCTCACGGAAATCGTTTCCCAGCTCGGGATCGCAGACGCCCTTTTCTCGGCGGGTGAAACAAGAGCCAAAGAAAGTGTCTGCTCTCGCAGGCTTGGTCATAGTTTAGGACGACATATATAATAGGAACGACTGTAAGGGCCGGTTATTTAAAACAAAGCCCAACTTTGGCCGTGGTTTAAGAAATCATTGGGCATCCAGATCTCCTTCTAAGTGGGTTATTTTAACCCTTTGGTGACGGCCGGCTAATAGCGAAAAAACAGGATTTTCCACCAATTCCTCTTCCTTGGACTAGTTTTCGGCTAATTGGCATAACTATGGCTTAAAACGAGTTTTTCTAGAAAAAAGACATATTTTCCAACAAATGTGACGTAATTAAACAGCTTTTTTGTTTTTCACACATGCGCAAAAGCCAAAACTTTGACTTTTTTTGGCGAATCTATTTTGATGTTTCTCTCTCGCTCTCTTTTTTTCCTTCTTTATTGGCGGTTTTGTTGCCCACTTTATCGTCTTTCTTTTGCATGAAATTGTGGCTGGCTAACTTTTTAAGAAAGGGACAAATTTAATTTTCAACGAGTAGTATGTGAACAGTGAAATTGGCAGTGGAATTCTCCCCAAAATCTTACCTTTTTTGTGAGTGTAACTCTGTCAGGGTTAGTCAGAATATCCCAAAACGAGGTATCTCTGGAAAGATCTATCTTTGCTGACGTTGTTGCTTACCAATTTATTAACATCAACTGAAAGCTAAATGAGTCAGGGGAAAATTGTATACATTGTACCATATGGCGACGTATACGACCCTAGTCTACCCTGTTGCTGCCATGAAACTTTCGCCATAACCGGTGTTAAGATAAAGCGTTGAAAAAATTGAAAATGGCTTAGAACACGGTTTTGTCAACCACTGGCTAAACTTCGTTTAAATAACCGGCCTTTGAGTTTTTAAGACCTTTTAGAAAAGTTCATTTGAAGGTCCACTGGCTTCCCTGTAGAATTTGTCTTCAGTTGACACTAATTCACGAAAAAATTAGTTGAAAATCACGAATATCGGGTGAAAGATTTTAACGTTCACGTATCACGACAAGCAAACCGGTCACAGTTCATGGGTTTTAATTTCGTATTTTCACCTTTCACGAAAATTAAAAACACTTAATCACGTAACAGGCAATAACCCCTTTACCCCTCTCTTACAAACGAATATTTCTATGTTCACAACAGAGATCAAGACCTGGCCGCGGTTGTTCAAAAGATGGATAGCGCTATCCACCGGATAAATCTCTATCCAGCGGATAACTAGTACCAAAACTAATTGCGTTATCCACTTGATAGTGATTTGTCCACCTTTTGAACAGGCGGTTCAAATTTCATCAGCCGAACTGTTTCCATAACAACAATTTAATTAAGAGTACGGGATTTCACAATAATTTCTGAATCCCGGAAGTATGTAACCATTCGCCCGAGACAAGGGAAATTTCCCTGGTAGTTCTTTGAATTCATCATTTTAATGAGAAAGGCTTAGAAAAGCAAGGAGTAAGTCATTTTCATTTAGCTGTGGATGGTCGTAGATGTATTTCTGGCCTCTTCTCCATATTTTGTTTGTAGACAAAGTGAAGCCGAACTGTTTCCATGACATCATGTTAATTTCACAATAATTTCTGAGTGCCGGAAGTACTTAGCCATTCATTCGCCTGACAAGGGAAATTTCCCTAGGAGTTATTTCAATTCATCGATATTTTTATGAGAAAGGTTAAGAAAGCAAAGAGTAAGTCATTTTCATTTAGCTGTCGATGGTCGTAGTTGTATTTCTGGTCTCTTATCCAAGTCAAGAGAAGGACTCTAAAACTATCTTTACTCTAACGAGTTGCATAACAAAATTTGTTTTCACGCGATTTTTCACATCACAAAGGAACAACACTCCTATTTAGGATTGCTTAAACAGGGACTGAAGGCATATCATTTGATCTGGCATCTTTTGAGGTAATTAACTGATACTAAAATTCGCTTCCATCCACTTCACATTCATTGCTTGTGACTCTTGACGTTCACCGATTGTCAGACTGGATCGACCACATGTTTAAATATTCCGAATGAAGAGCGCGCAGTACCGACGTTTTAGTCGGCAATATGTTTGACTCTACAGTGGAACCCCGCTCTACGGACACCCGCTTAATACGGACACCCGCGGCTTTATACGGACAGTTTCGTTTGTCCCGACAAAAAGCTCATATATTTTCTCTAAAATTAACCCGCTTTATACGGACACCGGTTAATACGGACAACGGACACTTTTCTTTGTCCCGAGTCACAAACTCTCACATATTGTCAACCCCGCTTTACGGACACTGGTTATCTGCACACTGTCTATTTTCATTGTCACAATTATGTGATAATTGTAGACATTGTACCCTATTCAAATAATGACAGATTTTTAAGGGTGAATAAAATTTTATTACAGTACTAAAAAATTCAGTAACAAAGTAGCGTGGCATATTTGATTTTGAACAGTCTGTCTTTCTTCCGGTGTTTGACTCTTATACTACGTATAGTCCTTCAATAAAGTTTTCTTCCTCCTGTTACACAAGTTTCACTTCCTTGGTTTTTTGTTGCAGTCATTGCTCTTAAAGTAAAGTCACAGACTTTTTCAAATGAATCCACTGTCGTGCCTGTTTCAATAACAATACTACAATACTTAAAAGATTTTACTCTGAGACTATGATGAATGATCGTGAGGTTCCTTTAGGATGAACTTGTTACTGTTACAGTTAAGAAATTAACGTTTTATCGTAAAACTGTCTGCTTTGGTCTTTATATCGATAAAACATGTGTTCCTGACCTTTTCTCTGAGAGCCCGCTTAATACGGACACCCGGATAATATGGACACTATGACATGTCCCCTTGGTGTCCGTATTAACCGGGTTTCACTGTAAATCTTAAAAGTTGTTTCGACTTTATACATCTAAGAGCAAAATAACGTTTAATAAATAAAGTTTATGTTGTCTGGATAAATTTATTGACAGGTACATGTAAATCGAGTCGTCAAAAATGGCTTGCGCGCAAGATCCACCGGAAGTCAACATGGCCCTGCTCAAGACAAAGGACCTAAAGGGCAAGAGCATAAGTTGGGAGAATATAGAGCTCCCGATAGACTTTCTGCTGCTGACAGTGAAAGAATGCGAGTTTTTAAGTAGCCTTTCATTCCTGAATCGTGGATTTACCAAGAGTTATCACAAAAGAGTAGGATATGTGTACTTTGGGTATATTGGTGAATATGAAGCCAAGAAACTAAAAATTGCCTTGATAAAATGCAATTCGGGCTCTGCCGGTCCTGGAGGCTCCACTGTTGTTGTTAAAAATGTCGTCGGTGCCTTAAGGCCTAAAGCTGTTATCAGCGTGGGGTACTGTGCAAGTTTGAACCACCAAAATGCCAAACTAGGAGATGTTGTAGTTTCAGCAAATCTAACAACATACGCAGCTGCAAAAATCCAAGAGAATGGTGATATTGAGGAGCTTGGTCAAAGTGTGCCCCCAAAAAAGCATCTTTCGGACCTTATAAAAAGTGTTGATGAAGGCTGGGAAGCACCTCTAAAAAATCCAGGTGAATTAGACGTGAAGGTAGACCGCGATGGGGTATTTCTGAGTGGGCCTGAAGAAGTCCAAAGCAAGAGGCGATGCTCCCAACTCAGAAAGCGGTTCCCAAATGCTGTTGCAATAGAAATGGAAGGAGAAGGTAATAGCTAGTAATCAGCAGTTGTTTCTTGACCTCTGGCTTTACAAAAACGTTTCGTAAAGGATGCCCTTTCTGAAGAGCCTACCGTGATTTTCTTTTTATGGCACTTGCTGTATTTTTAGGGCTTTACGCAGCTGCATACGATCTAGACATTGAGTGGATTATTATAAAGGGTATCTCTGAATACGCGCACAGTAGCAGTCCTCCAGCGGATTCTTGGAGACAATTTGCCAGTGTTATGGCGGCTTCATTGACTGCTCACATGCTCAAAGATCCCAT
Organism: Porites cylindrica; assembly: GCA_964035525.1. NCBI lineage: Eukaryota > Metazoa > Cnidaria > Anthozoa > Scleractinia > Poritidae > Porites > Porites cylindrica. Next base: position 49,541,745 of record OZ037776.1, on the reverse strand, counting down.
TGTATTCCAAGAGTGGCGCCATTATGGAGGTGAGGCTTGAAATCATTTCTAGGACTTAGCGCTTTAAAAGACTTCTTGTCCCTGTTTAGCTTATTTGGTCAGCAGCGAAGAAATCATACTGAAAGTATTTTGTTTCGCACAATACATTTAAATCTCTTTCCCGGCTGATTAGGTGACTCCAGGCCCCTTTTTTTCATTCCTTGTTCATTCCTAATACAAATCTGAATTCTTTCCGTCTGAACATCTGCTGCTGTTCCGTCTTTCCTCTGCTGTTATGAATGGAACCTTACGTGCAGACACATGCAAAATGACCCGATTTCGCGGCATTTTGGAAATGACAGTGAAATCGCCTCACTATCATAAAGAACTAGCCTAAGGTTCTTCAAACCACAAAAGCACATTTTCTCGAAATTAAGTTGAATTTTCTTTAACAAAAAATCAAGTACGCGAATAGCCAAATTTGCAAAAAACGTCTTAGATGCGGTAAATTTAATTAAAAACATGCTACTTTATAAGTTGCAATTGGTATATGCAAGAACTATACAATATAAAATGATATAACTAGAATAATATGTTCATGTTGTCCTTCGACAGCAGTGTGATTAAGAGAAATACTGTTCAAATGAGGCCTTAAACTGCTGATTAAAAAATAAAATTGGAATCCAAGTTTTCGCCGATCAACTGCATCGTCGCTAATGAGCTTGGACTTTAAATTTTATTTTTTTACAATCAGCTATTTAAGGCCTCATTTGAACAAAAAATTTTTATCTTGAATGCGTGAAATAGGGAGAATGTTTCTTGTCTCAAAATTCAGGTCAATGTTCACAGACCCGACTTCTTAAGCAGACTACAACAGCGGTACCCCCCAGAGAGGCCCCGGTTCCTGTGACTAATAATGCTAGAGGTAAGGGTAGTAACAAATCAGTCAGACTTATTTTGTAGTTTGGTTTAGTATTTCTGCATCCTTTGAGTAGCTGGAAAATCTCAAGTCCCTTTTTCGAGAGAGAATAAACTCGTTCTTGACTTGCTTCCCTTGGTTTTCCCGTACTTCGCTCATGCAAAACTGACTGACTGGTTCATTAGAATCTCTGCACTTATTGTGGATGGTCAGACGCTAAAATCTTTTACTTTATTAACAAATTGACGCCAGTTTTTTTATTGTCTGTCCTCTTATTGATGATAAAATGACGTCATAACATTGTTAGTGTTGTGGATCCACGAGCCGCTGGCCGAATCCGAATGCCGAATCCGAAGCCGAATGCCGAAGTTCGCAAATAACCGCGTCTTGCATAAATTAAAATTTTATCATTCTGTCTGGCCTCCTATTGGTAATAAAAGTTAACCACTCAGCGTGCGAGATAGTTATTGCAAAAAATTGTTTTGTCTTTAAAACATCACACTATTATGCTATGCTAACTTGTTGCAAGTTATATACTAGATCTAAATTAAGAATGTTAATTGCATTCACATTGATACAACCTACATCTTTTCGTTTATTGGCCTGATCTGCGTGGTGTCTGTAAAGAAAAATTAAGTTGAAAAAATAAATTTTAACCTCAAAGTCTGGGATTTAAGTCATGTAAATTTCGACTGTATCGCACAGTCTTCATCAGTCAATTAACGCTAGGTGTTATCACGTGAATAGGTCAGGTAAAAACAAATGATTGAAAATCGCGGGAAGTTCAAAACCACCATCTCTGTTTAGGGTTGGACGCTAGCTAGTTGCATAATATGATTTTGTTACTGAATTGATATTCTTTTAAAATTGTCAGAAAAATTTAATTAGTTGATCATGAAAAATCAAATGCTTGTATCCTGAAAAAGCTGTTGTTTTGAGCGCTCGCTCTTCGTCAGAGCGAATGAAGAAAGATCGAGGTGAAATTACTAAGGTACTACAAAGCGATAGAGTAGAGTAATTCTTAAAATCACAAAACCAAACATTGCTTTATATTAATTTTACTAAAAGAAACCGACCCGACAAAATAACGAGTCAAGCCAAAAACTGGTGTTGCGGAAAGGTGTGGGTATTGTTCGGCTCTTGTAGTACGTCATTTGATGATTGCACCTAATAGCTGTCTCCGACATTCACGTCAGAGTGCTGTCACACGGGCTAGAATCCAGCAGCTGATTACAGTTCTTAATAAACTCCTCTTAACCCTACTCAGACCGGAGAGCTTTTGAGGTACTCCTCCCTAAAAAGTTGGATAACATCAAAACCGTTCAAGCTATGATCGCCAAACTTTTCAAGTCGTCGTAACGTGTACCTCAACATTGATGTTACCATGGCAACCGACTTAAGACAGCCATGGTTTTTCAAAATTTGCATTTTTTCTATAACGAAAGGTTTATTTCAACCTTTACTTATTGAGTCGTAATATTACACTTAATTTAGCATTATTTTATCAAACATATTATAACTGTTCATTTAGTCCAGGCTTTTAAGTGACTAATTTGAGAAAAAAAGCATGAATTTTAAATGACCCAATGACAGATGCTGGTTACAATATTCAGCAGAGTTCACTTCTCTCGGAATTTCATTAATTGCCAATTGCTTCCCAAGCATCCCATTTTTTACACAGATAAAATTTTCTCTCACGATTACCTCGATTAACACGCCTTTTAAGTAAAATAGGATACATTTAATTATTTCAAAATGGTCTATTCTAGATAATGGATGGTTCCAGTCCCTTTTTTTCGACGACGGCGGCAAGAACCAATTAACCATTTTTTTTTTTCTGAGGCACCTCACTATGTAAGCATGTTTTGCTTCATGGCTACTTTGAGGGAAATTTGGATTCTGCCAATCCAAAAATATCCCGTCATAATGGCGTCAAACTACTGTCATTGTGTCTATCAAATTATGTTTACATCATGTCTGATATGAAAATTAATGCTTTCGAAATAACCGATGGTGTGGCTCCGGATTTTTTTATAGGTTTTCCGACAACTTCATCATCCAGTGTTTTAAAGCGAAGAGGAGAATTCCTATCAACAGGTGATTGAAATGATATAAATATCAACTGGAAAAAGTACACTTCTCATCTATATATGTCAGATGCTGCCTATCAGCTGGCAAAAGCACAAACAGGAGGGATAACCCAGGTTAAAGCTCGTTATACTATTGACCAGGGGTCATAAAAACAAAGTCCGGCGTCCTTTCTACAAGCTTCAAAATTTGGAAGCCGGTTTCTTCTCCAAATATGAAACCAGAAATAAGACCAATTCTTAGAAGTACTTCTTGATGATTTTAATTTCTACCTCCTTTTTATCCCTAGAGTCGCCTGAAAAAACAAGTAAATTGTTGCCAAGCAGCTGTGCCAGTAATGCCGAACAATCAGTGGTCTCGAGTTCAACGACTGCTGATGGTATTATTCAATTTTTTCGTGATTTACACAATTTTATATTATCTTTTTCGATAGTAAGGTCCACATTTGGACAAAAAATATAGTATTCCTCACATCTGATCAGGAGCTAGAGTGCTGATGTCGCCATTAAAATCAAATTCTTCACGGTCACGTCCCTATCAGCCCGCGAGCTGAGCAGGTTCATGACGTGCGTGTTCCAACCAGTTTTTGCAAGAACCTCTTCACTCTGACTGATAAATGGAGCAGGTTTTCATTCCAAATGACTTAAGGGTGCCAAAAACTATATCCATGCTACATAATGATAAAAGTGATAATGATTTGAATCTCTGTTGTTTTCTAATTAAAAAATATAATATGCGTTAGCCAACATTTTTTCGTAGGCACCTTGCGATTTAAGCATGCTTCCCTTTATGGCTACTTTGAGGGAAATTTGGATTCTGCCAATAAATTAAAAAATATCACGTCATAATGATGTCAAGTTACGTCATTGTGTCTATCAATGTCTACATCATGTCTGATATGAAACTAATGCTTTCGAAATAATCGATGATGTGGTTCCGGATTTTTTTTTAGGTTCTCCGGCAACTTCATCGTCCAGTGTTTTAGAGCGAAAAGGAGAATTCCTATCAACAGGTGATTGAAATGATATAAATATCAACTGGGAAAAGTACACTTCTCATCTATATATGTCAGATGTTGCCAACCAGCTGGTAAAAGCACAAACAGGAGCGATAACCCAGGTTAAAGCTCGTTACATTGTTGACATGGAGTATACAAACAAAAGTCGGGCGTCCTTTCCAGCTTCAAAATTTGGAAACCGGTTTCTCCCGCAAATAAGAAACAAAAAATAAGACCAGTTCTTAAAAGTACTTCTTGACGATTTTAATTTCTACCTCTACTTTTTATCCCTAGAGTCGCCTCCAAAAACAAGTGAATTGTTGCCAAGCAGCTGTGCCAGTAGTGCCCAACAATCAGTGGTCTCGAGTTCAAGGACTGCTGATGGTATTATTCAATTTTTTCGTGATTTACACAATTTTATATTATCTTTTTCGATAGTAAGGTCCACAGTTGGATAAAAAATGTAATATTCCTGACATCTGATCAGGGGCTAGGGTTCCACCTTAGAAGACTTTCAGACACTGATTATGTCACCGTTCAAATCAAATTGCTCAAGGTCACGTCTCTATAACCAGCCTTTGAGCAGGTTCACGACGTGCGTGTTCCAACCAGTTTTTGCAAGACCCTCTTCACTCTGACTGATGAATGGAGCAGGTTTTCATTCCAAATTACTTGAGGGTGCCAAAAACTATATCCTTGCTACATAACAATATAACGAATTTCTATTGTTTTTCTACTACTTGGTACATCATATTATAAATGGATTCCTCCATCCAGTACATTTTCAATTTATGGGACCACAACATTGCAGCAGGCCTACCTGTTCCTTGTTGTTATATTGCGAGTAACTGCCGAAAACAAAATCCTATAGAACGTCATATTTTTCGTGGGCTAAATTTCTTCCCGCACAGCCTTATAGCTCTCTGTTGAACTCCACCTGAGTTATATCGATTTATTGCAGATTTTATCAAAGGTGGTATCACAGAAAATAATGTTTCAATAGAAGAGCTGTCTTTGATGCTTGGGAACCCGCTGCTCTGCGTCGAAAGCGACTTACAGAGTCCTGTAGACAGTCTTGTCTGATAAATTCGTAAAACGTAGCTGAGAATTTTTACAGCTGGTGCTGCCGCAACCGTCTCATACCACTTCTTGGGAAAACTGAGTATATGATTTTAAAGTGTGGTCGATTCACCGGGTCGCTGCGTGCAATTAATAAAGCTAAGTTGACACATAGTCTCTCCAACGAAGCTCTGTTGGAGAGACTGTGGTGCACACCATACCGTACAGCTTTTCGTGGCGCTACGAGTAATACACGCTATTAATCCCACCAGAGGGAACCCAGACTCACAACAGCCTACTGGAAGCCAAATTATAAAGATTTGTATGGGAATTTATCGTAGGATCGATAAAAATTAAATTTATTGTAAGATAGAAAAAATGTACATAAACAGCTATTAAGTATACATACCTCATAAAGAGTTGTGTCTGTGTTGTTTTCTTACTGTTTCCTTCCCTATAAATGCTATTTTAGTTTTTTTAATGTTTTGGTTTTTCACCCACTATGAAGACAAGGGAAAACGCGGCTGTCCTACGCTGCCCGAAGAAAAAGTAGCAAAAATTACCTTTCTTCCACTCCAATCGCTCCAATCTTTGCTTGTGAGCATAGATCGAAGATTTTCCTTCCTTAGTTCCAAACATCGAGCCATGACCTCAAGAGGAGGAGAAATGTAGTTTAAAAATTGGAACTTGGCGCTTCCATGGAACCGCTCTTGTTCGTGGTGTACTCAACTTCTTCGTGGTGTTATCAACACTTCGGAAGTCACGGCCTTCCTTCTTAAGGGTCTTACATACAATGATGAGGTGAGGCTGAGACGTTACAATTTGAAATAAGCCTTGCTTCTTTGGTTCAATATCTCAAACGTATAGCTGATTAGATCCTTTATTTGGATCCGGTCCTTGTTTTTTGTAACGTTAATTGTTCTTTGCTTCCAATTTACCTTTGGTTAGTAGCCACGCCGCATTTTGAAAATCTTCTCGACGGGGACCCGTGTTTTTCCCTCCACTTTTTTGTAAAATGAGGGAAAGTGTTCCCTGGGCACCTCTGCGGTTTCACATGGGTTGATTTTTCCCCTGTCCATCCCTGCCGAGGCGATTTTGAACGTGCAGTTTGGCTACTAAGCCAAGAGCAACGGCTATCGGTATACGTAGTTCATTGGTAGTACTATTGGCATCTAAGGGTGGAATGTTCCCATTCACAGAAACATAACTCCACCTCATTCAGGATTTTACCATCGCATTCCATTCATTCTGTTGACTGTACCCCACCACCTGGGGCAGTCGTCTTTCCTTAGATGCTGGACTTTGTTTTTATAGTATGTTTTCTAACTTTCTGCACCACACGCTATGGAAAGCATTCAATAAGATACATTGAACCCTTCTTATGGTCAAAGCTGAATAAAAACCTGCGAGAATCTACTACCTTAGCTTGTTTTAGCAATTAGAAAACTCGATTTTTCAGAATATATATTTTAATATTTTTAACTGCTGCAAACTTTGGTGCGAATAGACAACCATTAAATCTTTATTGCAATACGTATTTTCGGGAGCCTATGCTCCTGGTATTTCAGTATTGTAAATATTGTAGCATCTTAGTAGTGTGGGTTTATTCAAAGTATGTTAATTATTTTAGCACTGTAGTTTTCATTTTGCTTGTAGCATTTTAGTAGAATTTTTAGTTCCACAAAATATCCATACCCCCCTTCCACGCAGGACAACTTTGCTTTAGACCCGTCACCCTCCGTCGAATTTCCATTCCAGGGTTTTTTTTCAGACCGCCACTCCCTGGAATTTCCAACTCGGTTTAGCAACCCCTGGAAAGACTATTTCCGTCAAAAATGCTGTCGCATGTGATAAAGAAAGAGAAAAGTCCTTTTATTCATGTAAATACAGCGTCTAATAATTTCAATTTTACCTTGTAAAGACCTGTAAAGGTCTTTGTCAGTTAATGATTAACGGCAAGGCACTGAGAAACATGGAGGTGATACCTTACACGACACAAATGATGTCATCTGTAAAAGAACCTTTTAGATTCAAACTAAACACCGAGTCCCCGAGTGGGCTTTCTTTACTATACTTGTCTTTCCTAGAACCCAACAAGATTAGTACGTTGAACACCACTTGTATAATACAGCAACAGCTAAATAACCGGAAGTTTATTCATCATTCGGATTCGATGATTCAGCCGATCGTAAATAAAAAATCAACGATGAAATTTAAAGACTGTTAACAGTAAAATAACTGACAGCTTGCTTAGCGGAGCGGCTGCTGGTTTTTAACAAATCACGAATCTTACTCGGAACTCCCGAAAAAAACTTTCAATAACACACCCCCACCCCCTCGAAGGTTGCCTCCCTTTGGACCCCTCCCCCCTCCGTCGCCGGGGCGGGAGGGGCGGAGAGGGCGATATGGACATCTTCTGTAGCCTGAGTATCAGGCGTTTTGGGGGAAAAGGGGAAAGATGGAAGCGAAAAAGGGAGAGAGCTGAAGGAGAGAAACGCCTTCCTTTCTCTTCTCCCTCTCCCCCTACCCCATCTAAAATCTCCCCTCCCCTACCCCCTTAGGAAGGCCTGATACTCGGGCTACATCTTCTGTGACTGTACTGAATAGTTTAGAAAACTCGTTTCCGCAAGCATCAAGCCCTATTTTGGGGCTAAATTATGACACTTTAATAAGGTTTCTATCTATCTATCTATTTATTTCTGCAATTTCTTGCTGTACTTTGTGCCTCAGTGTCCGCCATAAAGGCAGATTTTGTTTGTTGAAAGGCTTTCCAATTATCCGAGGCTTGTCGCTACGGTTACACTTTTGTACTTTGTACCGGATACGCTTGTGTCCACAACTGGGATCAAGATGGAAATAATAAATCTGAGTTCAAAACAGTCCAAATTTAATGAAGAAACAACATTACACAATAATGAAATGATCAACCTCGTCTGGGGTTGACGCCATTTTGAAAACCGAGTAGACCGAGAAGCTCGAGAAGCCTCCGTGGTATGTATTCGTGATCACGGATCTCGCAATAATTTATGAATTCCGGGAAGTACGTAGCCATTCATCCGAGAAGGGATTTTTCCCTGGGACTTTCCCTTCATGTTCCTTTGATTCATCGACATTTTTTTGATGATAAGAAATATCTAAGTGATTCTTCTTTAGCGAGGAAGTTTCTGTTTCTGTTGCTGCTCGTACGAGTAAAGCCGCGCCGCGGACTCGGGGGAGTATAAAGCTTGTTGTCACGTCACGCGATCTTAAACGTCAACAAGGTAACTACGAATCTTCGCTTCTTCCCTAACAATCCAATTCTCAGACGCCATAAACTGAGACAAAAGGTATATCATTTGATTTTACATCTTTTGAGGTAATTAACTGTTACTTATAGTTCCCTTTGATACCCTTTATTGATGCTCTACGCCTGAAACGATCCATCGTGCAAACAGGAAGAAATATCGAAGTCGACAAACTACGCTTATGTTTGAGACACGGTCTACATGCTTTTTAATTTCCTTTACCTTTTGGTTAAAAATATCTATAAAACCAAAAACATTACCTTAGTTTAGCCGTTTCTATTATTTATGCGCTGAATACAGTGAGATGACAGACGCGGAATGTCCGCAAGTCGGCGATCCTGAATTTTTCTTGTCGACCCTGGTCGCCATTAAAGGTTGTGTTTATACAGCGGAACCTCGAAAAACTAAGGGCCAAGGGACTGGCAAAAATTGGTCGCTATAACGAGGTTTCGTTATATCGACGTTCTTTTCCATATATTTTACTATTATTGGGGTAAAGAAAATCGTTTTACTGAGGACTTCGTTCTACAGATCGAGGTTCGTTTTTATAAAATTTATTTCGAGTTTCCACTGTATCTTCCGCCTTCATAAAAAAAATAAAAAAATAATATGTTAAATATCTTTATACATAAGTGGCTATATCCTGCTTTTTTACACTATTTGCAATCTTTTTAAAAAATTAAGGCAGAATCCACTTGGAAATTGAATAATTTTAATTTTCAGTGAGCAAAAACCTTGTACCAGAATAATTTGAATATTACATTATTGTTATTATTATTATTATTATTGTCTCTATTATCACAGTCTTTGCTGGTGTTCTTTTTGTGCATCAGCCGGGCACAAACCATGCACCTAGAGCGTCAGTCACTCAAGTCAATCATTCTGTTCATACACTGAGCACCTTTCTGAGGATTCGTGCAGATCCCAGCATGCAGATCTTTTGAATCTCTGTCATATTAGCTCTTTCTGATACTTTCTTGATGTTTTCTACCATACCCTTCTTCACTGTACCAAGCGCACCAACAACCACAGGGATCACTACGGTTTTCATATGCCACATTCTCTGTATTTCTAGTTCTAGGTCTTTGTACTTGCATTTTTTTTCAGTTTCCTTCAGTGCGATGTTTCTATCTGATGGAACAGTCATATCAACAAGTTTGCAGGTGGAATTCACTGAATCTTTAACGATGATATCTGGTCTGTTCGCTGTTATAGTTCTATCAGTATTGACTGGCATGTCCCACATGATGGTGATGTTGTTATCTTTATTGTGTATCACGGTCTCTGGTTCGTGTTCGTACCATTTGTCTGTAATCTCTATATCATGATCTTTACATATGCTCCAATGGAGATATGCTACAGCATTATTGTGCCTGGAGATGTACTCTGTTTTGGCTAATACCTCACATCCAGATACAATATGGTCCACTGTCTCTTCATGTTGCGAACACAATCTGCATTTGCTCTCCACTTGCTGGCCACATATTACTTTCTGGTAGTTTCTGGTGTTTATTGCCTGGTCTTGAGCTGCAACAAGTAGTCCCTCTGTTTCTCCTTTCAAATTACTTGACAACCATTTATTATTATTATTATTAATTAACACCAAAGACAATTTCTCATGGGAGTCTGAGAAAATGAATGTCCAATTTCACAAGAATTGTGAAAACATATGCAAAATTCCGAAAATTTCATGTGTAAGACATAATTTTGGGAAATTTGACGTTCATTTTGTTGGGCTCCCATAATAAATTTTCTTTGGTGTTACTAGTTTACAGATGACTAATTACATCTTTAGCCCTTGAAAAATATTTAAAAGAATACAGTATGCTTTACATAATTCTGGTACAAGGTTTTTGTCCACTGAAAATTGAAATTACTCAATTTCCTGGTGGATTAATTCTGTCTTAAAACGTGTCTTGGCTCCAACTGAATTCCAAAAATAATGGTCCATTTTGATATTTAAGGCAACATTTAGGCATAGAAACTCTTTCCTGTTGTCTGTTGCCATAGATGGCAAGGGATGGTTTGAAACTTATGCTGTGCCTGCAAAAATCACCAAAATATCATGGCTGCTGCTCCCTGATGAAATTTGTTTGATATTTTCTTCAAAACTCTACAGGATCATTTTTTGTATGTTGTCGGCAGTAAATTATGCGCAGAAATGACCAGAAATAGCAATATCCTCGTGACATAGCCCCTTTAAAGCCCAGGGGATAATTGACCAATATTTGGGTATAGGTGAGCCGCTGAGGGTTTGAAACCCTGACCCTGGCCTTTTGTGGACTAAAAAATCCTGAAATCCATACCCTGCTTTGGGCAACAACCTGAACTTTATTACCTTGTTTACGACAAAGGACAAAATGCAAGTGGTCTTGTATGTTCTAAAGACTTTTATTGGCAATTATTGCAATAGAGAGGTGACGTCGTTACGTCACATTCCCATGGTAGCAAAACGTCACTTAAAAAGTAGATTCGCACTGTTTCAAACTTCATTGATCTTATTTTTGATTTCATTTATTTGTCAAATGTTGGCGAAATTATCTGGGTTTAATCCGAAAGGACCTTATGTAAGTTTAGAAAAAGAAAAACAAAATTTTTGTCTTGTGCTCACCTACTCCACAAAGGGGGTGCGTGAAATTTCCATGTCACGGTCACGCAACAATGGCTAAGAATTGTACAATAAAGTGTGATGCACGTGCAAACATGTTTGTCTGCCAATCTAAACCTATTGATTTTTTGGTGCTTGCGGTCACAATTGCAAGAACTCCCTATAATTGTTGTCATCCAGGAATTTTGCTACCATGGTAATGTGACGTCACACTTCTCCTCTCTATTGAACAAATTTACATTTTAGTCATTGCTTCTGTATAATTGGAGTACAAACAAATTTCCTTGAGCAAATAAACTCCTGAATTGTTCAGGCAATACACTGTTTACAATCAAGACAGTATGTTAAGCAGGGCCCGCACAGTAGTTTCTCAAGTGCGATGGGCTGCTAGATTCAAGTACGTAAGGAGGTGTGTGGGGGAGTGGTACAAAGGGTTTTCTAAGCTCGTTCAAATGGATCTAGCAATATAAGAACGCTACAATCAACAGAATTGGTTGAGCAAAGTACTTTTTGATGCTCTAGCCAAAAAGTTGAATGCAGTGTGTTTTACCCTTTTTTTAAGAAACAGCATGAAATTGCTGTCGCTCTTTTTCGGCTTTCCAAGGCCAGCATTCCGATTCTTTGCTCATAAGTTCAGATCAAGTCAAGTGCCTCTATATATTTACCGGATTGCAGGCTGAATTGGATATGTTTTTAGCAAGAATGTGCAGTGCTAATTAGCCTCATCTGCCGCTTTAAATATCTACCTAATCATGATGATAAAATTACAGTGAAACCTCTATTAAGCGGACACCTTCAGGACCTACCCAAGGTGGGGGTGGGGGGCGCTTTATAGAGGGTGTCCACTTAATAGAAGTTTTAAAAATTGCGCAATGTTTGTTAACGATTAACATGCAACGGTTACTCTGTACTGTGATAAAGTCCTATGTTGTTAAGGAAGCCTTGCTGTACTTTGTGCAAGACTCTGAGGTGGACTTTCATCGCGGATGACAATCATACGGCTGGATATTGGTCTAATTTACAGTTTTTTGACAGCTAAATGCATTGATTTATCTTTGATAATCGACTACAGTACGTATTTCATGGACGTAATCCAATACTACTATTGTCAATTCAGTCCGGTGTCCGCTTGATAGAGGTTTTTAACCATAGAAATTAGCCAAATACAATTTATTTTAGTGCCCGCGTCCGCTTAATAGAGGGATCCGCTGAATAGGGGTTCGTTATAAAGTGTCCGCTTAATTGGGGGTCCGCTTAATAGAGGTTTCACTGTAAAAGCTGCATAATGAAATTAGTAGCTGCAAGATACAGACAACTTGATTATCATGTACGTCCTTGTTGCGCGAAAACTATATCTTTAGTCTCCTCTTACTCTCCTCCTAAGCGAAAAACTTAAGGAAATTATTATGATTATTATTTCGCATACACCCTGTGTTAGAAAGAGAGGACAAGAACTATACCCTGTCCAGTGGCACATCCCCGTATAGGCCATATAAGGGAGTACCCCCGGTGCTTTAAAGCAATGGTTTTGCCCGATTGTTCTAAATAAAGAGCCTTAAATATAAATCTAAACTTACAGTCGAAACCGATGTTTCCATGAAAATTTGGATTACAGCTGTGCCAAGTAAAGGCGGAAGTGAAAGGGAGTTAAAGCTATTGCTCGGCAATTTGAACTGAAATATCATGATCTTATAATAATGAATTTCTTCCAAACTTAAGCGTATAGAAATGGACAAATACACGTAGATTGTTCTTGACCTTAATTTTGTGAGAGCAAAAAACGTTTATTGCTGCCTTGTCAATTCCTTTGACAGGTGAAACGAGTCGTCATGACTGGGCAGCAAAGTCCGCCAGAGATCAGTATTCGTCTACTCGAGACAAAGAGCCTTAAGAAGAAGAGTGTACCTTGGGAGAATATAGAGCTCCCGACAGACATTTTGTTGCTGACAGTGAAGGAATACGAGTTTTTAGGTTGCCTTTCATTCCTAAACCCTGAATTCTCTAAGAGTTATCACAAAAGTCTCGGATATGTGTTCTTCGGGGATATTGGTGAAGATGACGCGACAAAGCTAAAAATTGCCTTGATGAAATGCAGTGAGGGCTCGACCGGCCCTGGAGGCTCCACTGTTGCTGTTCAAAATGCCGTTGCTGTCTTAAGGCCAAAAGCTGTTATCAACGTGGGGTACTGTGCAAGTCTAAACCGCGAAAAAGCCAAATTAGGAGATGTGGTAGTTTCAGCAAAGCTAACAACATACGCACCCGTCAAAGTCGAGGAGAATGGTGATATTGAGGAACTAGGTCACAGTGTGCCTCCGAAAAAGCGCCTTGCGGACCTCATAAAATGTGTTGATGACGGCTGGGAAGCACCTCTACAAAATCCAGGTGAATTACGCGTGAAGGTAGACCGCGATGGGGTATTTCTGAGTGGGCCTGAGGAAGTCAAAAGCCAAGAACGATGTGCCCAGCTCAGAAAGCGATTCCAAAACGCTGTTGCAATAGAAATGGAAGGAGAAGGTAATTTTGAAGAAATACTACTAAAAAATCGTTTATCGACCTCTAGATTTACACCAACGTTTCACAATGGTTCTCGTAGTCTTCTGGCCTACTTTTAAAGAGCTGTGTCACGAAATTCAGCCATATTAGGTAATTACAAAATGCCTGATCAAGAGAAACAAAAATAACTGCTTAAAACGTTAAAGGAGGGTTAAAATAACACAACGGATACAACAGATTCCACGGATGGGCAAAACTGAAGAAGATTGAAACGGATTGAAATTAGGGTTTTTGAAAACTGTTCAGCCTAACAGTTTTTCAAAGTTTATCCCCTGCTGTTTGCAACTTCAAAAATAATGCTCAAGAGACATATTTGTTTATCTCGAATTTCTGATTTTCTCATTTACATGAAATGTCTTTGCTTACTTTAAGTTCCATAGCGATTGAGGGCGAGTAATTGGCAAAATTAAACAAAATGAAATGGACTGCCGTGACACAGCCCCTTTAAGTTTTACAAAAGAGGAGAACTTTCTTAACTTTACCTTGGAATTGTATGCTTGCGTCTAGATTTAATTCTTATTAAGCCAAACGTAATTTGCCAAACACATCTAAGACAAAAGCTAAATAGTCAGCAAACCTGCTTAATATGGAACCACTATTCATCCAGTTCTTACGAGCCTATATTTCCGCCTATATTTTCTTTTTATCCCACTTTCTATATTTTTAGGCCTTTACGCAGCCTCACATGCTCTAGACATTGAGTGGATTATGATTAAAGGAATCTCTGAATACGCAGACGGTAGCAGTGTTTCATCAGACGCCTGGAGACGATTTGCCAGTGTAATGGCAGCTTCTTTGACTGTTAATATGCTCAGCGAGCCCATTGTTTTCCAAACGTGGCCTCATTATGGAGGTGATGCTTGAAATTATTCCAGGAGCAATTTCAAACTCCTTTCCCACTTTAGTTTATATGGTCATCAACCAGGAGCCATAATCGGGGTAGGAGACCGCAAGCGCGGTGTCCACGCAGTTTCATCGAAGTAGCCAAATGTGCTATTTTTAGAACAAATTGCGCCACCTCAACGTCACAAACTGGCCTGGAAGCCTGCGAATTTTTTTCGGCTTTCTTGTGGAATTTCAGGAGATGGGTGATCGTTGTGCGACTTAAAGAACGTTCAAACGGCAACAGAGGAATTTTCAACCGGTTCACTTGAAAATTTCTGCGTTTAGGTGTTCTGTTCTAACGGAACCACCTTAACCGAGCTCATTGGACGTGTAGCCGGTCAAGTTTCTGTGTAAACAGAGCGCCGAAAATATTGAACAGTCCCGTGGGAACGAAGTGGCCGCTCTGGTGCCGTGTGACCATAGCCTTAATTTGAGTGCTCTCTGAACTTTCCAAGTGCTTCATATCTCGATAGGCAATTATGCATGCACAGTGGAAGAATGAGCCCCCGTTATAAAACATTTTTAGTAATAATAATATATATTTATTACAAAAAACCTCGCGAAGCTGTAATGGGCCAGCAGTAAGAGTAAAGGGCAACAATAGCGCATTTGGCTATTTTGATGGAGCCAACCCCATTACTAGAAAAGGTCTCCAGTTACGGTCTCCTACCCCGATTATGGCTTCTGTAGCAACAGATTATATAGAATCATGTTAGGTGAGACCACGTGACCACTATTTTCGCTTAGACTACAGGCCCTTCTCTAGCATTTGTCGGAAAAAAGTTAGCCCTTTTCCGTTCTATTGTTATAAATAAAACCGTATAGACACATGTATTAGAGGTGTGATGGCAGGACCCCTCTAGCCTGTGTACAGACCCCCCTTCCCCCCTCCCCCCAAACGAAAATTCGCGATATTACGAAATTTATTGCACCAAAATTTCCATATTAAATACATATCGAAGAAGAGAGCCTAACTTTTCTTGGAGAGATATCTCTGTTTGTAACAATGGCAAGTAGATCTTCAGACGGGTGGTCGCCCTTTTTTCTCGCGTATGAATCGAATGGCCGCACCAAAATGCGTACTCCTGCTCAGATGTATGAAAATTATGAAAAGGCTGCATTGTTAGTGGCTGTATACACTAATGCAAATAAACTACGGCGGTAGAATAAGAATAATTTATTATTCATTCAAAATATTTCATTCTCCGCTTCTGATTGGCTAAATCCCACACATCATTCATCATAACCAGCTCGGAGGGTGATATCCGCCTCGGCCTAATCGGCCTAGGCAGATAACACCCTCCTTGATCTCCATTATTCTTCAGATGATACTCATCCTCATTCAATAATTATTTCAATAATATCTTTACTTATTTCAGAAGCTGATTGTCCACGTCCTGCGCAGTTCCGACCTCTTGAACAAAATGGAAGAACTGTACCCTCCGGAAGGTCCTCGGGTCGTGCGAATAATAATGCTAGAGGTTAGTGTCACTTCAGTCAGAGTAATCAGTTATTCTGTTTTGGATTGTGTGATAATAGGCGATTACTTATCATCCGGAAAATTAATATGCAATCGGTTACCAGGTATCAAAAGAATGCTCTCCATTCCACAAATCCGTCGACTCCGTCGCACCACGGTCTTTGATTTGTTTGCTTATGTGGAAGGGTTGCGAGGGTTGCAAGCATCAGATTGGTTAATTTTAGTAATACGTCATGAATACCAATTATTGACCACCCAGGTAAGAATTCCCCCGAAGAGCCTTGGTGGTTAAGAGTTTGAACTCGGGAACGTGGGAAAATATGTCCCGATTTCAGGCGAGAGACATGAAGAGATCTCTGAAGGTGCTGATAAAGGTGACCCTGCAAGGCAGGCCGGATGATAAGTCATCTGTGCCAGTTCTGGCTCTGCGATTTTACAACCAGAGGAATGCATTGACAGTTGAGAATGGTATCATCTTCAGAAGTGAACGTGTGGTCATAACCACTAGACTCCGAGAATAGATGAAACAGAAAGTCTACTCTTCTCACATGGGTACGGATGCATGCCTTTGACGTGCTAGGAAGGGAATCTTTTGGCCTGGCATTTTCGTAGTAATAATAATCTAGTAGAATAGTGCGAGACATGCAGAAAGTATGACAGGGCGCAACCTACACACTAAAGAGCTCGAAAATACTAAAGAAGACTGTTCACAGTCCGCTTTTTTTCCGTGAGATCGTCGTGATATAGCGCGTCTTACCGTTAATTGCGGCCATCTTGATTTTCAAATGTACCGAGGGGGCGGGCGTCAGGGATTATACATGTAGCTCTAGGGGGAGGGGAGCGAGAAAAATAGAAAAATATTTTTCTCGCTAGGAAATAAGCGTTGACAGGCCAAACACGACTCATAAGCTCGTGATAATGTGAAACGTGACCTTGAGAGTCTGCTTGAACAGTGGTTATCTTTCTTTTTTCTCTCGCGCGAAGGTTACTAGCACTACACAGTGCAAGACGTGTAGCATTCTAAACTTTGACTGAGTAAATCTTGTTTTTGCCGCACTAAGTCTTATATTTAGAGGTCACGAAGCAGGTTTGTTACATGCATACTGAGTAATCATTTCCTGTGGTTCATGCTTCTGTGCTAGGTGTCCCTGACAGGATTTGATTTCAGATGCGGTTGTTAAGTGTTTTATATCCTTTGACCTCTGTTTATTACGGCTGAATAAAGATTTTAGTTTTATTTTTTATTTTTTTATTTTTTTTTTTTTTTGGTTTTCTCCGAAATGACTGTATCTGAATAAATACATGCATGCATGCAAGTTTCTTTGTCCGTGAATGTGATTATTTCCTGCCATGTCAGTATGACTCTGGGCCCAGTAGTAATAAACAGAGGTCAACGGATATAAAACACTTAACAACCGCATCTGAAATTAAATCCTGTCAGGGACACCTAGCACAGAAGCATGAACCACAGGAAATGATTACTCAGTATGCATGTAACAAACCTGCTTCGTGACCTCTAAATATAAGACTTAGTGCGGCAAAAACAAGATTTACTCAGTCAAAGTTTAGAATGCTACACGTCTTACACTGTGTAGTGCTAGTAACCTTCGCGCGAGAGAAAAAAGAAAGATAACCACTGTTCAAGCAGACTCTCAAGGTCACGTTTCACATTATCACGAGCTTATGAGTCGTGTTTGGCCTGTCAACGCTTATTTCCTACTGTGATATTTTTAGACAGTGCTCCGTCATAACTCGTGGGAAGAAATCTCACTCGGGCTACTGATTTTGCCGGAGAAAGTTACGAGAAAATATCTCGAATCTCCTGAGAAAGACACTTACACGCACTACGACATGTCAGTGACCTGGTATCACTGCAACCTATAGTCAGATACTATCATACCGGTTCAGCCCAAAAAGCACTTTTGATCTTGAAGGAAACACAACATAACGCGGATCAAGGATACACCTACGCTATTGGTTACTTTTGCAGCCAATGGCAAGTTAGTATTTTCGATCCTAGCCACCAGTATTTAAACAGTCTGCTCCGCTCTCTGTACCTAAGACTTTACCATAATACCATAGTAGCAACTGACGAGGAACGCTATAGTTCCGAAACTGCAGTCTTGCTTAAGAATCCATAGCAGTCGCACAGACGACTGTTAAGCAAAAACTTAAGAAAATACCTACGAAGGAACAACAAGACATCGCGCTCTAGTTCAAAGACTCACTTATGTTAAGAAAGACTAAATGGACTGTGTGAGCGCTAAGAGAATTATCTTGACTGACGCACGGCATATTTCTCCAAACTTGGTGTAGCTTTAGTTTTTAAGCTACAGTGTACAACTCAAATCTGAAGATCGCACTATCCGTGGAAATTCAAAATCCTGCAAACCACACTATACTATACCCCCCCCCCCCCCACCCCCTAAGTAGTTTTGACACTCATCCAAAATGGCAACCCGTAACGCATAGCGCTCGATCTCGACGATCTTACGGGAAAATAGGGGACTGTGAACAGTCTAATACTGGAGCGACCTTGGGAAAGCGTTGCTACCGACTTGCAAAGTTCGATTTTCATCCTTTTGATCCTTATCACTGGAAAATTGCTATGCAGTTGATTGCTTGTCTCCTGTGTCGTGGCACCAAATCCTATTTAGTATCCGTAACTACATGGTATCAAAACTTGAAAACACTATAGGATTTCCACTTTGGATTGCTAGTGTGAATTTTTTACGTTTAATAAATTCAAACGTACCTTGTAACGTACAGAAGTTTTCTCTCCATCAGTGGTCAAGAATTATTTCTTTAAGAAATCGTTGAAGCCAGTTTTGTGGACTTGTTATTTGACTGGCGGGCGACAATCTCCTATAATTATATAAAAGAGGAAGAAAAAAGGGAAAACCTGGATTAAACGCTTCAATGAAGTCGATGTCCTTTTTTGGTAGCCTGCCTGGCAGGCGTCGAAAGGGTTAGGGGATTGGGAGTAAGGGAAAAAGGGAGGGAGTTTGTTGTCTCAAATTACTGTTAAGCACTGAATTACCATCGTTAAACTTATTTGATGTCAAGGTTTTATTTAATGGGTAAAATGGCAGAAAACGTCTTGCGATTTGTCAGTCCTCTATGTTTACAAGCACGTTTACCACGAAATTAAGTTAAACCCCAGGGTTAGCCCTACCCAAGCTATTTCCCCCAGGGGGAGCTCTGGGGAAAATATATTGTGTAACCGCACCTAACGTTAACATATTTAATTCATTCATCGTTTCAGTATCGCATTCCATGGGCTTAGATACCATTTTGGTTTAAACTTAATACTAAATAAAGTTCGCGTCCTTGTCATTTCAGTCAAGGCAGGTACTCCTTCAGATGACGATTTGGAGGAGCTTGCCAACATGCTTGGCGACAACTGGGAAAAAGTGGGGCGCCGACTGGGATTTGAACAAGCAAGAATAACCGCATTTCATAAAGAAAACGAGAAATTATCAGAGAAAGGATTTAAAATGTTACTGGATTGGAAGCAGAGCAAGGGGTCCGATGGTACCTACCAGGATTTGTATGACGCATTGTGCCATAAATTGGTAAAGTGTAAACTTATAGCGGAAGAAGTCTGCTGTGATGAGTGACTCCAACCCGAAAAGTAAACACGAGTCAAACGGTCTTCTTATCAAGTAGTGAAAAACAAATGGTAGCATTTCCTAGATTAGAAGTAAGATACTAGATACGCGGATAAGTGCTCAACACTACTGCACTGAGTGAATTCCACTATTGAATGCCGGGAGCATTTTAAATGAGAGCGATTCAGTGCGAATTAAAGTAAAAAAATAGTTATAAAACAGTTACTCTGTGTTCTCTCAGTGGTGCTAGTCTACTTGCCTCAGTGTGTTTTTATCGAGAAGATAGCACAAATGTAACATTTAATATGTTTATATAAGCTCAAGGCTTCCAGGTTCCATCTGTACTGCCTGTCAAGGAAGTGTTATAAGGCCCAATGACTCAGTATGTCAGTATTTCAGGATTTTATTTCAGTAGTTTTAAAAGAAAATTTACGAAACTGCTCTACCCGCGAATAGCACTTGAATTGCATTAATTATAACATATGTGTTAAAAGAAATCAGGAAAACTGTATCACTGACTCACTCGATCTAAGTGCTGCCAAGAACCATCAGTGATTGAACCAGAATAAAGTCAAACCTGCAGTTAATAGTGCAGTGCAGGCATCGACGAGTCGTGAAAGCTCCTGTGGCACACAAAACATTAACTTGCGCCAGGTCCGCCTTATTTTTATTAAGCAGTGTTATTTGAAAGCCCTTAACTTTAGTAAATCTTGTAAAACAAGACAGAGCGAGGTTTTGTCTTGCACTAAGATATGTCTATAGCTAGCAATCTGGTATGTTTAACTAAGGTTTCCATTTACCCTTGTGTGCCTTATCGACTTTGTGAGGTTTTGGTTAGCGTGAACCCAAACAATTGGAACAATTTCTTAAATGATGTTTTTAAATTAACCGTTGCCTATGTTTTCACGTAGTTAGACAAATAAAAGCTTACTAAATAAACTGAAAAACGCTTCAGACGTTTGACTGCGGTGGACTCTCTCTTACCTCCCTTCTTTCACCCATCCGCTGACTTGTGACTTTCAAACTTTAGTAAGGGAAGAATCTCTTAAGACTTCTGAGAGACTGTAATCCTTTTAAAAGACAAATACGCAGGAACGCCATGAAGTTTTTTACGATTGAAGTTTGAGCAAGTACTGCAATCGTTTTTCCTTGCCGTTCCTCCCACCCCCTTCCCCGAAATGCAATGTCGGTACTCAGGAAAAATTACAACTACACGTATCGAACCAACGTGGGATTGGGGCAGGAACTGAGTAGTTTCATTTGCGCGACTGAGTGTTGTCCCAAGCTTTAATCTATGATTGTAACATGTAGCTCCCCGCGAGTGAGGCTAAACATTGCATAACCCGCGTTGTGGATGAATTTCAGTTCGTTTGATGCATGTGCCTTTGCGGAGGCGCACTTCTCACTTCCGGGAGAACACCCACATAAAAATGACGGAGATGCACAAGTGGGAAAATCAGAATTAAAGTCCGCAATTAAGGAGATCAATCTGTGTGTGGCTTAGGCTACATGGATCGGGGGGGAGGTAGGTTGAAAATTAGAGCTTCTGAAATCAACAGAAAAGTCGCTAAGTTTCGGAGGGTCTCTACTTTTGGCATTTTCAAATACCCGTGAAACTTTATCGCTACTTTCGGAGGATGGTTACTTTGGAAACCGGTTACGGTATCACGCAAGTTGTCAAAGCGTCAGTCACTATCAGCTAAAACACTATTCAGGACAACCGGAAGATCAGTTTCCAGTTTCCATCTACTTACTTTCTTACTTTGCTTTCGGGTCTGCCATTTCTACCATTTGGCTGTTGAAATACCGTAAAATTCCGAAAATAAGCCCCGGGGCTTATATTTTTCAAAGGCCCTTTTTGAGGAATTATTGGAGGGGCTTATATTCGGAGGGGCTTATCTACGGAGGGAAATTTGCGTTTCAAAATCGATTGGGCTAGCCTTATAGTTGGAAGTAAATTTACCGTTTTTGCTCAGTTGTTTTACTTTGTATTTGAGGGCGATTTTCCAAGTACAAGCTCCCGGGGGCTTATATTTGGAGGGGCGATTTAACGGAGGGCTTTTTGCGTTACCTTTTTGGGGGGCTTATATTTGGAGGGGCTTATACACTGCGAAGGGCTTGTTTTCGGAAAAAACAGAGACATTTCGTGAACATTACACAGTGTAATTAAACGCGGGCTCGTTTATGAAGATGTCAAAATCAAAATGGCGGGTGCTGCGGTTAAAAGAAAACCCGATTCAAATGTTCCGCCAGAGGAGAGTGACTTGCTGAAAATAACTCCATTGTAAGTGTTGGTACTCTTTTTTTAGCCGCCAACGTAATAGTGTAGTAGTTTGATCGTCGTAGCTTTCTTACATTGTACTCAATAACTGCTCAATTTGATCCATGCCCAAGAAACGCGTGCTTTGGGGCTTTAAGGAATGTACAAAACTTAGTGAAATTGAATACAGCAAAACAGGAGTAAAGTAAAAAAATATAGCTCGGATTTAAAATTTCATATACACTCGATTGATCACAAACTTCAAGGCCTATGTTTTTTTCGTTGTGTTGGTGGTTCTGAACATGTGCATGCGTGTAGTTTTATGCATCAGTCAATTCCAGCTGCGCCCAGCGTAGACTGTTCACAGTCTCCTATTTTTCAGTGAGGTCGTCCTTGCGAACAGAGTCTCCTTCGATTGTCCTCTTTCCTGACTAATCTAGGAAAGATCGAAGCGACGGTGGCGGCCAACCGAATGTTGTAACACAGTTTCTGCAGGGCTCAAAGTTTAAATTTCAGTTTGGGAGCACTTGTGCTACCAGATGTAAATTTTTAGGCGCACAGCTGAAAATTTTAGGAGCACAGCTGATAATGTTGGGAGTATCTATTTCAAAAGAAAAAGTAAAAAGCTTAACAGTGCCACATTTACTTGTCATCTTCAGTTTGTTACTTTTACTTCAGTCCTGTGATTGATAAAACACAGCCGAATTGCTACACAGTAATACCGTTGTGATTTTTAATACTAATTTCTCTTTTTGACAGTACAGTTGTGACTAAAGAAAACTTACACTTGAAAAAACTTCAAAACTGACAACAATGAGTGTGTCGAACGAGAATGAAAATTAATCTTTAATGAATTTGTTAAATGCACAATGACTTACATGTAACTGGAATACGACTTAAAAAACTTTCTTACTTGGAAAAAAAGGCTCTTAATCCGCACTGTTTTTGTTTTGATTGGAGTTAAAACTGAACGTTCGACATGATCGTCCATTGCGCAAAAAGTACGTGTTTTGTTTGTAGCATATACAGTCGACTCCCGATAACTCGAACCTTCAAGGGAAATCGCAAAAAGTTCGAGTTATCGGGAGCTCGAAGAAAATAGCCAAGAGTAAGGTAAAAAACAGTTTTTATTGCACAGTGAACATTTTAATCACATTTAATTGTAGAAATGTCAAGTGAAAAGTAAAAGATACTTCTAGATTATATATCAGAACGTAACGTAGCAAACCACAGCCTAAATAGAGCATACGTGTTACTGTTTTGAGAAATAAAGCTGCTTCACGTTAGCCTGTGACAGTCAATATCAGCCTCCACTTGTAAACTATACTCCTACAACACGTCAATAGGAAGTCCAAAATTCAATGTTTCGGACGCCAGTAGACGGCTTTTTTCCCGACTTTTTAAGGGCTCAAAACATGGTTCAAGTTATCGAGGGTAAAATAATATAGAAAATGACCTGAGGGGAAACGAAAATTGATTCGAGTTAGCGGGAGTTCGAGTTATGGAGGGTTCGAGTTACCGAAGGTGAAATTACAGTGAATGTATGGCGGAAATCCAGGGAAAATCGTCGAAATCGATTTTGGTTCGAGTAAGCGTGAGGTTCGAGTTAGGGAAGGTTCAAGTTATCGGGAGTCGACTGTATTTGCATGTGTCAGCGGTGCTTATTACAAAACAGAAGAGTCTGGGATGGAGTAAAACATCGAAACGAAAAAGAACATTCGAGTACGTAGAATCCTTTGGGAGAAAAGACCAATTAAACATTCACCGTCTTTCTAGTTCGAGTTCGTAAGTATAGTCGGAAGTAAGTCAGTCGCACTGTGCTTTGGGTTTTACGGCGCACAGGTGCGATTACACATGAATTTTTAGGCGCACAAACAAAAATCCAGTCACATATGCGACCAGTTAGTCGCTAACTTTGAGCCCTGTTCTGCCAAATGAATTGAAATTTACCGCTATGCCGACGCAAAAAGATGACCTGTCAGAAATGCCTGGCTTTTTATCGTGCGGTTTAACAGTTTTAATCTGTGGTGAAGTGAGCATGCTTAGCGCTTCGATTACGAAAATGTTTGACCTGTGAGTATTTTCCGATTTGATTTGGAGAGATATCCCAGAAACTGTCTAAAATCACTGTTTCGAAAGGAGATATTTGAAAATACGCGAAGTCGATGCTATGTTTTTCATCACCAGCAGAGTTTCTTAATTAGTGAATGGCAAAAGGTGTGAAATTCCTGTCACGCCTCCTGAACATGAGCTGCAGTAATGTTATTGCAGTCCCTCTATTTTTATTGCTTCCTTCCAAACCACCCCCCGCCCCCTAAGTAGTTTTGACACTCGTGCAAGATGGCAGCCGGTAAGACGCGCTATATCTCAACGGTTTCATGGAAAAATAGGGGACTGTGAACAGTCTACACCCAGCACCCCCCCGCCCACCAGGGCTACTTCGAGGCATTTGCATTCCGGGGTTGGGGCATTTGCAAATTGTACGCTGCCGGGGGGATGGGCAATTGCCATCCCCGGGCTATTCCTGAGCTTTTGACATGCACGCGTTTCCTATCAGAATTTAACTAAACAGAGGATATTACTGGAAAAAAAGCAGATTAGCTCATTTGTCAAGGACAGGGGGTTGTAAAGACATGTTCTCGATTTTATGCATGTATTTCTTCATTGCTTATCAGGCCAGAATTACATAGCGAAATTCGGGAGCTATCGACGTGAATCAACGTTTTTTGGTTAGAGAGTCTAATTTCTTTTGATATTTTTTTAAGAACATCCTAATAAACTATTCATCACATATAACTTTAAAGCGCTTTATTAATATTAATGTCAATAATTTTATGTCAATACTAAAACCATGTTTGCCATCCAGGGCAAAAAAAATGCTAATGCCCGGGGGTCAGCCCGGGGGGAGCTGGGTGCAGCTGGAATTGACTGATGCATTATGTATAATGTCAAAAAATAATAATTTCTAAAACAGACACCCCTTTTTTTGTGTCTTCTATTGACAACATGTTCATTTAGTGTCAAACTGTAGCCTGACTAACCACAGGACTCTCTGGACACTGATTGAGTAAGAGAAATAAAAGAACATGCCAAGAATTCCAACTACTTTCAACAAGTTAAAAGTGACCTGTCATGTGTCATCGTCAGAGCAGATTCTAACGCTGCTGTTCAAATGAAAAAGATATTTTTCCTACAGCTCCATACATTTATTATGCATACATGTTTCAACTCTATTCATATTAAACTATTTGTGGGAAAAAGTATGAAAATGCTGCATGCATAATTAAATGTATGGGGTTTTATGGAAATCGTACCTCTAAATGTCTTGGAACAGTTGCCTTATTGGTTCTTTACAGGGGTTCTGGGCAGGAGGTTGGGCGATCATGTCATATCTTGGAGTTCAAAGGAAAGAAAGTCATGGTGTGTATAGTGTAGATGTATAGGAGCCTGCGTAGCAGGTGCTTGGAAGTAATATGCAAGAAAGAATGGGGCGTGCAAAAGAGACATGCAAGGGGAATGGGAGTAACTGCCCAAGAGGCCTTTGAAAATATTATTGTTTCTCATCACCTCTTGGGCAGGCACTCCCTCTTGCTTCGTGTGACTCCCTCGCGTACTCCATTCATTCTTTTCTCCATTACTTCCAAGCACCTGCTATGCAGGCTCTTTTAATTTTTTTAGAAGCCTGCATTTCCTGGAGTTAGTGCATTATGAAGTAAGCATGCAAGGGTTACAGACTGGTGCAGAATTAATTAAAGCAGCTGGTATTTTTCTGAAATTTTATGACTCTATACATTGTATTAGTTTTGGATGGAAAATTCGTCAGCAAAGAGAATAACTGTGTGGGGATTAAAAACTGACGTTCATCAACCAAGTATAATGTTTGTTATCCATTTTATTGTGAGAAAATGGAAAATTGCAAGTTATACCCGTCTGAAAGCTACAAGTAGTAGGTAATGCCATGTAGTTGTTTATTGTCTAAAAAAGTCTTAAGATTCATTAACTTGTTACCCTTTTTGTTCCAGCTGGACTGCGGCATTCATCCTGGAATGTCTGGAATGGAGTCACTTCCTTTTCTTGATGAAATTGACACAGCAGAAATTGACCTTCTTCTTGTCAGTCAGTAAGTGTGAAGCAAGGCTGTCACTTAGGGCTGGGGACTGGAGATTTCCACTGCACTGTTATCATAAGCATGACCCGTGGCTAATTGCATTAGAAGCAAAAAGGAAAAAAAGAACTTAAAGAACTTCTTAGCTGTTCTACGTGATTGTATTTTCCACTAACATTTATTATACCCAATAACTTAAAATCTTAGTCGCTGTAATATCATCATTCTGTAATATAGCAACTCCCTAAGACAGACACCAAGAGCTGTGCATAAGACTGACTGTTCTCAAAGATGGGCATACACTGTACATTGCATGTATAGTACCAGTCCTATCTTAGAGATTATTTTGGGCTGGTTAGTACTGTGTAAAAAATCCTTGGCTTCTATCTTCAGATTAAACTATCCCTATTGTGTAGTGGGTGTTCAAAAATTATTGTAATTCTCATGCTGCCTACAGCTCAAGTTGCAATTTGAGAGCAAGATGCCTTGTCATTTATATGTATGTGCCATACAGCTTGAAGTGTTATACATTTATGCAACATTAAACAGCGCCTCTGTACATGACTGTTAGAGATCTTTTAATTACATGTAATCATTTGTTTTTGCTTTTTTGCATTTTTAGTTTTCACTTGGATCATTGTGGGGCTCTTCCTTGGTTTCTAGAAAAGGTACAAGAATTGATTTATCAATTAAAAATAAATAAATTTATACTTCTACATGAGAAATTACTGCAATTTGATTGGCTTAGAGCAGTGGTATTTCAGCTTAATTTGAAATACCTACGTGTGAAAATTACAAACCTTTTGCGGGTAGTAGTATAAACAAATAATAGCATGATTTTTACATGATATTTGGCATAAATACCACTCATGATATTTCAAAATTGTCTCAAATTTCACTCACCTAACGGCTCGTGAAATTACGTATAACAATTTCGAAATATCACTCATGGTATTTTTTGCCAAATATCACTACAAATCATGCTATTACCTATACAAATCATTTTTTCAATTTTAGTTATTCTTTGACCTATCAACTGGCCATATACAGCTATAAAATTCTTTTTAATCGCTTTTTCAAATTACAATGTAGTATTCTTTCATTGAACAATGTCTTATTTTGTGTGAAGTCAACTGAAATTGAAAAAACTTTTTTTTAGGGTTCACACAGACTTGAAAAGTTCCTGAATTTTAACAAATCCTTGAAAAGTCCTTGAATTTCTTCAAGAGTCTATCCCTGAAAATCATCACATTTTGAAAAAGAAAACTTCGGAAATATCAGAATTTCCTATTTGACTGTGGCTGGAATTCCAAATGTTTAGAGTAGTTTAATGGGGCTATGTCATACTAGTTGCTATCATTTTAAAAAGTGAAACTTTTTTCACATCAGTTGGATTCCAGAAAATAATGCATCCAATAATAATAATATAAACTTAACATATTTATTTATTTATTTGTTTAGACTACTTTTAAAGGAAGAGTGTTCATGACACATGCAACCAAAGCAATATACAGGTATTTGAACATATTATAGTACCTTAGAAGACAAAATTATTTTTCTCTCTTTACAGCACTTTTTTCTACTGTTATTCTTTTAAATAATAATTGTCATTAATTTATTAACATTAATTTGATAAATAAAGAAATTACTGCTGGTATATTAATTCACTTATAATTATTATAAGATTTAGTTCTAAACTGGGGTTAATGAGCCCTCGGCTAAGACAGCACTGCAGTTCTGTCCTCACTTGTCCCCAGTGCACTCTGCTCTCCTCACCCATGGAATCAAGGCTCGTACAATAGTAAATACATGTAGATCATTGTTAAGCTCAAAGTACTTTTACTTTTACGATGTTAAGTGATTGCCAAAGCTCCCAGTAATTCTCCACAGCATCACATGATTCTCACCTTTCTTGCCTTATGTAAACCCTTCATACCATGTGTACAGTAGTTAGGCACATTTCAGTTTTACTCTTCAAGCAAGTACCTAGACTTGTGCTTGTTTTTAATGGGACAATTTTTTTCTTAATAAGCACTTGTCATAAAGATATTTATGTCACAGACAATTAACTGTACAATAATGTATGTTGCAAAGTATATGATTGTCATGCAAATAAATTATGTAACTGAATGGCTCTTTACTGTATAAATAAATGAAATATATTTCATTAATTCCTTATTCAGATGGTTACTCTCAGATTATGTCAAAGTTAGGTAAGCAATTTAAAATTGTCATGGTGCATAATAATATAAAACATGTTGTCCATGGTTTATTAAAGTTTGACTCATGTACCTTAGAAATTGCTAGAGGTAACCTGTATCTAGATCAAGGTTTACATCCTAAAATCATTCTATTCTTTGTAAGCAAGTCTTCTCCTCTTTTTCAAGGTCTGCCTTGCCCTTAAATCATCCTATTCCTCGTAAGCAAGTCTTCTCCTCTTACTCAAGGTTTACTTTGCCCTAAAATCATCCTATTCTTTGTAAGCAAGTCTTTCTTCTCTTGTCCTTTGGTTTTCCTTTTCCCTTGCCCTTGTTATACAGATATTCTGGTATGTGTATTTGGTGCTGTCTGATACCGTTGTCATCCACAGTGTATGTTGAAGTAACTGATAATGGCGTGTACTTTTTGTATGTGTAAATCAGTAACATTGCAACAGAAGACATGCTGTACACTGAATCAGACCTGGAAAAAAGCATGGACAAGATTGAAACAATTCATTTTCACCAGGTATGGAAACTGTAAACCCTTTCTCATTACAGTGGCCGGAGAGAAAGTATACCAAAAAAATTCAAATTCATTTATACATGTATAAATGCTAATAAACCAAAAAAGTACTATGCAAAGTAAAGATCTATCAATTGTGGAAATAGGTACATTTCATTGGTAACACCAAAGGATTACAGCACAAATTAAAACATTAAAGCGAAAAATCATACCACCTTAACTCAGACTAGAAGTGAAAGGGGTACCCTCGATTTACTTCATAATAAATAAAATAACAATACAGAGTTCTCAATAGAAGGCGGCACCCGGCGATTGATCGCCGCTTACTTTGGGATTTATAGCCGCTTACTTTGTGTTTAAGTCGCTTTTCTTTGCTTTGTTTTGACACCTCTGGCTTTGCTGAAGAGCCTCCTACTTTATCAGTGATCACCTCCTACTTAAAAATCTATTGAGAACCCTGAACAATATAGATTATTAAATTTTGACAAACTACAACTTGGCAATATCGTTTGATATATTATGACAGAGTATGATTTTTTGTATGCTTTTTTAAACTTATAGTCAATGTATACCAGTACAAACATGAGAAAATTTTCAATATAAAAAAAAATAAAATGGTGTAAAATAATGATTCATTTCATAATTCAACTCACATATTAAGTTAAAACCTAGCAAAAAGCTTACCCTTATAGATCAGTTGATTCCTCGTTGCCCTGAGAACAGATTTTACCTACAACAAAATTATAAAGTTGTAGTTCCTGTACCATTCCTTTTCAGTGTTCCATCTAGGGGTAACTTGCACTTGAAAAATTTCTCGCATTAAATAGGTGCTTAAAACCATTAGAATCTATAACTTGGCGTTGTTTTTTACAGGAGAAAGAAGTCAATGGAATAAAATTCTGGTGTTACCATGCAGGTCATGTTCTTGGTGCATCCATGTTCATGATTGAAATTGCCGGTGTAAAGGTACCTACTTCCACGTTAGTTGTCAAAATGTTGGTCACTAACAACAACAGTCCTATTTAGGATTACATATATACTGACCAGGAAAATATACCTACTTTCATTATTTTCTTGTTGGACAGATTCTTTACACTGGTGATTTTTCACGCCAAGAAGATCGTCATCTTATGGCTGCTGAGATTCCCAGTATTTCACCTGATGTCCTTATCATTGTGAGTATGAAAAAAAAAACAATAATAATTATTTATAGACGTGATCAATGCTTAATCCCTATTAATAAATCATTATTATTAATAGAGATTAATAGAGAGTACAGCCATGTTTCAAGAGTCAAGTCAGTTAAGTCATCATCACCAAATAAAATCGGCTTGATCTGCTCTAAACATGATTCTGGGGGAAATTCTCAACTTTATTTTCTATGTGTACTGATTGGTGAAGAGGTACTTGGAAAACCGCCTTAATTGTCTGATGATAATCTGCGTTGTTGATAATTTGACCTGCAAAATGAGTCTCTTCCTGAGCTTAGGGTGTTGTATATTTTTGGGTGCAAAATGTACTGACTTTTTAATATTATTGAAATACTTAGGAGTCAACTTATGGTACTCATATTCATGAGAAACGAGAAGACAGAGAAAACAGATTTACAAGTAAGCTCAAGTTTCACCAAATATTTGTGTTTGGATAGTGAACAAATGAAGATTGTGCACTGTACAGTGCTAAGGTGTTGTATTAGAATAGTGACATTTTTTTGTTGAACACACTGAAACTTACAACACCTAAATATCCTAATGTATCATGTTGTCTAGTGAAATAAATAAAGGAATAGAAATGACGACTCACGAGGATCAAGACAAAACAAATGGTTATAAATTAAGATAATAAATCATGCTCTCATTATCCCATCCATATAGCACTGTAAGTTAAGATGTTAATGTAGGACGTCCCAGAACTGATAGGGTTATGCTTGCAAATTATACATGTACTGCTGTCCAGCACCAAACAAGTGCAGTGTATGTGTTATTGAATTTTTGGACATTTTTTGTGATAGTAACTAAAGAAAGGTAGTTTAATGTTTTGGGTTTTTACACAATGCTAATTAAGATTCATTGGGTGAACATATTCCTATCTAGAGCTGAGAAAGTCTGTGAGATAGCTCAGGGTATACCACTTAACTCACAAGTAATTATTTTTTCTGTTTAGGTACTGTTCACGACATTGTTAATCGTGGTGGACGATGTCTAATTCCTGTATTTGCTCTTGGTAGAGCTCAAGAACTACTTCTTATTCTGGGTAGGCAAAATACATTATTTAACTCCTAAATCATTTGATTTTTTTTAAAAGTAAACCAAGTCATCACATACAGGCTTGGTCACTCTTAGCTTACTTGCCAACCAGAAATGTAAATATTGTAATGATATTAATAACTATTAATAATTTATTATTAATATACATGTGATAATGCAGTTGCTTGTGGGTTAAGCTATTTTCAGCTGTACTACACATTTTCTCAAATAACACTTCAATAATTATGATAATATCTAAGTGATTGGTAAAAAAGAGAATTGAGCTTAAAGCACGGTTTTAACAACTTAGGTAATTCTTACCTAAATTAGCCAGCGTAGCAAGCGTTTCCATCATTCATGTTTTTTTTTCGCTCTTGTCCCAGCTTTCTAGACGAACCTTGCGAGGAAACGCTTGCTACGCAGGCTATACCTAAATGCGAGCAATTCTGTCAAACATGAAGTCATGTGAGCATTGGTCTCCCTGCAACTTTTCTTACAGCCTTGCAATGACCATACCGAATACTCTATCTATTTGTATAAGAACTAATCAACCCACCTTGTTCTGTTCAGATGAATACTGGCAGAATCACCCAGAGCTACATGATGTTCCAATCTACTATGCTTCACAACTGGCAAAGAAATGCATGTCAGGTACTTGTGTCATTCTGTAACTGTTTCTTCTAAAGTAAAGGGACTGGAGTGTTTGGTTTCATAAAAGTTGTCTATAATCCATTCAATTTGTTCTTCCTTTATACATTAGATCATTATACAATAATGTTTTTAGTATCCTTGCCATTGAATGAATGTGAGGTTGAGGTTGAGGTTGACCTTGTTTTGATACAAACTTCTCTCCTTATGGAAGTTATACTTAAAAATACTAGGTAGCGTAAGAACAGCACGATTTCCTTAGGCTTAAATATTTTTTTTTTTCTTGAGCGTGTACCCCAGCCTCGTTTCCATCTACAACTGTAACATGGGCTACTTTCCTACCGTCTGAGTTTTCCAACCAACAAGTGTAAAATTATGCAAGTTAAAGATTATTTTATTTTTCTAGTTGCACTTGCTTGCAGTTCCTTTTATTTTTATTTAATAGAATAGCACATGTAATCCTGATAATTGAATCCAGCTTTTTTTACTCCAAAGGTACTCTTGCAATTCAAATCAGAAGTCAGTGTTCTTGTTAAGAGTTTGCATAATTCATTATGTAGATGTGAGGTACCCTAAACAAGGCATATTAACTTCTTCCACTATATTTCAATTTTTCAGTGTTCCAGACTTATGTGAATGCCATGAATGACAAGATAAAGAAACAGGTATTGTGCACAGTACAGTAACAAAATCATTATCACCCGTCCGCCATGTCCATGTGGGACCCGTCTTTAGTTTTCTTAGGAGAGAGAGTGGGTACCAATTCGAAGGAGATGTTTCTTTGAACGATGGTGCTAAGTTAGTCTTTCATGATTCTAAATTTGGTTGCCTTTCCGTTTTCGTTCCTTATTTGTGGATTTGCAGCAATTAACTCGGACACTCTGCTAATTTGGAGTCACTGGACACTTGTTTAAAATATGTACTCTTCTGTTCCTGTATTAGTTTCATGGTCTGTTCCTTTCAATTTTATTCCTCCCCTGCTGACTAAAGTTGTTGTTGACCTTACTTCAATCAGAACACAAATTGTGGCATTTAAACTAAGTTGTTTTTTTTTTTTTCAATATTTCAACATTAGCAACAAAAAATACTGCTCTACGCGCAAGTAGGCTAATCTAGGCGGGTAGAGAAAATGAAATACGTTGTAATACACTGAAATAGTGTTACTAAAGTTGTTGTCGTTGTTGTTGATGTTACTTCCATCAGAACACAAATTGTAACGTGAAAATTTAGTTTATTTCATGACGAAAATCTACAAACTGCTCTACCCCAACCCGCAAATAGGCTAATCTATGCTGGTAGAAAAAAATCAGATACGCTATAACACACTGAAGGTACAAAAGAAAAAGACAGCAGTAAAACCTCCAATATATGTTTGTAGTAAAAATGTATAATTCGCCTTGAGCATATCCGTTATTATTACAAGATTCAGAAATCATGCTATACTCCCTGTTCAATTTTTGTATCGCTATATTCTGTCACTGTGGTCAGAGGCCGCGTATAATTGATGCATTCTCGATTGCTTGTAGTACGTTGTGCCTTTATCGCGAATTATCCCCGCTAGAAAGTACAACAAATATTATTTTCATAGTCACGAGTTCCCACTCGTTTTGAAAATTAGTGGTCCTTAGAACTTCCAGTCCCAAGGACTTAAGGGTCCTTTTTGCTTTTAAATGGTCCCGGAACTCTCTTTGTGTGGATGTGATTAAAAGAGTGGGAAGGGGAGAGGGGATGACTTTGGAAACATTGTTCTGTATCTTTCTTGCATTAAAATAGAATAAAACTGGCAACTTCTCCTTAACTGAACTTGTGCTGAATTTCATCTTACATGGGGCCAAAGGTTGCAAAGATGTACAAGTAGTAACCAGTCCTTGTGCGTCCCTGGGACTCTGGGGCTTAAAGAAGCGTGCGTCCCTTTCGATTTTTTTTTTTGTAACATACGTACAAGTGTGTGTTAATGGGAACCCTGTATTTGCTGTTTCTAGATTGCCATTTCCAATCCTTTCGTGTTCAAACATATATCAAACCTAAAGGTAAGCAATTCCACTTGTTTTTTGTCGTCATGTGCCTCCCGTTTGCTGTTCGGTGTCGTCGATAATCGTCTGGTCTTTCTGAGCTCAGCTGTAGTTTTAACCTTTGTTCTCTGTTTAATTGAGAACTTCAGTTTATTATATAAACACCAATGAAATACCAGGTGAGCTTTCGCGCGAAAACTTGATATCTTCACATGTGAAAATAACATTTTATCTTCACATGTGAAAATATCACCGTTGCTGTGGCTACATAATAAATCGCGCCTTTCACACCAAAAAACTATTAAAGTGAAATGGTTTGATAGTTCATTGGTGTTTATATAATAAATATCAAGTCTTTCTTAATTGAGAACTTTAGCCTGCATTCAATTGTTAAGTCAAGTAGATTTTTTATGGTTGTATTTCAGTCTTCTTCAATTTTACTGTTTATCAAGATTTTGATTTTTGGTCTTTAGGGAATTGACCAGTTTGATGATATTGGACCGTCTGTGGTAATGGCAAGTCCAGGGATGATGCAGGTCTCATTTTGAAATTGATGCTTTGAATAGGCCCTCATATTTGTAGACTACAGTACTCATACCTCTAATTTATTTTCTTTCTTTCTTTTTTTTGGGGGGGGGGAGGGGTTGGGGGAGAAGGGGATGTAAGTAAATGACCATCTTCTGTAGAACTGTTTGTGTAAAAGAAGTGTTTTCTCACGGTGCCAAGAAAGTCGTTGAAATCTTTGTTTTTAATCCCGAATCCTTAAACAAAAGTGACCTTGCTTGAATCTGTGAAGGGCGTGGTAATTTTTGCTACAGGTTATGGCCACAAAATCAGTCATTTTCATAAAACTGGTCTTAATGAAAAAACGAAATCAAATACCAAAATGGAAGCTTTGAAATCTTTTTACGTAAAATGATATTTTTTGTTTTATTATTTCTTTTTTAATTAAAGTCACCATCGTTAAACCAAACGCACGTAATGTTTTAATAGGATTGGACTGGAATGTAACAAATTGACCGTCATTATCAGTCCATCGTACGTCAAAATGTAAGCATCACACTTGGCTGCAAAACAGCCCTTATTTTTCGCGTAGGTTAGGAACGCGCACGCGAGGTTGCGCGCGAGTCGGGTCAAACGAAAGGTCTGGAGTGAGGTAAAAACGGACAGTGAGGGCTCTTGCGCCTTGAAAAGCTGATTTTGATAAATAATCGACTGTTTTTCAATCAAGGATCAATCCGACGGAGGAAGATCAAGCAAGGCTTTAGAGATAAAGGCCTGACGCCCATCTCTTAACGGGGACGAGGGAATAGAGCTACCGAACATTAATTATGCACCGCCGTAATCACGTTAAATGACCGTCCTACGGGCATGTCAATGCTTTTTAATTACTCACAATCGTCCCGTCTTATGAAGCTGAATAATTCAGTCGAAATGTTTCGGTTAGATTTATTACGTTCCTGGCAGATCCTTTCGAATTACCGTAAAATTCCGAAAATAAGCCCCTCCATGTATAAGCCCCTCCAAATATAAGCCCCCCAAACTCGTAACGCAAAAAACCTTCCGTTAAATCGCCCCTCCGAATATAAGCCCCACCCCCAGGGGGGGGGGGGGGGGGGGGGCGGGCTTGTACTTGGAAATTGCCCTCAAATACAAAGCAAAACAAAACAAAAACGGTAAATTTCCTTCCAACTGTAAGGCTAGCCCAGTCGATTTTGAAACGCAAATTTCCCTCCGTAGATAAGCCCCTTCAAAAATAAGCCCCTCAAAAAGGGCCTTTAAAAAATATAAGCCCCGGGACTTATTTTCGGAATTTTACGGTATGTATCAGAAACATGGGGTAAACATGTCCGCTTCTTTTTAATTTTCTTTATTATTTGATCTATTTGTCGTAGAGCGGTTTGTCACGCGAGCTGTTTGAGCAGTGGTGTACTGATCGTAGAAATGGTGTAATCATCGCCGGCTATTGTGTGGAGGGAACACTGGCGAAGGTACAGGCAATTTCTCGATTTCAATTACATGAATTGTTTTAAATGTTGAGCCGAAGGGGCAAAATAATTATGAACACGTAAACCATTGCTCTGATCTCTTGCCCTGTAGACATAAGTTTTCAGACAGAAAAATTGAAATTTTTTTTACTCAAATTGAAATTTGAGTTTTGAGGAAATGTGAAGGTATAGGAGTTTAGAATTGAATGTTGTGGTTTAGCATTCTTTGTGTGCATGTGAGGGTATTGCTTTTGTTGTTGTTGTTGTTTTATTTCCTTTTTTCTTTGTGTTTATCATATTTTTTCTATACCATGTAATTTCTATTTTTCGTAGCTCCTTGTGTGACTCTAAAGATGATGGGACAGCCCGCTTACTTTTGAAAGTCAAAGCACTTTCTTCTCCACCTTTCTCTCCTTCTTTCTCCCCTTATTTTATCCTAACGATAAAAATTTGCGATTGTACACCGCAAAAACTAGCTTCGTAAATGCAAACCTATGGATTTTTTAACTTCCCTCCATTCCTTAAAGAATTCACAGTAATTACTTTCTTGATCGTTTTGTACTTGTTTGTGTTCCAAGACATTGATGTCTGAACCTGAAGAGATTGCTACCATGACAGGACAGAAGATTCCACGAAAGTGCTCCATCGGTAAATAATATTGCTTTGAAATAACATATCTGTCAAACACGAGTAAGAGTTTTCAGTAAGATATCTAATGGCCAAGGCGTGAATTGAATGAACAAGGCCCAGCGGAATCCTTGTCAGTGGACATGAATCAATGCGCAGTGACTCCTTCATCCGAATGTTTCGCTCCGACAAAAGTCTTACCAAGCGAAATATCAGTATTTAATTTTCTTACTGGGAAAGTACTTGTAATCTATTGCTTTTTGGAAATTAAGGTCGTTATAAATGACAGGTTCTTTCGTTATGAGCAAACAGGGAAACAACAACCAAACACTAAGTTAACCAACTGCCTCGCTTAAGTGGAAGGTGGGTGCCTGGGATACCCAGGGGCTTCCACTGTGGCCAGCCAGCCCCTAGATAGAAAAACTGCCCCCATGGCTGGCAAATCCCCGCAACCCAGCCATGAGCCCCCATTCCAGGCACCCGTCACACTGATCAAACAGTGGAAGGAAGAAAAATAGGGATGGGAGGGGGGGGAAGACGCTAAATGAACCGCTCCACAGACCACTGCACAAACGCTCGATGAACAACTCGCAGATCCTAGCCATGTACAAAGCTACCACACACCATGTGAGCCTGCACTTATGGGATTGACCGCTGGATGCCCGCTACGCTCGTGGGCCGCTTGACCGCTAAGCTTGTGGACCGCTAGACCGCTTAACTTGTGGACCGCTCAACTGCTAAGCTTGTGAACCGCTTGACCGCTATGCTTGTGAATTGCTTGACCGCTACGCTTGTGAACCGCTCGACCGCTAAGCTCGTGGTGGTTAACTTAGTTAAATTACATTTAACCAAATTTAACCAACTGCCTCGCTTAAGTGGAAGGTGGGTGCCTGGGATACCCAGGGGCTTCCACTGTGGCCAGCCAGCCCCTAGATAGAAAAACTGCCCCCATGGCTGGCAAATCCCCGCAACCCAGCCATGAGCCCCCATTCCAAGCCGAAGGGACTCTCCGAGCTGATGCAGCCAGATCGGAGAGGGAAAGAGGGGCTCAGGGCTGGGGGAAGCCCTGGCCCCGAACTACCCAAGTCCCGAGGCACCCTACAAGGACAACTAGGAAAAGAGAAAGATACGCAAGAAAATACCTGTCAAGTGAGAAGGCTTGCTACCCCCACGATAGTACTGACGGGAGTGTGAATATAGATCTGATACGCATCGCTGGACCATCTGCCAAGTGTCTTGATGAGGTGATCTGGTAAGCCACGAGAGGCTGCTGAAGTAGCAGCGCCAATGCGGAAGCTATGACCGGTGTAGCAACCAGTGACCCCAGCAGCGGAGAAGATAGACTGAATACTGGATGTCAGCCATTGGCGATGTAGAGGGGTGCCATCAGAGAGAAGGAAGAGTGGGCCAGGAGTTGAGCCACGGACGTGTAGATACTGGGTAAGGGCGCGCACAGGGCAGAGATCACGTTTACCAGCACCAATGTAAATATGGCAACCTTGGCGAAAGGGGTCCGTCTTAGAGCACTTAATATGAATCCTGAAGCTGCTAGGATTGACTAGGGAATCTGCTTGGACATCACTGACAGCAAGGTGGATGTCAGGATTGAAGGGAGAGTTGACAGTAAACTCACCAGCACGTAAGAAACCAAAAAACCCGAGACAGCAGGCAGCCCAAAGCATTGTATGGTTGTAGTCAGAGAAGTTCAAGGACTGGAAGATAATGTGCATCAGCTCGATTGTGATGGGTTGGCGCTGACGCTTATTTGAGCCTTGGTGACGTTTGATGCCCCGCAACACCCGCTGTAACCGAAGGCAACCAACCAGCGGAGAAGGATGACCCTCCTCAATGTGAAGGGACCGAATTGCTGAAAGGTAAACCTTTATGGATGAATGGTGAAGAGTATCAGCAAGATGACAGCAGAAACGGATGAGCACGTCTTCACTGGCTGGAAGAGCTGATCCCGAAGGAGATAGGCTATTGTCCTGAGCACAGAAATCCAAGAAGCGGCGTTGGGCAGAAGCATAGACTTTCCTAGTGGAGGGGGCAAGACCCTGAGTCAAATAGAAGTGGTATTTATCTGACAGCGAAGATCCAAGTCCGAGAGGAGCTGCTGCGGAATCTGGGTTGGAATGGAGTCTGCAAGAGGAGCTAGCCGGCGAAAACGCTGAAACTGAAAGCGAGACAGGGAGTCAGCAATGGGGTTAGACTTCCCTCTAACTGGGGAGGCGGTGAAGGAGAAGGAGTGACGAGCTGCCAACAGGGACAGATAGCGAACCAAGGACATGATGGTAGGGGCTCTTGAAGTGCCAGACCGCAAAATGTCCACCACTGAGCGGTTATCTGATAGGAAGTTGACCCGTTTGGAGGCCCACTGGGGGCCCCAGAGGTAAGCTGCCACGACGATAGGGAAAAGTTCCTTGTACTCGATAGACTGAGAGACCTGTGATGGGAGCCATGCACCTGAAAACCAGTGACCCTGGAAGACTGCTCCATAACCAAGAGCCCCAGAGGCATCTGAAGAAACCTCGAAGTCAGGAATTGGAGCCCACTGGGGGTACTGAAGAAAGCTGCAACCATTCCAAGACTGGAAAAACTCTTGCCACCAGGCTAGGTCAAGAAAGAACTCTTGATTGAGACGAATCGGGTGGTCATCGCGTCGAAAGGCACATAGTAGGTTAATCATTCGGCGCAAGAATGAGCGACCTTGGGGTACGACTTTGCAGGCATGCTGAAGGTGACCTATTAGGGACTCCAGATCCTTGCGTTTACACCAACGCTTTTGTGACCAATCTTCCAACAAGGCAGTTATCCTATCAAATTTGTCCTGAGGAAGGCGTGCCAGCAGATTAAGAGAGTCCAGTTCAATGCCCAGGATGGTTAGGCACGTCGACGGCCCTTCTAGTTTGTCTGGATGAAGGGGGATGCCAAGCTTAGAAAAACAGTCAATTGACCTGTCCAGATTATGTTGACAAACAGAGGAGCCGGGAGGGCCAAGAGTGTGGAAGTCATCAAGGTAATGCATCAGGAAGGTGACATCGTAGTTTTGCTTGGCCACCCACTCCACTAAGTCTGCTATACATGTGAAGATATATGGAGCTGACCTGACACCAAAAGGCAGGACCATATCAACATAAAAGGCACCACGCCATTTCATACCCAGCAACTGGCGATCTTCTGTATGGACTGGCACAATACGGTATGCATTTTGCACGTCAAATTTCGCCATGAGGGAACCCCGCCCCAGCCGCATTATGCCTGCAATAATGTCATCTACCTTCATGTACTGCAGAGAATAATCCTCGCCCGCAATTCCGTCGTTGACACTGTGCCCCGCAGGGCTAGACAGGTCCAGGATAAGACGCCATTTGCCAGGTTGGTGGCGTTTGGGGATGACGCCGAAACGACTCACGTGGAGGACAGGGAGGGGAGGCTGGGAGAAGGGGCCTGCCACCCTGCCTGACTGAACTTCCGACTGCAAGTAATTGTCAATGACCTGAGGGTTCAGGAGTGCTGAAGCCATATTCCCTGTTGCCGACTTCAGGGAAGTACTGTAATTGAAACCTAGGTGAAAACCATCGCGAAGGCCTTGGACCACATATGCAACTTTGTCTGGGTTAGGATGATGACAGAGTTCATGCTGGAATCTATCCACATTGATGGGAGTAAGCTGAGAAACTGGTCTTAAAGGACAAACAGCTGGAGAACACAACGAAGAACTGGAACTTGGCAGACCCTGCTGCTGAGAAGGTAACACAAAAGGAGAACGCAACTCTAACGCTGAAAAATTACCATGAGAACCAACGTGAACAGGAACAAAACTATTTACAGTTGAATTGGCTAGAGGTTGCCTAGCGACGGCGGAGACCCCCCTTTGACTGAGAAGGGGAGCGGGACCGTTCTCTCCGCGCGGACCGGTGAGGGCAGTGGATGCGGGGGTGGTCCCCGTGGCACGATTCACAGGAGTGACGAAACCGACAGCGACCAAAGGGCCAGCGACAGCGCCCGTCGTTCCAGGAGTGGCAATACTGGCTAGACCGGGGATTGCCTGAAGACCCAAGAGGCTCTGATAGTGACGAGGCAGAGGAAGTTGAGGAGCCTGAAGCAGTTGAGGTGGTCACTGGAGATCTGGTGTGAAAGTTGTAGAGGTCTGGGTGCATGCGAGACCAGTCGGTTGAACCTGAGGCTGCGGCTTCTTTTCGGAAGGCGATGTCGTAGTGGAGCCACGATTTGTCAGAAAAGCGCCTTGCTGTCTGGATGATGAGTAACTTGTACTGATTTAAATCTTTCCAGCGAGAGGGGAAGGTGTGGCAAAGAATCATAGAAAAGATTGTGAAGGCTTCAATCCAGGTGATGATGTCTGCTATTTCAATGACCCGTTTCTTCGACCCTGATACCACCAGTTTTCCCTCCAAAAACGCTTGGGGTTCGATTTCTTGAGCTCTGATGTTGTCCGGAAGGAGGTCAGCCAAGTCTACAAAAAGCCCTGCGGTAATTTTAGAAACAAGCTTAAAGGGGACTGGAGCATAGCCAGGGCCCATCACAAAAGCTTTATTGAGGTTTGGAAGCGTAGAGGACTCGGTTCCGGTCGCGCCACCACAAGAGCCCCCAACCACTACAGGCAAGTTGGCGGAGGACGTGGCGGGAAGAGAGGAGACTACCGAAGGACCGCCAGATGAGCTGTACGTTGAAATAAATGAGGGCACAACAAGCGTACCTGAAGACTGGGAGGTAGAGCCAGGGGTACTTGAGCTAGAGGATGCCGGAGACTGCGTAGAAGTCGAAGTCGAGGAGAGAGGAACAGACGCCGCGGCCGTGTTCGAGTTCCCGCCACTGGAATCTCGAAGGGAAGATAGCAGCGGAGGGAGCGATTCCGCGAGAGCTCTTGAAATTGCCTGG
Source organism: Porites cylindrica (assembly GCA_964035525.1). NCBI lineage: Eukaryota > Metazoa > Cnidaria > Anthozoa > Scleractinia > Poritidae > Porites > Porites cylindrica. The sequence goes on along the minus strand of OZ037776.1, from coordinate 49,500,773 downwards.
GCTAGCGCGTTGGTGTCCGGCAGGGAAACAGGTTGACTTGGCGGAGAAGCCGAGGTGTTAACTGTAGGAGCTGGGGTAGAACCGCTAGAAGAAGGCGAAGACGCGGTAACCGGGGAAGACATCGTTGACAGGCTGTTGTTCGTGGTACGCATCCTGAACGAACGTGACGACCCGCACGCTTTGAAAAATAAATGAAAGAAAAAAGGATACAAGAAAAGGCACACTGTAAGACTGACGCTCCAAAGATCGCTAAAAAAGGCGAAAGACGCTAAATGAACCGCTCCACAGACCACTGCACAAACGCTCGATGAACAACTCGCAGATCCTAGCCATGTACAAAGCTACCACACACCATGTGAGCCTGCACTTATGGGATTGACCGCTGGATGCCCGCTACGCTCGTGGGCCGCTTGACCGCTAAGCTTGTGGACCGCTAGACCGCTTAACTTGTGGACCGCTCAACTGCTAAGCTTGTGAACCGCTTGACCGCTATGCTTGTGAATTGCTTGACCGCTACGCTTGTGAACCGCTCGACCGCTAAGCTCGTGGTGGTTAACTTAGTTAAATTACATTTAACCAAATCAAAAAGAGATGAAATGTAATCGCTGGACATTACGTGCCGATAAAGCAGATATATTGCGTTGATTACAGCGCAACGAACTCAACAGGAGCCACCCAACATTAATCGGCCTATCACAGGTCATGTTCACCACAAATGAGTCGGACTTAGTTAGCTCGTTAGCGTATATAGAAAAGGACATTTCTTTAAAGCGGGCCCGGCTAGGTTCGTTGCTCTAAGCGAAATGTTTTAAAGATGTTTGTGTCTGTTTTTTGACACAGGGTATCTTGCATGTGTACAGTTAACTTGTAATTATTATTATTACTTTTTGTTTCAGCCTAGCAGAAAATGCATGTGTACCACCATATTCACTGATGTTTTTGCTTACTTCGTTTTTTGCAGACTACATTTCATTTTCAGCTCACACTGATTTTGAACAGACCAGTGAATTTATTCGAATTCTTAAGCCTCCTCACATTGTAAGTGCTAAGGGTAGTATTTAAAATAGATATTAACGATAAATCTCTGACTTCCCAAAGACGGTCGCAAAAGCATTGCTTTTCAGCAATCTGTGCGCGTGAAGAGAACACAAACATGTTGATTTTTCCTTCTTTTCTTCTTGCTTGGGAGTGGCTGTATTTAATTTCTACCCTTCATAATACTAAACTAAAAGCATATTTTTTATTGCTTTATATTGCTTTAGGTACTTGTACACGGTGAGCAAAATGAGATGGGCCGACTCAAGGCTGCTCTTATCCGAGAATACGAGGACAACCCGGTAAAATCTTTATGACACTTAATTTAATATCCGACCCGAACGCTTTGTCTACTCTTGTTTCTAATTGGCTGATTCACATGAACTGGGCTGTCTCAATTTCCCGATTATCCCAATATTACACGAAGCGAGCCAGCCCAGAGCCGCCATATTTACAGAGAGGGATTAAAGCAGTTTACATGAGTAGTGTGTAGCCCGCTGTCCCGTTGTTATGTCCCGTTTCTCGCCTGTTCCAGGCGTTCAGATAGTGAGCGCGGGAGAAAAATGTAACTGGGATCCCGGTATCTCAATACTAGGATCCCTAGTAGCTTGCGGAAACGGCTGTTTTCGCAGGCTCGATCCCTAGCCGAACCGGGATGGCTGGGTTGTCATGTAGTCACTACGCTGATTTTTGTTGCGTTTAACTGATGTGGCGAGATCTTAGCAAATCAAGCCAGCTCTAGAAACTGGTCAAACGCGGTGCATGTAATCAGGCCCTCAAACTTAAAACTACTTCGACGAAAACAGACATGAAACTAATTCTTTCCTTTTATTTTGTCTGTAGGACGCGAGTGTAGTGGTTCATAACCCCCCTAACACTCAAAGTGTGGAGCTTTATTTCAGGGGGGAGAAGATGGCAAAGGTAATATGCAAGACACGCATTGTCTCGCAAACTTCTAAAAAAAGATAACACTTTATTGCGCTAATTGAAGACATCATTTATTCATAAATATGACTGGACCTGCGTCCAGCGTTGGTTGGCGCTGATATGGTTCCCAGGCACAGTAAGTATGACTTGTTGACCAAGCGTGAGGTCAAGATAGCCATCTTGACGGGACAAGCTTGGTCAATAAAGGATTTATTATATGTGCAAAAAGGGAACTTTTTCTTGCAAGACCGACGCGGGAAATCCCGAGCGGGCAAGATAGGCCCATCTCGTCCGCTCGGGTAACCAATCAAAATGCAGGATTCGTTTCACCTTGCCCGCTCACGGATTGAGCCATGTAGAAACCTGACTTAAAGTTTACTTCTTGTAGGTTTTTGTTTGAATTCTCGGTAACCTTTCCTAAACTAGACACTCCGTGCTGAAGCAGGACTAAGTAACCGTGCTTACCCATCAAAACCGTCTGAACACGCCTTTTGTCGCACGAGAAAGGCTGGTGATGAAATGTTAATGACGCGCTGCAAATTTGTTACTAGTTATCTAGTTTTGTAGCTAGGGTCAGTACTTTTTTGCTTTTCTTTTCAGGTGATGGGAAGTTTAGCGGCGGAAAAGCCTGAACATGGAAAACCTTTGTCTGGGATTCTTATCAAGCGTGGCTTTAACTATCATTTGATTGGGCCAGATGATTTACAAAGTAAGTCAGTAAATGAGATTGTTTATGACAAAGTGGTGCGTTTAACCACGAGTGCTGCAGAAAAAAATATCATGTAAAATGCCGGAATTTTTTCTCAGAAAATACTGACAAACAAATCATATGACATGCCTATCATGTCGTTGTAGGTTTGTCATATTGTATGTGAAGGACACTACGAACTCGATTACGAACTCGATTAGCCTGGTTCAGGTGTTAAAACGTGGGGACAGCGCAAAAAGAAGGGAGTAGAAAAAACAACGAAGGGGTGGAGTGGGTAGCCTGAATTTCATCCGATTACTTCGAGTCGTTATTACGGGTAGGGAGAAAAGATAAAGGAGCATGGTTCCTTGCTCTCGCCTTCTCCCACCCCTCCCCCTTTTATTTTCTCTTAAAGTTTCCATTTCGCGCCGTACTCCACTGTCTCAACGCCTGCAACAGCTACGCCTTGGTTAGCGCTACTGTTTGCCGGTTAATATGATTTGTATAGAAATGTTCTTATAGTACCACCTTAAAGTACTGCTTTAGAGGTTTTTTTGAAAATCACAACGCAGGATTTCCTCCACAGCCTCAAAATTTAGAGAGAAGAAAAAAGAAATGGCGATGTCAACAATCACATTGCTAAACGCATTTTCTGATGAAACATCAAATCGACTGGGACTCTGCGACATGTATTACTTATTTTACAGACTACTATCAACGACTCACTGTACAAAGCTGGTTTACTAACTTAGAACAAACGTCACTGAATTGTAGTCAACAGTTACCTGCACCGTACAAACGACTTATTGACGGACTTAGCAAAACTAACTACGAGAGAATGACTGAACAACCGACAATTTGACTAACAATAAACGACTGTTTAACTCTGACAGTAGACGGATCGAAACGCACTAATGACATTACAAGTCTTCATAGCCAAGAACATCATGGCTTAACTGACAGACGACCAATAACATCGCGACTTAATTGACCAATCTGGTCAATAACCAGAGTTTAATACCATCAACTGACTTAATGCAACTCATTTTGACGCTGAAGATAACTACCGCACGGATTGTCGAAACGTCAGTCACGGTCAACAACAGTCCTATTCAGTACCACGTTCACCCGGACGATCATATGCAACCTACTTATGAAATGACTCCTGTGTTCAAACCTTTCACACTTCTAGCACTGTTACTGGGGACAGGGAAGAATTAGAGAGTTTACTCTTCACGTAAACTGCAAACGTCAGAGAGAATTCCTCAAAATAGAAAATGAGCAGATAAAAACGTTTCAAAATAATTCTTACGGATAAAAAAAATTGCGTGAAACTACTAATTTATGTGTAGAAATAATGAACAGTAAACGACAAGTAAAGGGGAAACTTGGTCACGTGGTACAAATTCGCGTTTGCCTTTTAATGTCAACGTGAAGCTTAACCTCTCTTTTATTGGCCAATAGCTGACAGGCGCGTTCCCAGGAGTCTTTGCAATAGTTAACTCGGGTTTCGTTCTCCTTTCTAAAGTGGCGAATGATGCGTGTAACAACGAATAGTGTTTACAACCGCGTTTGTTACGTCTCTAACATTTGTTTTCATCTGGCTCACCCTTCGTAGCTGATAAAACGCGTCACTATCAATATCTAAATAAAACCGAACGGCCTGGACGGAGGTTGCATTCACACCCGTTACTACCTCTATTAAAAGAAACCTCTCTACAAGTTGTTAACGTTTCTAATTTTTTTTTCCTCAGATTACACTGAACTTTCAACAAGTGTACTTACTCAGGTATTTTGAATTAAATGCTAAAGAATGCTACGGGAATTTTCCGATTTTTCCGATGCTATTTTTGTTTGTTGATCTTTTTGTAGTCTATTTATTTAGAGATATTTAGACCAATATAGTTGTTAAAACAAAGTTAATCAAAACACGTTTACACGTAAAAGATGCAAATTACCCGCAGCGGCGGATCCAAGGGAAGGGTCCTGGGGTCTTACCCACTTTCCCCCATCCCCTCCCCCCACCCCCTTCCCCCCGCCTAAAAAAATCCTCCCATCCGACTGAGACCTTTTTTTTTAGTAATTTTATGACTTAAGAGTTGTAATACTGAAATGATTACTAATGAGGAACGGTACATGAGGATCCACGGAGTTGACGATTATAGGAAAGTGACTTGTAATTCGCCATTTGCACATCTCCTATAATACACCTTGTTTGCCCTCCAAATTTTGCATAAGCATTGCCTTCATCTTCTCTTGGGGAGACTGTAATACCCTGGAGAAATGAAAAATGAAGGTTATGCAAAATTTGGGGGGGCAAACTAGGTGTATTACTGGAGATGTGCAAATGGCGAATAGCAAGCAAAGCTGACAGATATCTGTAGACCCCTCACAAAAAAATCTGAATATACGTTTAGAACTGAAACCTCAAAGAACTCGTGTGAAGATAGCTTGTGTACTATTGGCCTTGGCATCATTGGCCTGTGTATGTAGACTGGGTTAGTGTTGTCTCGCATTGCACCGTGGGAGTCTTTTGTGGTGCTAGCTAGAACTTCATCATTGGCCATTACGAGTAATATCATTAAATTTGTCCCCCAAAACAGTCCCTTTTTGTAGTGGAACACAATACCTTAAAGGCGACTTCCAAATGAACAAAACGCAGTACAACAGATGAAATCGATGAGTATAACTGCATGCTACTTCGAATACTATGGAAATCTTTGATGTTTCCTTTCGTAGCCAATAAGCCAATATTTTAATCGAGAGCACCACAAGAGCATAAGCAACACCATAGTTTCCCATAACTTATCCACTGAATAGAAACAGGCCGTTTCCGAGTTCAAAAGACTTTCACTTCTAGAGCGAGGCAAAGTGCAAAACCTTTCTTGTGAAAAAGTATCCACACTCTATAGTTGGTTTATTTGTTTAATTTGTTTTGTTTTGTTTTCTGCAGAAGCAGACAGTGGCTTTTCATGGCGCTTTCTCTCTGCTTCTTCAATGCTTGGAGAACTTAGCTGGCGAAGTGGAGCAGCTCACGCTTCAAGGAGGAAAACTAGCGCTGAAAGTTTTTAAGGCCATCACTATAATCCAAGAGAAAAGGAGCGTTACTGTGGAGGTATTTACTGTGCTGTGGTATAATATTACCCTGGGGAGAGGGGTACTCCCTATGATGGCCTATACGGGGAGGTTCTGCCCGAAAGGTGTACCATTTTTAGGCTTCAGGTATATGAAAGGGTAGGAGTTTCGCGCGTTGGGGTATATGAAGGGTAAGGGAAATCTACCATTTATAAAGTATTTAAAGGGCATTTAATTAAAATATTTCGAACAGATGCACCTTATGGCTGTGTCAAAATTTATTTAACGCTACATATAATGAAAAGAAGCCTTATTTTTTGTAGGTATGAGAAAGGGGCACTATTTTTCAATCGAAGGTTTACAAAAGGGGTACCTTTTTTGTCAAAAGAGGTATTAAAAAGGGAACTGGTATAAGCCTCGGGGAGGGGGGGAGCCTCCCGTACAAAACGTTGTTGAGAACCCCCTCCTCCCGGACTATTACTGTCATTCGTTTGTTTTTGCTTACGATTAACACGGGGTATTGCACAAAAAGAGCACGACATCACAGGAGAAACATTTGCGTCTTGTTTTTACTTCTTGTGCGTAGGTTTAGTAACTGAAAAGGAACGTGGAATTCGAAAAATTTATTTGAAGAACATTACTTGACGTTTCGACGAATTAATGTCAAGATTGTCAAATGCGAAGAAGTTTAACACAGGTTGCGGATGAAATGTATATGACCGGAAAGAAAGGATCGAGACTAAATACTCAAGCGCAAGCGAATTCCACTGCATACGCGCGAAACTTCATATGTTTCCATCTTTTCTGTTTCCACACTGTGTCCGCAACTTGTGTTTGTTATGAGTCGTCTAAACCTCGTATAACGTTTTTTTCGTTCATTTTCTTTTCAAATATTCCAAGAAGAGCTGGGAAAACATGACTTTGCGTATCAAAATTAAGTTGTGTTTTCAAGACGCCACTGTTGCTATCGTAAACTGTGTTGATTTTAATGTCACTGTTTTCATTTTAGTGGGTGGCTAATCCCGTAAATGACATGTACGCTGATGCTGTTCTAGCAGTGATTTTACAAGTTGAATCCAATCCTACTGCAGCTCAAGGTGATTACTTTACTTCAATAAAACCTCGCCTGATTAAGTTTTTAAGCAAAATATCGCATTTGCCCCAGCGTTTATTTTGTACACGTTTAAGACGTGTGATGTATGTTGCATGCTGTAGTGGAACACACGTAAGGATCATTTGATTAAAAAATAGGACCTTTTAAATCCCTTGATTGCTTTATATGCTCTGCGGTGCTAAAACCTCGAAGCCACTGACAACGTATTTGTGAACTGTTTCCTTACAACAGAGAAAAGTGTTCGGTGCAACTACATCTTATACCGTTATCTACCTCCTTGTTTGTCGTTATTTGGGACTTTAAGATCCAACGACGCGGACGACAACGAGAACGTCAAAAAAACAATTGGTTTAATTAACAAAACAACAACTTCGCACGTGCATCACACTTTTTTGTACATTTCTTTCCCGTTTTTGCACGACTACGACGTTAAAATGCCTAATTTCGCGTTTTATGGAGGACGTAGACAACCAACGACGAAACTTTTATTTCTCTTTCTGAGCTTGAATTTGGTCCCTTGAAATTCAGCTTCAGGAGGGTTCGCCTACAATGGACAAAGTAAGTGGGTAGGAATAATCGCTATAAAGACTGAAATAACGCAAATTCACTTTTTCAGCGACGTTCTTGTCGCCGTCGCGTCGTTGGGTCTTAAAGTCCCTATTGTTGTTGTGGTTGTTGTTGTTGTTGTGTGTGTGTGTGTCTCGTGCCGTAAGGGCTTGGTTTTTACGAGCTAAGCAAGCACAAGCGCATGTACAATCGCAAGGATAGATGTGCTGGTTTCACTGGCCATTTAAACGGACTAGACGCCAACTTAAGGATCAAAGTTTTTCCTTCTCTTCCCTTGCACTTATGTTTATCTGTTGCGTCTGCGTTAGTAGCCGTTTTCATTTGACACAACACTTGTTGTTCTTGTGCCTGTGTTGTGTTCGCTTCGCTTGAGAAAGCAAGGTTCGGTGTTGTCACAAGTGCATTTTGGGACTGTTTCGGGAACGTTACCGCTCAATTGTATGAAGCAAAAGCAAACAAAAAGAAATATATTTGTTTTTCTTCTCTCTTTTTTTTTTCTTTTTTTTTTGTAGTTGCTCGCTCCAAGAAGTCTGACTTGAGCAAGTTTCCTGAAAAGTAAGTTTTGGAGACAAATGTGATATCCATCATGCCACAACAGTGGTACAAACAAAATTGTTATAATTATATAGCGTGCGCTTCATTGGTTACTTCGAGGTCACACGACTTGAACGTTAAAAGTCATTTCCCGTCAAAAGTTTCCGAGTAGACAGCAATGCAAAATCTATGATGTCAGAGGATGACAGTACACTGTTACCCTCGAATTTCCACTTCTTGCTAAGATTTGCCTTCATTAATTTTTACGCTTAGGAGTGTGCATATTTAATCAGTCGGTGCATGCAAAAGTGTACGAATCAAACAGTCAGCCAGATACTGGCCCGGGCGCTCTAACGACTGAGCTACGAGCTGGGCTATCGCACACTGCTAGGATTAACGAGCGAACTTATAGAGCGTTTTCACCCACGTGACCTGGGGTTATGTAATTTATCAAAGCAAAAGAAAAGTTTTCGCTTAAAGAAAGTTCAACTCCCTCACGATTTGTCTGGGACAGTAAAATAGCCGCTCTTTGCATTGTTTTTGGTCACCTTGTCCAATATGAGGGCCATGGCTTCATCTGAAAGCGCTCTATTGATCTCATCGACGATCTCTATTTACTTTTTGCCAGACTGGTGACACTTTTAAGGGGAACTTATGGTAACGAAGCAGTAACTCGAACCACAAAAGGTGACCAGATATCCGTGCGACTGGACGGACAAACAGCTGTTATCAACCTTGATACTCTGGTAAGAATCAACACTTTGCAGAATTCCCTTGTCATAGGCCAGTCTTGGTGAAGTATCTGATAAACTATTATTTTAGATTCCGATCGCTGACTTACTCGGGCAGCTGCACCTCATAAAGAGAAAATCTGGTGTGACAATAAAACCAGCAAAGATGGCGAACTTAGCTAATAGTACTGGGAATGACATCTAAGAAAATCAGGAAATAAAATAAACTATACTGCTCGAAAGATTGCCCTTCTTTTAATGATAGGAAGTAACGACGAGGTGAGGCACGTCCCCCTGCACAGGCTGTGTGAGTGACTAGGGGAGGTAGCGTAAAATTCCGAACATAAGCCCCCGAGCTTATATATCTACGGAGGGCAATTTGCGTTTCAAAATCGATTAGGCTAGCTTATGGTTGGAAGGAAATTTATCGTTTTTTCTTTGTTTTATTTTGTATTTGATGGCATTATTTTTAAGTACAAGCCCCCCCGGGGCTTATATTCGGAGGGGCCATTTAACGAAGGGTTTTTTGCATTACGAGTTTGAGGGGCTTCTATTTGGAGGGGCTTATACATGTTTGGGCTTATTTTCGGAATTTTACGGTATGTTAAGAAGAAGAAACAAGTGAAGGTAACGCAACGTCTCGCCAACCGTTTTACTGCGGATCGCTCTAGCGAAGAGAATGAAGGGCTGGCGCTTCGATCGTCAGCTTTTGCATCTCTTTACGGTGGCAAATTTATCTTATCATTTTGGTTGATCACACTAATTTTATTATGAACTTATAGTTGGTGGGCGGTTTCCTATAGAAGCTATCTGCCAGTCTAAAGCTAGAAGCTTGATCGAACCCAGAAATCCTTTCGTCGACATCTAGTGTCCAGTCTCCGTGAAGTTTCTGGAATTACCAACTGACATTTTTGCTGACTGTTAATTTGATTTCTTTTCTCTGGACAGGAAGTGGATTGCCTTGATGACAGTTTACACAGCCATGTTTCATCTGCAGTGAAGCGTCTTCATAATGCCATGGCTCCATGTCACCCTTGAGACTTCCCTTGTTCATTCAATCTTACAGATTTTTCTCATCTGGCTCTGAAAAAAGAACACTTAAACTCTTTTTAAGACAAGCCGGCTTTATAGGATAGCGAGCATTCTTAAAGCGACCCACGCTTATTCAAAAGAAGTGAGAGATTGGAGTTGTTAAGCCTTTCAATATGTACTGAAACATTCATTCGTTTCGGCTCGTTCAACGGCGACGTAAATTTCAGTATTAGGCTATTTTTTTCTACGAAGGAATTCAAGTCCATCAGTGCAAAGTAAACTTGTCTTTAAGGGGCGGTTGGAGGAGGAGAGGTGAAGAAAAATCGTTGTGAAAGTGTTCTGTTAATGAATACAGCGTCCTGACTTAACTTATTATAAAGTTGTCTTTGTTGTCTACTATTTCTAGCGAAAAAAAAAAGATGAAGTAAACCCTGTCTTTTCCTTAGTAACGATTTTTCATATTCCTTGCTCACTTTTCTAGGAAGTGTTTTCTCGAGGCTTGCTTCCTGTCCTTTACGACTAATTTCAGGGTTTACATTTCGAAATAAAGCACTAACACTTTGGATATTCTGAAGAAGTTTCATTAAATTGGAAATGAGAATATGGTTTGGGAAACTCTCTGTGAGCTGTACTTCGCCGCGCGACACTCCTCGTTGGAGGGTCTGGGAGGAATTTAAGGAGGAACGTGGCCTGACGAGACAAAGGACGACTGTCGGAGGGGGTGTGGGGGTTACAAAGCTTATACTTCCCTGATACTGCCAATATTTGAGGGTCTCCAGTACTTTTTCGGGATCTGGGATCTGTGTCATCTGGAGGTCCGGATTTGGGATTAAGAACATCGAAGGCCCCCCTTACGCGAAAAAAGGAGGCCAAAAACCATCTGGTTAAGAACAGTGATGAAAGAGCTGAAGGAGTTGGGTTTAACATGGTTTGAAGCACAGGCCAAAGCTAGGGACAGGTTAGAGTGGCGAAATTTGATTGCAGCCTTATGTCCCAACCGAGGTGAAAAGGTTGAGTGAGAGAGTGGGTCGAGATTCGGGATTTAAAATATGCAAAACCATCAGGATTATAGGATTGAAAGGACGTTCGAGTCGGGATGACGGGATTGAAGAACTCTATATATAGCCAGGAACTTAATATGATATGTCCTTTGCACACCAGATGTTTCGAAATGTCTTAATAGGCTTCTTCAGCCTATTATCCCGATGTAGGTCGTCTGATCTTAAATCTCAAGAGTTGTTTCAATTTTCTTCGTATTAATGTGCAAATATATAGCGTAATTTATGAAACAAAGGGCAAATTTCCTTTCCAAGGAAGAACATAACACAATTTACATCAGGAAAAAAAATTACGGGTTAAAGAGTTCTACTCGATGTATTCAGGTCTGATCAATAAGGATCCCAACAAGAATAGTGAGGTGCTTGATGAAAACCGACACCGGAAAACCAATCGACCATTATCGATAATCACATTTTGATTGATATCAGTTGTATCTGTCAATCGATAGAAATCGATGACCATAACTTTTTACGCTGTTAGCGCTATTGATTTTAACGATGTTATCGATTTCATCGTCTTTCATGATCTAGTATAGGAAGAGGAAGGTCCTGACATGTGACGTGGAAAGTCAACCCACACCTCTGCTCTCTCGACAAAGTAAAATCTTAAAGGTCGTTCCTGACTTTAAGTATCTTGGTTCATGGGTCAACTCCACTGAAAAGGACATTGAAGTCAGGAAGAGCCTAGGAAGGCACCTAACGACATGTCGAGCATCTGGTCATCCAATCTTTCTAGAGATCTAAAGATAAGAGTCTTCCAAGCGACGATAGAGTCTGTCTTACTTTATGGCTGCAAGGGGTGGTCACTTACTCACTGGAAAAGTCCCTCAGTCGGAACAACACCCGCATGCTTGTCCTTAACAACAGTTGGCGAGACTGAGTCACCAACGCCGAATT
>OZ037776.1:49481615-49484115 GCA_964035525.1 Porites cylindrica | reverse complement strand
ATATAACCATGAGTTTGTGATACATTCTGTAATTTAAAGAGTGTGGTGGAAGTTTGTACAAACATACTTTATCAACTTCAAACAAATAAAAATAGTTGGACTTTTCCCTTTGCCTTGTACTATTAAATTTAGAAAATAAAAATCATTCTTTTGACAAACCATTGCTTTTTGTTGTGGCAGTAAGAAAACTGAAAATGTCTAACCACTACTTTTAATAAATGATGACATCATCCCTTGTGACCGCTGGCTGATGTTAACACTGAAAAGGGTTTAACACAAAGGTCACTTTATGTTTTTGCCTGCAACATTCAAATTTGCTCCACAGAGAAGTGTCTGTGCCCCATTAGTATAGAGAGTGAAAAACAGGAAGAAAAACCTATTGGTGTTCATTTTAAGGAGGTGTCATTTTAAGCAGGTGTCAGGAAATATTTTGCATTGGATGGGCATGTAAAAAACAGAAACTATTTAACTTATTAAAAAGTGTTCTTCATGGTCTGTGTAGCTGGTGGGATTAGCAGGCAAAGGCCATAGTGTTCTAGAAAGGAACCCCAGGCACAACAATTATTGTCCCACCAGCTATGCCGGCTATGTTATTCACTAAAATTTGCTTTTGGTACAGTACAATCTTACAACCATGGATAAGACCTTTTTCATTTGGCTGGAAATTCAGTAATAGCTTAGCAACCTCGCTTCCCTTGAGGGGTTTAGCCTGCATAGATATGCCCCCCCTCCCTGATTATTTATTTATTTATTTATTTTTGTTAGGGGTGGGGGAGTCTGTAGACAGGCTATGAGGGGCTCAGAGGCACTTTCTCTGTGTGGAAAACACACTAAGAAAAGTGAGTGCAGGCATAAAATAATTGCTTGGCAGTATGTGTACCTGCACTCACTTTGTTCAGCTGATATTCATCACAAACTAGGGTGCCCCTACAGAGGAATACAGCGGAGACAGGCTGAGGCTACTGTTAGTTACCATGCCCACCCATGGGTTTTAACAGCGACCTGTACTGCAGCAACTTAACTTAGAGAGTTCTGGATTATGATGATGTGTAGTGTTTTATCATACCTGCTCTATGCTGATATGAAACAGTAATACAAAGATTTTTTTTTCTTTCTTTTTTTCTTTTAACCATAGCAAACATCAAGGGTCACCAAGACCTGGACAATAAAATATTATAACCCACACAAAATTTTTTTATTTTCAATATTACATTACATTTCAAATTACGGAGAAGTTTATATTACGACCTTGCACCCACTTTTCTCTCCAATAACATATTAGCCTTTCCCTAAACCCTTAACAAAGGTTGATCTAATAATTATTATCAGTGTGTACCAGTTTCAAGCATTACAAGTAAATTTTCGAGATTGTTTTAAAAAGGCAGAAAAATGACTGAACTTCGACTCGATACTTGTAAAGTTTCTCAAGTCTTCTCAAAAGGATAAGAATTCCAGAAAAGGGCTAGCAAAGTATGGTCAACGAGTTTTGGATAAGATCAGGATCAGAACAATTTTCAAAAACCGTTTTCCTTACTTTTATGGTGAAATGAAATACTTATTGTTCTACTTTGTTTACATATTCCCGTTAAGTACTATTTATACAGACCAAAGCTATCAACACTAACAGATATTTGGTAGCGTGATCGCAAATTCGTAGCCCTCGTGACTAGTGGTTTGACGTCATTCAATGTCACGCAATATATAGTGAGTATCTCAAGGCAGAGTAAAGGCTGGGAATAAACACACTTTCCTTTCCTTTTAGAAGAAGACCTTCAATCGCTGAAAACTAATGGCTTCGCATGTATCAGCAGGTCAGTAAAATTAACATAATTCTCAAAATTTAATTTAATTTTCTCTTTTTTCTCGTATTAAAGTACAAGCCGGACAATAGCCGCCGATTGAGTAAGGTTAAGTTTTAAGATTGGTTTACGAGACAGTTAAGCTCAAGTCATATTCCATTGGGTGAAACTTCCATCGAGAACATGGGCTTATATACTGTACGACCAGAATTCCTAGCTAGAAGGAAGTTAAACATCTGCTGATTTATGATATTCTTGGGTAGTTGAACTCTTTTTCACTTCGAAACAACTCCAGTTACAATAAGCTTTGGTATAGCGACGCTGGTTTATTTGGAGCGTGACGCACTGAACCACTTATTAATGCTTATCTTAGGATCGGTTTCAAAAACTGCTCGATCACGCTCCACGTGTAAAACAAAGAGTAGCATCCATTTCATCTGTACATTGAGTAATATTTATCTACCTAGCTCATTTAGAAACTGGATTTTCAGTCAACATTACCCACTTCAAGGGGTTAAAGCTGGTTTCTCACTCAACATTTATTTGTTGATTAACAAATCACCTGACAAAATTAATGTTGTACCTCGTTTTCAACACGTACCCTGCCATGTTTAATGCCCGACGTAGTCAATCGAACCCAAGCAAACTGCAGTCATTCGAATGACTTCGATTGGGTTCGGTAATCGAACTTAATTGAACTC
>OZ037776.1:49456615-49476615 GCA_964035525.1 Porites cylindrica | reverse complement strand
GGGGAGGCAGAAGTAACATCATCTACAAGTTGGGTTCAGTACTGTTGTGGAATGTATTGTTTTTGAAAGCTTGTTTTGCAAGGATTTTTATTTGATGTCTTAATAATTTTGTTATTTTTTAACAATCACATGCAAAATGCGAGGTTTTAAGACCCGTGAAATTCAGCACCGGTAAGGTAATTTAAGTAAATCTACATAGTTCCCCACACAGAGGTTTTGGAATTCCTGGGTAAGGAGTGTCTCAGAGACCAAAAAAATTAGAGGATTGTAGTCATGAAGCATGACTGGAATTTCTGCAGGAGTAAGGAGTCTTTCATAGGAGAGGTATGGAGATGTTCTAGAACTACACAGTACAGCTGAAAGGCTTGTCATTGGCTAATAATTCCTGGTTCCCAGCTGCGCATACTTGTACCCACCCCAAAATTAGTAGAGTACCCCCCACCCCCCACCGTAAGAGGCTTTTATTCACATTCTTTAAGATAAAGCACTATTATTCTGAAACCTACATTTCATTCTGACAAGATATACCATCCTTTTTTCACAGACTCTTGGAGCATCATTTTTTCTCAAGCAGTGGGGACCATACAACGTGGCCATTTGGGTAAAGTTATTGCTTATTTAAATTAACAGCATAAAAGTATCTAGGCTTAAAATAATTATGATAGTCCTAAGTGCCTTTCCAGCCAGTAACTTGACTTAAAATAAAGCATGCCTTTTAATGTCCATCACCATACACAATAGTGGAACAAATTTACAGAATACAGGGCCACTGAAGTTCATCTGTGAGAAACCTTTGAAGAATGATTCATGCAACTATAGACTTCAGTAAGCTCTCTATTGTTGGCCAAAATTCAAAATAAGTTCTTAGGTGCTTTTAGCAAAGTACCAAGTTTTCTGAGAAAAATATTAATCCTAAAACGACCAAATCTGGCCATATAACGCGAAATCGCGCGATAAAATCGGCAAAAGAAGATTATAGATTTTTTTTGAAATACCGTAAAATTCCGAAAATTGGCACCGGGACTTATATTTTTCAAAGGCCCTTTTTGAGTGGCTTATTTTTGGAGGGGCTTATGTACGGAGGGAAATTTGCGTTTCAAAATCGATTGACCTAGCTTGTAGTGGGAAGGAAATTTACCATTTTTGTTTTGCTTAATACTTTGTATTCGAGCGCAAATTCCAAGTACAAGCCCCCCGGGGGGGGGGGGCTTATATTTGGAGGGGCGATTTTAACGGAGGGTTTTTTGCGTTATGACTTTGGGGGGCTTACATGGAGGGGCTTATTTTCGGAATTTTACGGTATTCAGTGAAATGATTAGTTCAAGGAAATATCCATAATTGTCCACTCCTTATAAAACTGATCGTTGAAAATTCCAAGAACACTTGTGAAGGCAAAACCACAGCGACAAACCAGTGAGGGTCCGCCGGATATTTACTAGACCTGGATCAGTAAAATCTTGAGTATCAGGGAGAGTAAACTGATCCTTACAGCAGGAAGAGTGATCGAAAAAATAAAGAAACAAAATAAAAATTTAGTGGTTAATCATGTTTGCCCGATATTTCGGTTTGCAACACAAACCTTCTACGGGGGCTATAAAAGAAAAACGAATAGAGATAAAAGATGAACGTTACAAATGCGAGATTTGAATACAGAGCAAACAGAAAATGATAGGCTACTAAAAAGATAAATGTCACCAACTGAGTTCATCACGTCTATTTATACCATGAAGTTCTAAAGTCATAGCTTTGTCAATGAGGTGAGCCTCGCGTGCCTTTCTAACAGAGTCACGGTTGGTACGGATTAGTTCTAAGAGAATAAGAAGGACGTCGTTGATAGAGTGATCGGCTTGATTAAAATGTTTGGAGACAGGAGTAGGATTAGAAAAGTGGCCATTATAGTTGAGAATGGAGCGGCGATGCTTCCCAAGACGTGATGAACGTATGACGTATGAATCTAAAGTTGAACTTGCAGAGGGTGGGGACTGGAAGATATAAACCCCTATTTAAGGAAGATTATTAAACTTAGATTACAAAGGGCAAACTTGCAGCTGTAAACCGTGATTTAATCACCTTATCAAGGCTGTGCTCTAGCAGAGCCCGGTGGCCTATGGCGCCTAACTTTTGTTCTTTGGCGACTAGAAAATCTTTGCTTTTTCATAGAAATCATATGCTGGGCAAACTGGATTTCACAAGTTCAGAGCACTGGGCTCCCTTTAATTTTTCTTAGAGCACAGCCTTGCTTATCACACTGTTGTGTTTGTTGGTCTTTTGCTAGGACACTGCGGGTGAAGAAAGATTCTCAGGTTTGTCGTCATTTTACTGCCGAAGTGCTTCTGCAGCAATTGTAGCTTATGATATCACTCAAGGAAGATCCTTTCAAGTCCTCAAAGAGCGCCATTTGCAACTACTGGAAGCTGCCGAACCAAACTGCCTTATTGTTGTCGTTGGAACAAAAACGGACCTTGTGACAAGGGATACCAGAGAAGTTCCTTCATCTGCTGGTGAAAAATTAGCGATCGAGCAGAACGAAAGAAAAGGAAGGCCCAGGAGTGGTTTCAGTGTCCATCCATTTTTTGAAACGAGTGCGAAAACAGGCAATAATGTGGACAAAGTTTTCGAATTTATTTTGAACACTTGCCTACCTCTAGACGATGAAGAAACTGCCAGAAATTCGTTACGTAAAATGTCAGGTCTGAATCTTGAACAGAAATCACGCAGGTCACATAGCCATGAATCTAAAAGCTGTTGTTAAATGAAAATTTTAATAAGTCAAGAGCCTCGACTTCGCCCATTAACTGGTGAACACGATAGTTAGCTGCGAGTTCATCTTTACAGGAAAAATTGGGGGAAGGGACGGGAATACTGCAGATTGTATGCATGTATAGGTGTATAGATTGAGGTCTTTTAAAATAATGGGTCTTTTGCAGAATACGGTCACATGGTACAAAAAACACCCTGCTGGATGGCAAACGGCTAGTCTCCTTGACGGGTAGGAGAGAACCTTGGTAATAAGGTTGGCCGGAGTCACGCAAGCTCCCCGCGCCCACGCCCTACGTGACTCCGGCCGGAGCCGCGGCTGCGAAGGAGACTAGCAAACGACGCACTAGGACCTTGAACTGATGTAATTTTTTGTTTTTCTTGTCCCCTACGTCGTTTTCCATCCAGCAAGGTGTTTTTTGTACCATGTGCACGATTGTATTCTGTAAAAGGAGTATTGATATTAATTAATTTGGTTGGCTTAAGGAGCTGTGTCAGGCATTTTATCCGAATTCAGCCTTAAAGGATTTGGCCATCAATTTGAGTGAAGTAGTATATTTAATAATCAACCCTCCATTTTTTTATACTTAGGAAAGCAAATACAAAAGAAGGTAAGAATTGACAAAAATGAACAAGAAAATAACACCGCTAACAATCGGCGTAAGTTTAATCGGCGTCAGGACGTCTACAGCCTGTCAGTTTTTTAACGTCTTTCTCTGTTCTTCGGTCAGGAAGGAACATTTGTTTGTCCTTAAGCTGTGATTTTGTCTATTAGACTTTTAAATAAAAGCAAACGTCTTCCACCCGCGAGTTCGTGGACAAAGTTAGAAATACGCTCGGAAATCAATCAATCAATCAATCTTTATTCCTCCTACTAATGCGCACTAACAAGCTTACAAGCTAACGAAACTGCCGCGACAAAGCTCTTGGTTATATTATTATGCGAATGTTCAATAATTCATGGACTCTAAAAAGTTTGAATACTCCTCCTTTTATATATGTAGTCCACCAAATGTTATTACAATAGATAATCATACGCATTTTAATAAGACAGATCGTTTCCAGGGAACGTCTTCGATAGCCTTCTGCGTAGGCCTTTTTGTGAGGGGAGGGGAAACGACTTCCCTTAACACTTAACAACGACTGCTTGAGAGGCACATTTCTCCATGCTGAGCCGTTACTGTCACTTCTCGTTACCTCACTAAGAAGGGGCGAGTAGGCGAGTCACGTATCCAAGAGAGGAAATTGTACTCCTATTTCTGAGGTTAAACTTCCTGTAATCAGCATCTTTTGCGAAAGAAAGAAAACTGATGAAGTTTCCCCATTTACATAACGGCTTTCTCCTTTAAACTTATTTTTAAAACGCTTGATTGATTTTAAGAGAAAGGGATTGTAAGCAGTATAATTTGGATTGCTCAGGTTAATTGAACTGCTTCACTTCTATAGTGTAACCTGTATCAAGTAGACCACACCCATATTCAGTGAACACAAGCAGCACTAAGTCCCATTGTGTTCTCTCCATACAAAGCCGTTTCTCATTTAAGACAGATGCCATCAAGACCGTCACTTAGTGTCCATTTTAATGTTCACCTGACTGTTCACCTTATAGAGAATCAAAGAAAATGACTAAATACCATTCCCTCTGATGGCTAGCGCTAGACTACCCAGCTTTTCAATCTCTTGTGTACTGTATCAAACCTGTTTCGTTGGCTGACCTTTATGAGCCGTCGTTTGGTGATTTCTGGTGGCCTTTGTAGAATGGGTAAGCTTAAGCCATCACAGTTCAGTCGTCTAATAGACTGTGTAGAGCCCCCCCACCCCTTCCCCTCAGGAAAAATCGCCCTTTCTCCTATTTTTCCTGGGGGGAAGGGGGGCTGTACACAGGCTAGTGGTCTAATGACAGTGTACCAAAATAAACAGCGCAAAGAAACTTTAGTTCAAAGACAAACCGTTGTCAAACTTGGCCATGGCCTGCTTTTTAATAGCTAGTAGGTTGATGTTGTCGATTGCCTTTGTGTGCCCTCTTTATGGGCGCTAGACGGAGGATTCTGCAACATTTTTTAATTTTTTTTTATTTGTAGTTTATCTGTTATATTAGGATTGATCGGTGGTATTTATAGATCCATCGTTAACTAGGTCACCGAAATTGGTAAGTATTAGTTCTAGGTGCACAAACACATTTCTTAATGCACAAATACATTACTTCGGTGCAAAAATATATTTCTCAATGCACAAACACACTTCTCTAAGAGATTTATTTGTGTACTACTAGGGTGCACTACATACGAGCTGAGGTATTTGGCCTCGACAGGAGCTCATAACCCGGAACGGGCAACTTCCAAGGACCCGTTTATTTTTAGAACCTTTGTTATTAGTATTTTTTTTTTTTTTTTTTTTTTTGCCAATTTTGAAAATCATTTAAATTCCACAAACCAGTCGGCAAAACCTACAGACCCAAAACTGATATTTTTTTGGCTTTTAATAACGTTTAGTTTTCGTTTTTGATATCTACCTCGAATGCGCTCGTAGACCTGGTGGAGATTCTAATTTCGTGGGAAAAAGTGCCGGAGATGTGTCTGAAAATAAACTGGGGCCCGTTTCTCGAAAGTCCCGGTAACTTTTCGGGCCTGAAATCAAATATTCAAATCGAAATAAAAATAATAAGAGCGCGGCTCCTGGCAAGCAAACTACTCCATTTTGTTTCTTTAACTGATAGTTTTATCATGTTAGATGCAAAACTAGAAGTTTTAATAGTTTTGCATCTAACACGATAAAACTGTCAGTTAATGAAACAAAATGGAGTAGTTTGCGAGCCAGGACCCGCGCTCTTATTCTTTATATTTCGATTTGAATATTTGATTTCGGGCCAGTAAAGTTACCGGGGCCGGTAAAGTCCCGATAATTAACGGGCCCGGTAAGCTGTCTCCGTTTACATTAAAAATCGAGGTTTCAATAGTTTTGCATCTAGCATCATAAAACTATCAGTTAGCGAAACAAAATGGAGTAGTTTGCTAGCCAGGACCCGCGCTTTTATTCTTTATATTTCGATTTGAATATTTGATTTCGGGCCCGAAAAGTTACCGGGACTTTCGAGAAACGGGCCCTAGGGGCCCGTTTCTCGAAAGTCCCGGTAACTTTACGGGCCCGAAATCAAAAATTCAAATCGAAATATAAAGAATAAGAGCGCGGGTCCTGGCTAGCAAACTACTCCATTTAGTTTCATTAACTGACCGTTTTATCGTGTTAGATGCAAAACTATTGAAACCTCGATCTTTAATGTAAACGGAGACAGCTTACCGGGCCCGTTAATTATCGGGACTTTCGAGAAACGGGCCCCAGGTCCGTAAAAAACTCCGCCGTGGGATCCTGGCATAGAAGTGGTGTCCTGTGGAGCGGCAGAGAGAGACCGGGTCTATTCTCTCTGTTGCCAAGAAACTGGCCCTGTTTTCTTCGGCGCCATATTGAAAATTTGTTGCGAGAGAAGAAAATCTTGTCATTTTATGTCAAACTTCTTCATTTAAACTATGCCGGCTGCTAATCTGGTGGAACAAAAACCAAAAAAGGAAGAGGACAACTATCCAAGGTAACAAAATATAACAGAGCCTTACGATATGGTGTACATGTGGCGGATTTGTGCAAGTATCAGATGAGCCTTCGCAAAAACTGATTTCTTATTAAGTTAATAAGCTTACTGCGTGCTATTTTAAATCACTTTACAGAATCACAAAGAAGCTTCTATTTCAACTCTGCAAAGAACATAAGTTGTATAGGACACCATACCTGAATGATGTTCTTTATCTTCACTATAAAGGTAGATAATGTGGTTGCATGTAAATATTAAGTATTGGAGCTTAAGTTTATGAAAAAATGAAATGAGAACTGCTGGGTTATTGCCAAATTATAAAGGTTTATATGGTAAAGTGAACGACTGTCAAATCGTGCATGTGGCATTTATTGCTGGATTACAGTAACTATTTAATAATCATTGCCTTTAACTCATTTTTGGCTGACAGGCTTTGCTAAGATAGAAAACCTAGAGGAATACAGTGGACTGAAGTGTCTGTGGTTGGAATGCAATGGAATTAGCAGAATTGAAAATCTCGAAAACCAGAAAGAGTTACGATGCCTGTGAGTATTTAGAGTATTATGAGTATTGTACAAGAGGGTTCCTTGATGAGGAGGCTGCATGTTAAATTCCAACTACATAACACATTATGCCTTTGCAAGGAGGAAATAAAAAATATTTACTTTAGTCTTGTTTTACTGGACTTATCAGGATCAAATGGCCACATCTGCGGTTGTGAGGGGTGGTTGGTATGGGGTGTAACAGAACACTTTTTGGACAGATACAAATAATTAATTAATAAATAATAATTTTTTAAATAAAAAACAAAACAAGGTAAGTAAGGTGAAGCTTAAGAAAACAGCCAACATGCTGTTATTTCAATGCTAACACAGGAATGAATGCAGAAATTCCATACTCATGATGTGCCACTATCCAGATTTGGGTAGTGCTTCTCTGATCAGATGAAGCAAACTTTCAATCAATCAGAAGCACTACCCAGATCTGGTTAGTGGAATGTCATCAGTATGGACTTTCTCTGTTCATTCCTCAGAAGTCATTTTGCAAGGAAACCAGTAATGGAGTTGCAAAATGTCAACTGCATTTTCAGGCTAAGTACGTTTTCAAGATGCAGTCAGCACATTATTTCCCCAGCTTGATCGCACTCAGTTTAGCAGCCATTGACATGTAGTGAGGAGGCCATTGTTGAGATTAAAACAAGACTGAATGTATGGAATGTTAACCACAGCAAAACAAAGAGGCCATTGTATGAGTACAATGTATTAAGGCAGCTTTTGGTAGAGTTTGAGGGTATCAGACTTGTTGATCTTATCTAATTAAGGATGTGTTTAATACTATTGTTTGAATTTAGGTATCTTCAACAGAACCTACTAACAAAGCTTGAAAATGTAGAGCATTTGGAATACTTGGACACACTGAATGTGAGCAACAATACAATTTCCAAGATTGAAAATATCAGTAAGTGTTAAACTACATTGTATAATAAAATGTTGGATATGGGCATACTGTATATTAACAATGCATATCAATCTATTCAATTAACCAGTGCATCTGGGTTGTAGAGGGAATTTTTAAAAAGGAATCTTTAGGAAATAAAATGAGCTTGCCAGCAGAAAATAAATAGCAATAACTGTTCTTATAGGCATTCTGCAGATAATATGAGGACCTGCCAGTCCCCTCCCCCCCCCCCCCCAGGGGTGGGTACTCCCAGAAAAATTTGATTGGGTGTGTGCGGCATGCAGAAACCCTTTAAAACCCTATTTCAGACCAAAATCTGTGATTTTCCCTACCTTATTTCAGACCTGATAAAAAATTTGATAGATTACCCTATTCCAGACCTGACCCTTAAATCAATACCCTATTTCAGACCTGCCTTTAGTTCCCTAGGTCAGACCAGTGTTAAAGGCAATGTTTATACACTTTTATTAAGTAGGAAACAAAACTGTACAAAGTTTCAAGCTTCAAGTTCCACACTATAAAGCAAGTTGCATGATGCGTCATCATAAATACAGAATACTGGCCTACCTAAGGACTAGATATCACATACCATACCCTATTTCAGACCAAAATGGTCAAACTTGATACCCTATTCCACACCAAAATGGCTAAAAAGAACATACCCTTTAGCCTTTATAAGGGAGTATCCCCCCGCACCTTCCCTGGGCTACCAGCACACAGTTAAAAATGTGCAAATAAATTATTAATGTTTAATTTACTGTTTAATTTTAAGAAACTTTATATAATATGTTATAGCTAACAAGTAAGGTGCTTATCCATATTAAACAGGTGGTATTCCTAAACTAAGCACGCTTCAAATATCACACAATCGATTATCAACTGCTGATGACTTAAGGCATTTAATAGAATGTCACAATCTCAGGTACGAGTTAAAATGTATTCGAAAAACTGCTACCTATGACACACTTGAGCAAGCTGGTTTAACTAATAACTGGGGACAAAGGCCACTGAATTGAAGGCAGCAGGTGCACTCAGCCAAAACTGATAGCAATATTGACTGAGCAAATAACTGAAATAAATTTTACTAACAAAAAAACAACCAAATACAATTTTAGTGTACAGTGGTTTTCTGTTGAATACTCACATCCGAGACTTGCATCCAGGATGTATTAATTAAAAACAAGAGAGCATGTGAAGATCAGTGTACTTGTTGCTACTGAGTGTTAGGATGGCCATGATTAAAGTTAATTAATTTCACAACCCTCTTTGTTGGTTTTCTATACAATGATGAAAAGAGAGTTTGAAATGCACCACCCTCACATCCAATGACATCACAGGTTACCTGACGACCAACCCAATAATATCACAATTTATGTTAAACAGAATGTCAAGATCACAGGTTTTCATAATGTATTCAAGAAATTATAATATTATACTATTGGGAAAAAAAGCCAATGACATTACAGGTTAACTGACAGACGACCAATAACGTCATGACTTAATTGACTAGTCACGCCAATAACCAGAGTTTATTACCATCAACTGAGGAAATAAACTCATTTTGATTTTTAAAGATAATAGCGTGGCACGGGTTGTATAAATGTTAGTCACTGCATAACATCACACCATTCTAAGACAGACAGCCAAATAAGAGTGCAATAGATGTAAATTCTTTTTTACAGGACACATCTATCTTTGCCACACACATGCATTTGTGATAAATTATTATTGTTCCAATTTCCACAGTGTATTAGATGTATCGCACAACAGAATTGATGATCCTGAAGTTCTGGAAGTTCTTGCATCTATGAAAAATCTTGTAAGTCCTATGTAGGCTCTTCAGTTTTGTCCATACATTTATGTAATCTATATGTTACATAGTTAATTTTTATCTCAGGTAATTTTTCTTTTTCTTTTATTTCAACTTCATTAGCATACATTACCATACCCAAAAACAAAAGAAAAACAAAAATTACCTGAGATAAAAAATTAGCCACAACATGTATGTTGTGGCTGAATTTCATTCTTGGTTTAAATTATATTTCATTTTGTTTTAATGTATGATAATGAGTTTAAAACAAAGGCAAATAAAATTTAAAACAAGGATAAAATTGAACCACAACATATATATACATATATTGCTTGAATTTTGTGGGTACATTTATGTTGTGTTTATTTATAAACACAGTGATCACACTTTTCAGATCCCTCATTAAATGAAAAATAGGATCTGTATCGGAGGTTTCTGAGCAAGCACTGTAATTTTGTGGGATCCATTTAGCTTTCTGGGAAACTACCCTCCTACCCCTCCCCTAACCCAACATTTTGCCCCAAGTGAGACCTACATGTTAACATTGAGTCACGGGAGGGGTAGGAGGGCAGTTTTCCAGAAACCTAAATAATTTGATCCATTTTATGCCTAAGGTCTACTTTCTTGACTTGCTCATTAACCACTCTGTTAAACGTTGCTGCAGTTACATGTTGTGTAAGCACTCATATATCTACTTTAGTTGAATGAGGTTAAAGACAGTACCACTTTGAATCAAGTGATCAGCAAAATTTGACTATTGTTTCTTTTCCCAAATGACCAGCATGTTCTCAATATGATGGGTAATCCAGTTATAAAGAAGATCAAGAACTACAGGAAAATGTTCATCATTAAAATAGTGAGTAATCAGTGGTTTTCCTGGTTTTTCCCCACAAAGTACTTTAGTTAGTCAAATGAACCAATGAAAATTCCTTACTCTTTCTTTCTTAATTTTATTTTTTCTTTGTTTTGTTTGTTTGCCCACGTTTCCATTCATTTCCATGCTGTAGCGCTCTCATTTTAACTAATTATTATGTTCACTATATATTTTTGTTGTTGTTGTTCTCTGTAGAAAGAGCTCCGATACCTAGATGACAGACCAGTTTTTCCAAGGGAAAGGGCCTGTGCCGAAGCTTGGTGAGAATTAACGATCAACAATTCTAACAGTTTTATCATTTGGCGATATTCACGTGTTCAAATACTCAAAAACTTGACTCTGTTAGTTGCTGTGTGTGTTTTTTTTATATATATATACACATTTCTTTTGTTTTTTTTCTTTTTATTCTTTCGCTTTTTCATGAGTGTGTGTTCGATCTTGACGTGTATTTGTATTTTTGTAAATATTCAAATTTAACCAGCATAAGCTCTCTAGATGAGCCCTTTAGGCTCTAAATAGAGCAAATGTTGCAATAAATATGTTTATAAAAAAAAAAAAAGAAAGAAAAAAACACGTCCTCCATCACATTAGTTATCCGATTTTTCCCAGGACTCATCAGAGAGTGCACTGGATTTTTGTTTTTGCAAATAAGTCATTTTTGAAATCGCTTTTTCACTTCTTTTCTCACGTTTTTTGCGTGTTTTTATTTTTTCTTTTGTTCCCAGTTTTCGTGTGTTGGTCCATTGTGGAAAAAGTTTAGAATTCTGCAAAGTTTTATGCCTCAGGGAACCCAAAGTACTTTTTTTTTCCAAAAAACTTGTCTCTTTTGATCGTTAAAGCCATTTTTTTCCTTTTGCGTTTTCCCCTTCATATTAAGATAAGTAGTTGTATGTGTAAACGGAAATTTCTGGACAGTTTCTCTGCATACGTGAGACTTGACTTTGGAAAATGAAAGTCCGCCTTGATTGCTAAGTGTAGCTCACGATTACATGTTTGAGCAAGACTTGACCTGTAAGATTCCGTTATTATTAATTAGCAACACTTTCACGTTTTGTGTTGAGCAATACCATTATCATTCATATTGTGTGCAATATACCGATGTTGTTTCACAAAGCGTTAATTTTATAAACGTTGTGTAAATTAAAGGGAAAAGGGAGGAGTGGAAGCTGAACGAGCAGAAAGGGAACGATGGATCACAAGAGAACAACAAAAGATAATGGACAGTGTTAATGGTACGGCTTCATGTCTTTATGATAGTTTGAACCCCACTCTCTAACAATGTCCGGTGACTCTTTTACTGGCTATGATACATGTTTATACCCTTTAGAATACAACAGAAGTCAGTGCCAGACAGACAACCAGCACTCGGGATCTAGAATCATGAATACTGGATGTCAAAAACTCAGATTTTTAGCTGAATATGCAGGGGTTTTGAGCTTGTTACAACTGTACATAGGATAGGCCACGGCCAAACGTGAATAACGTAAAGAAATTTCTTTGCTAACTTTTATAATCTCCGCCATTTTCTTAGCCTCTGAAGCGCAGACGTACTTACGGCTTCCTCACGCGTTTCGTCCTCACGAACGTGGGAAAGAAGGCGTTACTCAGCCCTTAGAACGCCTGCGTGGGAGGCTTAATACCATTTTATTTATCAGTCAGGGGTAAAGCTCAATTGTGACTTGGTCACGTGCATTTTCCCGCGCTCGACGTCACCTACATGTATTTGCATTGACTGATTGATTCATTTAAATATCACTTTGAATTCTGATTGGCCAGAAAAATACTTTGATTTTACGACACTCAGTTGAAAAGAGTAAGTTCACCTCTTGTACTGCCATCGCAGAAGTAAGTGGAATATAGCCTGAGGCTAGGCTCTCTTTTCGTCTCCCCGTGTGAACTAAATCTTTGTAGAAAGCTGTGCATAAGAATGTGAGAGTCAAAAATTAATCCCAATCGCATTCTGACGTGAGTGTGAAACGCATTGTACATACAAAATGCTTATTTTTCTTGTTCCAATACGAAACATCTTGTAGTTCTGTTCTTGTTAGCTTCCGAGTTTTATTTGTTTTAGCTTCTAAATGTACAGTGATATAACTTATTTCATCCGTGTTTTTCCCGTCTATATCCACAGCGTTGTCAAAAATAAGAGATAGAAGAACGAAACAAGAAAATGTAAGCAGTTTAGGAACAGAACGGGAACTTCAGTTGACGACGGCGAGCGCAAATTAAACAAATGGCTTGACCAATGGCAGAGCGGCAAATTGGGCGCCGGAAGTCGTGTTTAGTCCTTTCCGCGCGCTTTCCCGTCGCCAACTGACGTTCCCGTCCTACAACTAAAAGGGCCAGATTTGACCAAATGAACACCCCCAAAAATATTCATCTTACTTTGTTTTACCAGAAATGTTGGCACTGTCATTTTAGTGTATTGAAGAAGGTAAAGCCCTCATCTGGTCGCAAAATGATAAAACTCTAAAATTCGATAACTTGTTTCCGTCACTACGGCATTTTTGCCACAGCCTTAAGCAAAATGACGACAGCTATCGCGTTTTCCCGCCAAAAAAACGCTGGTTCTCGCAGCAACCAGTATTAAGAAATCTCGTTCTCGAAGTGGTCCTCGTTTGGAATCTAAAAGTTTTCAATGCGTGGTCCTGTATAATTTCGGTAAAAATGGCGTGGAAAGAAGGGGATCGCGTTAAGTTCCCTCTCCTCTTCTCTTTCCTTTCTTTTTCTTTTTCTTCTCCCTCTTCTTCTGCTTGTTTTTTCTCGCCTCCTGCTCAAGAAGATTGAACTTAGATATTTAACACCACATTTTAGCAGAATGTTACAAGCGAAGAAAAAGAAGAGGAAACCTCAGATGTTAGTGAAGAGCTGAGCGAAGATAGTGAAGTTGAAGACAAAGAAGACAATGATCAAAGACCACACAGCCGACAGGAGACTGGGGATAGTATGGTCAGTAGTTCATCAGAGGATATGGAGACTATTAGCGTTGCAGTCAAGTCACCAACTCACAGCCAGTTCTTAGCTCCTCAAGGAATCTTCAGTGCACCTCAGTCATCTCAAGGACAAAGGACAGCTGGTCCTTTGATAACAGAAATTGTTACAGGAGGAGGTAATTATTAATTGCCATTTATTTTAAGATCAAACGGGTATTCTTTCTCTTATACCGCCCTCCAGCTTTAGATGGGTATTCCCCCCCCCCCCCCCCTCCAACCAGCCTATCTAAGGGGCTGTTTACGTGGAAGGAGGAAGACCGTACAGTCGAACCTGTATTAAGCGGCACCGTATTAAGCGGTCACCCTCTATTAACTAAAATAGGAAATATATGGTGCTCGGATGATCCGTCTTCTAGGTTCGCCCTCGCTTCATGTAAACAGCCTCTGGATGGAATGTTACCGAAACCTTTTTAATGGTATATAAAGGAAATACTAATTTGGGCATTTTTTCCTTAGCGTTGTATGAAAATATGTTTAACGCTTGGCCTTCTATACGGTTCCTTTGTCAGATAAAGAAGAGAAGCATAGTAAAGGCGAAGGGGTGTTGATTACCGAGCTGGATGGTATGTGGAGTCGTATGTAGCTAAACGAGCCATGCGGCGTGAATTACGTATTTTCTCGCATAGATAGAAAAACAACTTGGAATGTTCCTCTTGTGCTAAATAGCGTCCACCACAGCTGACATGCCGCCAAACTGGATGTATAATACCCCCGTAAAGTCATGTAGAGCGATTCAGTTGCAGCAGAGCTTCAAAACAAATTACGTTATTTCTTTGGCTTCCTGAATGGTTGAAATATGTCGAACCACTTTTTCAACCAATCAGAAGTAAAACCACAGTAAATATTGACTCGCTTTCATTCGTTTTCCCGCGCTTAGCGTCGGCGGGCTAAATAATGTGTATCTGCTTCGACTTCTGATTCGTTTATTTGAACTTCTTCGGGTACTGTGATTGGCTAGAGTAATATTTGGTCGAGTTTGGTTTAAGACACTGGCTTGAAAATCGACCAGATGACTTCAGTATGATTATAGGTCCGAGCCGTGTTCAGGTCTGTTTCAGGGTAAAGATCTTTGCCACCCCGTTGCTCTTATGAAACCTCCTTTCTCGTGCAAGTGTATTTTTAGCTCCTCCATCAGTTACTTTCCGAGTGGTCATCTCGCGTCCTTCACCCAACTCGGGATCGCGCCTGCATTGACCTACGCCGTCAGCTGTAAATGTGGTGGACAGATCATTTGAACAAAGGCCACCCATTTTCATGCTACAACCAGTTGCAAAAGTACTTGAGACACTGTACCGTATTTTGGCATAAATGGCCTGTTCATGATCTTGTGCTTGTGATCCCCCCTCAACCCCTTATCAAAGTTGCTAGCAATACAAGACCATACTCAAAACGTGGAGGAACAACTTTGAATTGGAGGGAGGAGGGAGGTCATTATTATATGTTACAGACCTGTGACCAGGAGCGATTTGAAGCAAGAAAGGTCGTTTTTCCGTGGGAGTGTTTCATCATTTTTGCAACTGGTTGTAGCAAAACTTTTCCATTTCCGTCTCACGTCTTCGGTCATCCTAAATGCTTTGTTTAGTGGGCGACCTGTTCTTTGTCGAAGCGGCTGTTAACGTTTTAATTTGACAATTTTTCCGAACTTGTTGTTATCCTCGCCCCGGGCCAGTCGTTTCCTTTGGTCAGGTTTCGTTCAAGACTCATGCGAAAACTCGGGAAAATAGCCGGGTGGCTCTGGGGACGAGAAGGGGAGTTGGCAGACACACGATGATTGAATTCGTATCTTTTTTTTCTTATTTTTGTTGCCTTATTTAGACGACGATATTGAAACAATAACACTGCGCGAGGTACCTACAGAACATACCACGAAGGGGTTTCTAGATCTACAAGAGGTTGGTAGACTTATTAGCTGGAGAATTTTTCTCTCATGTTTATTCTTTTCTCTCTTCCCTGTGTACTTAACGCATTAGACCTATCCGAGAATGAGAAAAGGAATTTGCTGGAGCATCGATAGATTTGATGCAAAACCCGGCAATTCAATTACAAGACAAGTCAGTCAGTCCATCCGTGTGTAATTTTGAGTCATTCACCAAGAGAACTTTAGTCAATCCCTGTTAATACGGAGACCAGGGCCCCGTTTCTCGAAAGGCCCGGTAACTTTGCGGGTCCGAAGGCATGAAATTTTTGAATTAAAACCTGTTGAGTAGTAGCACAGTTCCTAGCTCGCAAACCGGGAAATTTTGCTTCGTTAATTGATAGTGGCATTGTATCATTTTCAAAATTATTGAAACTTTGATTTTAAATTCAAACACGACAAGCATAAAACAGTTTTTCGGGCCCGAAAAGTTATCGGAGCTTTCGAGAAACTGGCCCCAGGAGGCCATAGATTAGCGGGGTGTCAGTATTAAGCGCGTTGAATTTAGAGAAAATGTGAGGGCTTTCTTTCCACAGGAACGAAGCAAACTTAACGTAGTAACGAGGTGTCCGTATTAAGCGGGTGACTGTCCGCAAAAGTGGAGATTGACTGTAATCAGTAACTAATCCCTTTTGAAACTGAAAACACTAAAACCCGCAGCCTCGTTCCCAGTCGTCCTCGGCGACTTCTTATCTGACGTCACCTGTGGGTTCCAAGCCTCCTTTGGTCACTCGGATAGCGCGAACTGGCCTGGGTACGGGCACTATCTCGTTATTTTTAAACGACAAATATTAGATACATAATAATTTACAGTTTCAAACTCTTCTGCAAGAATACAGTTTTACAATGTGACGACCACTTTTTGTAGGATTTGCCTGAGCTCGAGGAAGTAGACGTGGAAGACCCTTTGTTCATTCGCAGCTTAAACTCATCTCGTGTGGGGGTAAGTGTTTTGCCTTTTTGTACTAGCTTTCGGTCAAGAAGTCAATTAAGTTGACAATCAAATTGTCGGACTTTATTGCCGTGATTAACCGCTGAACGACCGGTCACATTTTTTTCTGGTTTGTCCCTAGTCCCTGGATCTACCCAGCGAAAGCAGTTTACATGGTGCTAGGAAGTTCCTCATGCAAGGATCTTCCAGCTAGGAAGATCCTAGTGCTTGGGATAAGTACATGTACAACCCCATTTTCAAGTAAACTGAATACAGAAAACATATGGCGCTATAGGATGATCCGCCTCTTTAGGATCTTCCTGGTGCTAGGATATTCTTCCCTCCATGGAAACAACTCCTAACATTTGACAAATTGAACGACATGATTTAAGAGCGATTAATTTTAAAACCGCATGAATTAAGCTCCTTATTGACTTGTGTTTCAACTATTAGGGAAAACCGCTGATCGAGGAACTGGATGATGATCCAGAGAAAACAAAAAGACCACTTATTCAGGAATGCAGAGTACCTAACATCTCTACCAGTGACGAAGCATTGATCGCACATGAACAAAGACCAGTGATTGAAGAAATAAACGAAAGGTTTTGTCAGTTTAGTCACGCAGCTGACAAACCTGTCAGGCCTCTTATTGAAGAACTTGGCAAAGAAGATCACATTAAGGATGAGGATGCAAAAGCTTCGATTATAGAGATGTCACGTGACCCGCCAGAACAAGAGGGTATCACTGCTGAACAAGAAGGGCTCGGGATCAACACCGCTGGTCAAGGAAGCGCTTGTTGGGAAACACTTCAAAAACTCGCAGAACAAGTGGGGTCAACAGTAGATCGAAAACCAATCGACAAAGCAAAAGAGAAGAGGGATGTTGTCAAAAAAATGCAGCATACGAATCTGGGAGACTTGGACTGAAGAAATAATGCATTTGTAACAATTGTCATGAAAACTCAGTACAGCTCCACGATATAGAAATCATCCTTGCGTTCGAGAAGCAGAAATTTCATGTCTGTAAAAAACTTTGGTTTCGATTTCCAGCAGTTTTGCGATTTCATTTCACTCTGAATGGACTGTCAGTGGCGCCCTTGTATGCTGACGTCCGTTCTTCCTCGTGTAAAGAGGACTCGTCTTGTTATCCTCTAATCCACGACATTACATTACATTACATTACATTGATACGGAAGAACGTAGCCTACGTGGCAGGCGTTAGAAGGGGAAGGGGGAATTTGGGCGCGCGAGAGCGCGTGGGGCACACGAGGGAAAAAAGAAAGGAACGAATTTTTAATTCCCTTCCGCTTCCCTTTTGAACGCCTGCAATGCAGGCTAGGAAGAACGCGGTTTTCGAACACTTCTTGAAATCAAGTACACCCGGACTGGCTATTGAAATGATAATCCGTAAATCTGTGTTATTGCAATGCTCTGTGTCTGTAAATCGTGCGATGGAAATGTTACTCCAAGGTAAAGTATTTTAAAAATAGAAAATGTTAAGTCATCCAAGAGGAATATTCGACTCTCTCGTCGAGTTTCCGCCTTCTCGTCCCTATAAATAGTTTGTTCGTGATGTTTTAGGTTGTTGTGTATATATTTACATAAGCGTTGACATGTGCAGAGAAGCAACAATTTTGAACACCTTTGTGTTAATAAAAAGTTATTGTCAGGTGAATTATGGCGAATGGTAAACGAATGTTACTGTAATAACTGTAAAATAAGCTTCTGACAGCCTAGTGTCGGTTTTTTTCGTCAAGTTTTGTTCGGGGTTAGGCACAAAAATGGCCGGAGTTTATGATCTAGCCTTTCATCAGATTCCCGATTTTCCTAAACAATATTTTTATATTTTAATTCATAAGATGAGTTGTCATGGCAAAAAGAAGTGGTCGGTGGCAGGGAGTTGCTATTCGGGTTGTTCAAAAGAGAAAACTTGTCTCCCAGTTTGGGATTTCCTTATTTTTATGACCACTGTTTCCTTTTTTCAATTATTTTTGTGTTAATATTCCTGTATTAATTCTTCTGACAACCCCCCGCTATTGTCTTCTGATAGATTAAGAATTCGTATACAAGTAATTGGGTGAAAATTTAAAAGTGGCATTTCCCTGCTTGTGCTGCTAATGTCATGTGCCTGGTCTGAAATGGTCAAACAAAGAATACAAGGTAAAAAACCTATTTTGCTAATTTGATAAGTTATTCTCCCGACAGGTGGAACTAAGCAGATAAATGTATGGGTTTTTCTCACGAAAACACACGTTTCGTATAAATCATAACAACCGATCCTCTGTTCATTAGAAAGTCGAGTCGTCTGTTGGAGGATCGCGTTTTATTACAGGTAAATCGCCATCTACTTGAAGCCTTTAAATAGTCTTCGCATTAAGGTTAGTCGTCAACGAAATTTCTTGCAAACTTTACAGAAATCGCTTTGGGGGAAGGCTAGGTAGTTGCGACTAAAACGAGACGATAGCAGAAAGTAAGCTGTTTCTCATTTGTCCTTTATTCTGTGCTTAGTTGTTAAGCTAATAACCGAGTTATCTCTGACTTATTTGGCAAGTTTCAATCGGAGAATTTTTATGAAGGATGAGAAAAAAATCACTAAGTAGATTTTGCCTTTGTCCGCTCCGAGCAAAGATGGACAAAAACTATGTTCAACGCATTTTTGCTAAATTGAATAATAAGGTGCAAAATCTGATATTTCAAATCAAATGTACATGCAAGCGTACGAGCGTTTTGTAGTTCGGGAAGACTGAAAGACTGCTCCATCCCTCTTTATTAGATAAAAACATTTTTTAAGATTTAAACTCAGAACCGGTTTGCAAATAGGTTTTCAGCGTTCGTTTGCCAATATCCCTGGCTACCTTTTTTAGTTTTTATTGGTATTTGTAATCATTTTTTCAAATGTTACAATAATATTGTAAGGATTTATGTATCCAACGTTTAATTTGTTTCTGAAATCGACAAGGACAATTTGTTACGGAACCACATACAGCGCAACCTATTAGCGATTATTGAATTCCGCCTTTTTCAGTTTTAGATCTGCATTCAGATCCGTATGCTGATCTATACTGTTAAAGCAAAAATGATCTCTCTCAAATTTCTTTTGAAATGCAATTTAAGATAGAAGTTCAGATATTTGCAAGCTTAAATGTGCGCAGATGTGAATAGGTTCATCATCAACTTTTCCTCCTGATTTCTAAAGTTATTAAGTTTGGGATGATTATTTTTCATCCTGAAATGACCACGCGCAGCGCTATCTTTGGTTATCTTTTACTGTCTGCAGAATGTCCCCTATTATGTTTTCATTATTCATAAGTCATTCATGAATGATGATTGATAACAAGTCTATTTAGGAATGCGAAAAAGCCATTCACATTTACTGACCCATATACCGAATAGGAAAGTTATCTAAAGGTTTCAAACAAGCTCCAAAAATGACTACTAAAAAACACACTAAATTTCAACAAAAGCGTAGCAAAATAGCTTTCATCGGTGGTGCGTCATACATTCCATGCGGCGATTTTCTTTATAACCACGAAACTAACCACGACCTTTTCCCACTGAGAAGCTTATTGAATTTTCCAAAAGAAAATCACATACACTGTATTGTTACTCTCTTAATAGAATGCTCCCCCAATAGAAAGAATCAGCAAGGGTAATTCATGGTTAATTTTACGAATGGTTT